>JAWWEX010000108.1:6827452-6855502 GCA_035583215.1 Arremon brunneinucha
CGAGGCAGACACTGGCGGCAGATGAAACAAAACAGGAGGAGAAGTCAAAATTGAGCAAGAGCTCCGCCCCCTCAGATGTGCAGATCCCTTATCAAACCCACGGCCTCTTCACGGGAGGGTTCGGTAATGGCAGCAAAATTGGGGCCACTTCCTTCCTGCACACACCAACCTTGGGCCCATTTGGGTTGTGTCATCCCAGCTGCCCTCAAATCATCCCTGGAGCTGGACTTCCCACCATGGTGGTGACCAGAGAGAGCCCCAGGAGTGTCACCCAACCCAAAATGTCGTAGTTGAGGTGGAGACAACACAAAGCAACACTCTCCATTTTCAGGAGGCTTCAAACTGTTTTTATTCCATTTACTCTATTATTTCTATTCATTCTAGTTTTAAAAATCATGAATGCTTTTTATACATTCTTACAAAACTTAAAAATTTACACTTATTGGTCGCAAGAGAAAATCAAGGTGCTGATTGGAATAGGCAGTGCAGGTTTCTCTTATTTCTCATTTCTTTCTTGGTTTCTATTCAAGGTAGAAAATTCTTTTAGGACTGAACGTGGATCCCCTTCTCAAACTTCTCTCTGGCTCACAGGAGTCTCTGTAAAACCTCTCCCACAAATCCCCAAATCCCCAAAAAATTCCTGTCATAGTTGAGATGGAGACAACACAAAGCAGCACACTCCATTTTCAGAAGGCTTCAAACCTTCTTTATTCTAGCATGAATGCTTTTTATACATTCTTACAAAACTCATAAATTTACACTTATTGGTCACAAGAGACAAACAAAGTCTTTGTTGGAATAGGCAGTTGCAGGTTTTCTTTTTTTCCTGGCTTCTGTGTCAAGGACCTCAAAATTTCTCTTATTTCTCCTTTTTTTCTTGGTTTCTGTGTCAAGGTAGAAAATCCTTTCAGGGGTGAACATGGATCCTCTTCTCAAACTTCTCTCTGGCTCTGTAAAACCTCTCCCACAGGAAAATAACATTTCCTTCTGCTTCCACAGGGGGAATGAGCCACAGGAGGGTCCCACACCCACCCAGAGTCCTGTGAGGCACCAGCTCAGACCAAACTTCCTGTGCTGATAAGGGCACACCTGGCTGGCCAGGGCATCACCTGGAGGTGACAAATCCATCAGCTCGGGGACACCTCCATGGCTTTGGGGACAGGACACCTGACAGGATGTCCTGGGAATCAGCTGCCACTGCCCAACCCCCAGGCACAGCAGGGAAGGAATATTTTTTGTTTTAATGGTGCTTTTTTTGCAGTTTTTCAGGTTTTAGTTTTAATTATTCCTGGGTTAGGGCAGGGTGAGGAGAGCCAGAGTTGCCTGGAATTTTATTTGTACAGCAGGATCCCCTCCCAGTGGGAATTCTGCTGTCTCCCAGTATCCTGGGCTAGGAAAAGCTGTCCTTGGGTGGGACGAGGTGATTTTTTGGGATTCTTTCCAACCCAAACCATTCTGAGGCTCTGTAATTTTGATATTTCAAGACATCCCCCGAGGGAAGAGCATCCACCATGAAGGGAGGGAAATAAATCCTCGTGGTTTTGTTTTGGCTCACTCCCTGCAGCTCTAAACATCATGAGCGAATTTTTATTTGATCTTTATTTGCTCCAAACCTTTTATCCTCACCCCTAGGACTTTTCCAGAACACCTCCTGGGCAATTTTCCATTTTCTCTCTCCTCCCCACCAAGGAGCTGAAGCATTTCTGGGATGCCAGGAGGGCTCGTTGGCCAAGCCTGTCATTGTCACCCAGACACCAACGTCACTGCCAGCCCCATTCCATTGTCCACCAGGGATCCGTGGGGACAAGGGCAGGACAAACTCCCGAGGAAGAGGGAGCTGCTCGTGCCCTGGCCAGTTCAGCTGCATTGCTTCCTATTTTTGAGGATCCACCCAGCTCTTTACTGGGTCATCTGCCCAGTTTTTTCCCTGTGACACTGAGGCAGCTTCCTCCCCTTGTTGTTCAGAAAATTACAGTAATCGAATGGAAAGTCTTAATTGCTCCATTCATTATCCTCGGGAGTCATATCCGACTGTTAATTTATTTTGCCTGGGAACTCCCCAAAGGCTTCCCGAGGTTTTTGGCCTAAATCAGGATTAGCTGCTCTGGGGACAGTTGGAGGAAGGAATGTCACCAACACAGGGGATCCTCTCAGTGCCACCAGCTCCTGGGCCACCAAAACCAACCCCAATTTTCTCAGAGTGGGGAGAAACCTCGCTGTGGTTTTTGGGGATGTTGGAGCCTTTCCCCCTCACCAACAGTTGATTTTTGGTCACTTCCATGAGGATTTCAGTAAAGGACAGGAAAATCAGGACCTGTTTTGTGGGACACATCTGAAATACGATGTTTTGTGCAGGGTAGAGGCTTCTGGAAGTCTCCTTATCCTCTTTCTAAGGGCCTGGAGTGACAGGACAAGGAGGAATGGCTTCAGATGGACAGAGAGAAGGTTCAGATAGGATTTTGGGAAGGAATCCTTGTTGTGAGGGAGGGTAGGCCCTGACACAGGTGGAGCAGAGAAGTTCTGGATGCTCCTGGATCCCTGGAAATGCTTGGAGCAGCCTGGAATGTTGGGAATTGTCTGTGCCCATGGCAGGGGTGGGATGGGATGAGTTTCCAGCCCATTCCAAGCCAAACAATTCCATGATTCCACCATCCTTAAGACTCACATTTAAGAGCCAGGGTCCCCCCAGATCCTCCTGGTGGAACTGCAGGTGCAGCACAGCCAGGTGAGGCCAGCCCTGCTCGCTGCTCATCCCATCAGCACCACCCAGAGAGAGCTCGGGGAAGTTGGGATGGAGAGGGAGGAACATCCCAGAAAAACAGCAAATCCCATTATATTATATTGTATGATATTGTATGATATTGTATGATATTATAGATATGATATGATATGATATGATATGATTTGATTTACATTACATTAGATTAAAATATATCCATTATATATTATACATTATATTTTATGCATTATATACTGTAAATTATATATTGTATACTATATATTATATATTTTATTTTATATAATGTATAATATATATTATACACAATATATATAATGTATAAAAATATTTTATATATATATAATGTAATATATATATTATATATATTATGTTTAATTAAGAAATAGCTTCTAATTGTAACAGCATGAATTATAACATCTGTATTCTCTCACCCTTCACATGAGACTGAAAATAGAATAAAATTTTTAGAAGTCTCTCAGTTGTCCCATGTCTGGGTCAGAAAAGGATTTAATCCGACATCTGTGCGTCCTTCCAGGGCAAGAACCACCCCAGAGGAGTCCTGGGGAGCCCGGACCTGCTTTTCCAGCTCTGCACACAGGACGGGCCCTGCTCCATCCCTTTATCACAGCGGCATCACCAGGGCAGCAATTTGGGATTTCCACACCCGCCCTGCTCCACCTTCCCCACCCAGAGCTGGCCTGAGCTCCCCAAATCCCTCGGAGTGTCCCCTGTAATTTATGTTGGTGAGGGTTTTTTTTATTTTTGGTTTTTTTTGTTTGTTTGTTTTGTTGTTTGTTTGGTTATTTTTTTGTGGAGTGGTTAGTGTTTTTTTGTGAAGTATCTCTGTCCCTCTGTCTGTCCCTCTGTCTGTCTGGCTCCTCCCAGGGCAGGGTCTGGGTTGGAATCAGCAGAGCTCATTATGCAGCAGTTAATTACTCATTGCCCCCAGTAATTATAATATAGAATGTGCAATGTGTAATGTATAATGTATAATGTATAATGTATACTGTATAATGTATAATGTATAATGTATAATGTATAATGTATAATGTATAATGTAGTATATAGTATATAGTATATAGTATATAGTATATGTATCTATTATATAGTATATATTATATGTAATACAGTATATAGTATACATTATATATAATGTATAATATAATATATTAATGTATATATAAGATACATTATAATATATTAATATATAATCTAATATAATAGAAAAGAACAGAATATAAAAATAACTAATATAACATATTATAATGAATAATTCGTTCCGAGTGCCTCGGGCCGCCCTGGGAATGAGGGGAATGAGTCAGGAAGGAACATTCCAGAGGCTCTGCGCCCCACAACCACAGGAGGGTGCTCCGAGACCATCCATGGAGGACACCACCGAGAAGATCCCATCCCACCCCTGGACAGGCAGCGACCACATGGCTGATGTAAAATGGGAGTTTTCAGCTCCGAGTCACGTGAAAAGGGATGGACGAAAAACCCAAATTATAAACAAATAATTCCACTCAGCAGAGGTTTTATTTGGGATGATGGGGATGTGCCGCAGAATGAAATAATGCAAACCACGGAGCAAATTCTCTGGCTTGCAGCTGATACATCTCAGGTGGATATTTAGTGTATTTATTGTATTTGAGGAGTTTTTATTATTGTATTTAAGGTGTAAATGCTTTGAGGGGGAATTGCTTGACACAAGACACTCCCTTGACTTGAAAGCCAAGTTCTGGTTTTCACAATTTAAATGTTTTCTGTTTTTTATTTGTTTGTTTGTTTTTGTTTGTTTGTTTGTTTGTTTGGTTTCTGTTTTGTGTTTGTTTGGTTTGTTTTTGTTTTTTTTTTGTTGTTTTTTGGGGTTTTTTTCCTGTTTATTTCATATAGAATTAAAATCCCCAAATCCCTGAGGCTGGAAGAGCCACCCCCCAGACCATCAACTCCGACCTGAGCCCCATCCCCACCTTGGACACCTCCAGGGATGTGGCCCCACCACCTTCCCGGATTTCTTTACAAATTTCCCTCCAGAACAAAGTCGTAAGCAGAAAAAAAGTTTATTTTTAGCAGCATTGGCAGGGGGAGCTGTTTGGTGGCACTGGGGCCACCTGGAGGCAGTGTCATCCATGTGGGTGGCTGAGCCCACATTTCCTTCACACGGCCGCCGGAATCTCCTTATGCCACAGAGAGAGTGGAGAAAAGAGGAGAAAAAAAGGAGCTGAAAGACCCCAAAATTTAATACAGGGAGTTCATGGAGAGGATAAAATAAGGGCTGGGTCCCAAATGTGTCAGAAGGTTCCTAAAGGTTCCAGAAAGTTCCTTAAGGAACCAGAAGGTTCCCAAAGGTTCCAAAAGGTTCCTAAAAGAGCCAGAGGGTTCCTAAAAGAACCAGAAGATTCCTAAAAGTGTCAGAAGGTTCCCAAAGGCTCCAGAAGGTTCTGAATGGCTCCAGAAGGTTCCTAATGATGCCAGAAGGTTCCTAAAAGAGCTGGAAGGTTCTGAAAGGTTCCAGAAGGTTCATAATGATGCCAGAATTTTCCTAAAGGTTCCAGAAGGATGCCATTGGTTCCAGAAGGTCCCCAATGGTTCCAGAAGGTTCCCAAAGGTACTCAGGAGTGGTTTCAGCAGGAGAAGCATGGTGTTCCCCGGAGTTGTCCCTCGGTGCTGGATGTCCTCCTGCTCTTCATGCCCTGGCCATGCCCTGGGTGCCCAGCGAGGTTTTACTGCCCACAGTTGTACTGGTAACTGTTGGACCACTGGTAGGAGTAGGGGCCGGAGCGCTCCTGACACACGGGGCTTGGGGCACACACCTGGGGACACCTGAGCATGCCCTGCCCGCAGCGGGGCACACCCAGGAGCTGCGGGACGGGCGCGGAGCAGGAATCCAGGCACCGGGAGCTGCTGCACGATGAAGAGGAGGAGGAGTGCCCTTCCACCATGCGCATCTCCACGCAGCTCGGCCGGCAGGGGCTGGGCAGGGTTTTCCTCACGGTGCAGAGCTTGGGCGCCACGGGGGTGCAGGGTGAGCAGGGTGAGCAGGGTGAGCAGGGCAGCACCAGCTCGGAGCTGGGGCACTGCTGGGGGAAGGTGAGCGTGGAGCTCTGCACCCCGCCGGGGATGAAGCACTGCTGCTTGTACTGGTAGTTGTAGTAGGACATGGTTCCGGGGATCCTGGAAAACATAGGAGGGAGCTGAAGGAATTCCCTGCTGAGCTCAGCCCTCAGCTCTCCACCCAAACTTGCTTTTCTCTAAAAAACTGCCCCACAGCTCCAGCTGTTGAGCTGTAATCCCTTGGAAAAGGGGAATTTCAGGAGCTGGGATTGATGCTGATGTTCTCAGTTCTTTAAGATAAGGACTCTCATTTATTTCCTTTCCAGGTGCCTCACCTGACACTGGAATTTCTTTCTGCCAGCAGAAGGAAAAGCAAAGGAAGGAATCGCCCTTGGACCTACTGGGATGTCCCAGATCCCTCCTCTCATCCCAGGTTGCTCCAAGCCCTGTCCAACCTGGCCCTGGACACTTCCAGGGGTGGGAAATCCATGGAATTACCTGGGACCCTCACAGGGAACAATTCCTTCCCAAAATCCCGCCCAAATTCCCCCTCTGTCCCTCTGACCCTATTCCCTGTGTCCTGTTCCTGCAGTTCCTGAGGAAAAGTCCCTCTCCAGCTTCCCTGGAGCCCCTGCAGATCCTGGAGGGGCTCTGGGGTCTCCACAGGCTCAGCATTCCCAGCCAGGCAAAGACTAATCCAAACCTGGATAATTATCACCTGAGCTACTGAAACAAGTGGCCTTTAATTAAGGAGAAATCTAGAACTCAATTTTAACAAAGCAAATAAAAATTTTGATTTAATAAATAAATAAATAAATAAATAAGAAGAAGGCTAAGAAAGCTCACATCCCAAATCGGGTGAGGTTCTGTTAATCTCAGGCTCAACTTTAAAACCATTTTCCTGTCTCTGCCTTAAAAAAAGCCAGCAACAAACCCAAGAAAGAACCTTTAACTGCAACTACCCTCTTCATTCCCAGTGCCAGGATATTCCAGATTCCAGTTCCAAATCCCAGCAGAATTGTATTTTCTTAGGCATAGAAATAGGGAAACAACTTACCGAGCTCACAGTGGAGAGTAAGGACTGGGAGGAAAGCTTGGAAATGGGGGTTTTTATGGAGTTTTTATAGTCCTTCAGGTTTCATGGAAAACCTGAGCCACGGAGTGCCAAATCCTAATAAACCACAGCAGGGAATATGTTCACATGCAACTTTTCCACTGGCTGTAATTATTTTACTCACTTGGGCTTGTTAACGCATTGTTATCCCCAAATCCCGTGAAAAATGCCTCACACCCTGTGGGTTCTTTCCATCTGAAAGCTTAACTGGGAGAAGGAAAAGATGCCTTTTATCTGGCTGACCTCATTAGGTACCTGAAAAAATCCAAACCTTTCCTCCTAAAGTTTCTTTTGTGGGAGTGACCACGGGGAAGCATGCCGGGGGAGTGGGAATTGATTGGGGTCATCCTAATGGCACTGGGACCATCCCAATGACTCTGGGATCATCCCAATGACTCTGGGATCATCCCAATGGCTCTGGGACCATTCCAATGGCTCTGGGGTCATCCCAACGGATCTGGGGTCATTCCAATGGCTCTGGGACCACCCCAATGACTCTGGGGTCATCCCCACAGCTCTGGGACAGTTCTGGGACCATCCCAACAGTTCTGGGACCATCCCAACAGTTCTGGGACAACCCCAATGGCTCTGGGGTCATCCCAGCGGTTCTGGGGTCATCCCAATGGCTCTGGAACCATCCCAATAGCTCTGGGACGATCCCAACCACTCTGGAACGATCCCGATGGCTCTGGAACCATCCCAATAGCTCTGGAACCATTCCAACAGCTCAGCTTTGCACCCAGAGCTTGGCTCTGTCCCTCTGCCTTGCGCTGGGCCCTCGGGAACGATCCTATGATGTCATTAGGGTAATTAGCAGACTTTGATGTGCCGGGACGCAGCCCTGAAATTGGCTCTGTTCTGGCGTTGCTGAGCCAGGCCGGCTTGGCTCGTGTCAGACATTAATGAGCGTTTGTGAGGGGTTTATGAGGTCCTGTTATGAAGGTGTTGTTTAATGTCCTGTTCCATGTGCGGGTAAACACCAGGATGAGCCAGCTCAGCACCGCCAAAGTGTCTTCATTAATCAGGAGCGTCTTAATTTATCACCAGAGTGTCTTCATTTATCACTAAAATGTCTTAACGTATCAGCAGGGCAAAGTTGAGTTTTTGGGGTGAGAACAGGCTCTGATAAAGGTGTTTTATCCTTTTTCCAGCTCAGAGCAGCCCTTGGAAAAACAGCCCGGCTGGACGTGGTGGTTTAGCTGTGGTTTTATTTAATTAGTAAATGCACCACGTGTTTGTGTGTTGGAAAGGGGAGCAAAGTCATCAGGGAATCGTGGGGTGGTCTGGGTGGGAAGGACCTTCAAGAACATCTCATTCCACCCTGCCATGGGCACGTGGGAGGTGGGATTGTCTCTCCAAACTCCTGAGAGGACGTTTGGAGCCCCCATCCCTGGAGGTGTCCGAGGAATCCCTGGACATTGGTCTGGATGTCCAGGTGGGGCTGGGCACAGCTTGGACTCGATGACCTTGGAGCTCTTTTCCAACCTCAGTGATCCTGGGATTCTGTTTTTGGTGTTCCATTGATGTCAGAGATGGGTTGGATCCCTGGTCCCTGTTTTTTTAAACCCTTCACCCACATTGGTGTCCTCAGGGCTCTCCCTCCTCCTGAGCTCAGATCCCCCTTGATCCTTTCAGTTTTGTCTTTACAAAGCCAGTGATTTTTTGTGTTTTGCATCTTTATCTCTAGAAGAGCTGACATTGGATCCTTCAGCCTGTCTGGGCTGGAAAATCGAGCTGACACTGCTCTGTTGTTCTCCTCACTCAGGTGCTGAGTTTGGGCCACGTGTCACCTGTTGATTCATCACTTTTATTTCCTGGTTGTGCCTGAGCTGTTACAACTGTGTTAACAACGATACAGTGACAACATCAGGGCACTAATGAGCTTTTATGGTGTGTTTGGAAACACCTGCAGAAAGCCTTGACATGGTTCTTGTCAGGGTTAATGTTTGTGTCCACGGAAATCCACCCTGCGGTGACAGGAGCCCTGAGCAGAGGGAACAAATCCTAGCATTGTGGATTCCTCCCACGCTGGAGTAAAGATCTGGACTCTTCATTATTAACAAATCCCTAAGATAAGATTTAACATCTAGTTTAATCTTCAGCTGGCTCAAACCACTAATTAGGTATTAATTCCAATGTTTTTGACTTTGGGGGTGAATTGCTGACCAGTTTAATCCAAGGTGAGGATGGATGTTGCAATCCCCATGGTTATCTTTGATTATTGTCGCTGTCCCACCTCTGGAAGTGTTCAAGGGCAGGATGGACAGGGCTTGGAGTGACCTGGGACACTGGAAGGTGGAATGAGATGATCTTGGAAGTCCCTTTCAACCCAAGGGAGGAGTCTTTGAGATGAGGTTTAATAAAAGACAACAGCAGTAAGAAAATACTTTTGTTTTTTTAACCAAATGGGAACCAGAACGGGGCAGTTGCTGGGCCTGCGAGTGTACATCCAGCTCACACCCGTGCCACCCGTGTCCCAGAGCCTCCTCCTCAGGTTTAGCAGGATGATAACCCCAACCAGCAGGCATTCATCAGCAGCTGGCATTCCAGAGGCGTCTCCCACTTGTTGTTCCCAACGTCAGCTCTTCAGGTGCCCTTCGGTCAGAGAAGTGACTCCGTGGAAAAAATGCCTGACGAGGTCTCACCTCGGTCACACCCCGTTTATGGCCCTTTTTGCCATTCCCCAAATCCAGTCATGATTTATGGTTTCAAAAATACGGGGTTTTAATGTGATATTAAATGTGGTCTTGCCTTTCTTTTTGTTTTATTGCTCGAATGTGTAAGTTGGGTACTCGGTCTTGGGTTGAAAGAGGTGTCCTGACTTATTTGGGTCTGTAACTATAAAGTTCGGGATTTTTGCAGTGAGCCAGAGCTTTGCTCAGACTTTTTATTAGTCTAAAGTACCCAGAACACAGGTTATTCGTCTTTCATCAAATATTTCATTCAAGAACCCAGAAGTCCAGTTTATCCCTCACTTTTTCAGCTCTTCCTGGCCTGAGTTGAGGATATTTTTATCCAGAAAAATGTCTGGTTCCCCCCTGCCAAGGAATGGGTCCAGTCATGGAGAAGACCAAGCCTAAACCCCATAAATATTTTCTCTTTGAGATGTAGAGACAAAGAATCCCCTCCCTATAAAGCTGAAATTGCAGAGTGGGGAAGGCAGTAAAGGACAGGTCATGCAGGACACAAGGGCAAGGCAGCAATTAGCAAGAGTGATTTATCTAAAACAATTAGCATCCGTTAACAAAGCTGGATCTGGAAAGAATCGTGGTTAGTAATTGATTAGGAAGTTCTGCATGTGGCTGATTCACATGCTGGGCACTTCGAGGCCGAGTATAAAAGTGCCCGAGCTCACATCTCACACCATCACTTCTCTTGTCTCGCTCTCTGGTGCTGTAGGTAAGTGAATTCCTAAATTCCTGAACTCCTGAGCTGCTGAATTCCTCCTCTAACCAAGCCTTTGAGTGTGATTTGGGGATCAGGCTGACATTCTGCTGGTGGGAACCACTGGATGTGGCATTTGGGGATCTGGTCTGGTTGGGAAGGTGGGGATTGATCACAGGTTGGACTCCTGGGGGGATTTTCCAACCTCAGGCATTCTGGGATTAGTAAATGAATCCATTTGTGACTGCTCAGCCACTGGGAAATGCAGATCTGGGTGAGATCTGAGTAATATTCCATGAATATTCCATTTGCATTCAGTACACAACTCAGGGATGCATTTTGGGTGCTGATCTATCAGAATCCTCCCTGTCCATTGAGCCTCTTCGTACCCTTTTATCCTCATGTTTGACTATGAAACCAACACGAATTTTGTTTTATTTTCCCGCTTTTCTGTGCCCCACAGATCCCCACCCAAGCCATGGTTCACTCCCTGAGCCCCTGCACCGACGGCAGCGCCTCCCCCTGCGGCGTGGCCCTGCCCCAGCCCGTGGCCGACTCCTGCAACGAGCCCTGTGTCCGGCAGTGCCCGGACTCCACGGTGGTCATTTACCCTCCTCCCGTGGTGGTCACCTTCCCTGGGCCCATCCTCAGCACCTTCCCCCAGCAGAGCACCGTGGGCTCCGTGGGAGTGCCCGAAGTCGGAGCCGGCGCCGGGGGCAGCGCCGGAACTGGTGTTGGAGCTGTTGTTGGAGGTGGTTTTGGTGCTGCCCGAACCCCTGGAGCTTCCCAAGTTTACGGTGGGGCCAGGTGGGGCCGGGGGTACCCGGTGGGCAGCTGCAGACCCTGCTGCTAAGACCATGGCTGGATGAGGGTGACCGGCAGGACGTGGCTCCAGGGAGAGCGTTAAAACCATCTGTGGATGTTTGAAGGCCTCAAAAAATCTGTTTCCATCCTTCTACCCTTCCTGGTTTTCTTTCTCTAAAGATTTCCTCTCTTTCCAAGCACTCTTTTCTCAAAGCTATGGGTTGGTCCTGGTTCCTTGGGGGTTTGTTGGGATCTTTGTAGGTTTAGATTAGGGAGAATTTAGGATTTTAGATTTTTGAAATTTAGATTTTAGGGAGAAATTAGGAGGGAATTCTTTCTTGTGAGGACCTGGCACAGGTTGCCCAGTGAAGCTGTGGCTGCCTCATCCCTCTGGAAGTTTCCAAGGCCTGGTTGGATGGGGCTTGGAGCAACCTGGGATAGTCAAATTTTCCCTGCCCATGGCAGGGGTGGGACTGGATCATCTTTAAAATCCCACCCATACCATTCTGTGCTTCTGTGACTGTGGCAATGCCAAGGATCTGGTCTGAGACCCCTTTCAGATCCATTTCAAAGCTCTTCCCATGGCTCCTGATGGATAAAAACGGTTCTGCAGTGCCCCAGCCCCATCTCTGCTGCCGTGCTGTGTGACCAGGGCTGGCTGTCGCCACAGGAGGAGCAGCCCCAGACACTCCCTGAGTCATCCCGCATCAAACCACGGCTTGTGGGTAGTTTGTAACCTGTGCTGTGTCTCACCTGCTCTTCCTCATTAAACCAGATGTCACAGCAGCTTATTGGTGTCTCTGTGTGTCCCCTGTCCTTGTCCTGCTGCCCCAACCCCATCCCGTCACCAGGAGAGGAAAATTCCTGAGAGATCTGGCCAAGGTCTGTGGGTGATCCCCTTTGCACAGCCTCAGCTGTCCCGTCCTTCCCCACATTCCCAGTTTCTGTGGAGAATTTTGCTCAGTTTTGGCTTTCCTGGATTCTTTTCCTGGTGTCCTGGGGATCCTGACAGTGACAGGAGCAGAGAACAGGGTTGGAAAAGCCCTCCAGGATCACAGAGTCCAAGCTGTGCTTGAGCCCCACCAATGTCCAGTCCTTCCTTGGACACCTTCAGGAATGGCCACTCCAAACTTTCCTGAGCCCCTTCCAAAGCCTTTTCCCTTTTCCAGGAGGGATTTTCCCAAATTTCCCACCCTGGCAGAGCCACCACTGTTCCCTCTTGTCCTGTCCCTGTTCCTTGGGATCAGATCCCAAATCCCCCCTGGCAGATCCCACAATTCCCCCTGGACACCCATTTTCTCCAGGTTGAGCCCCCCTAACTCCCTCAGGAACCTCCGTTCCCTTTTCCAACTGCTCCAACCCCATTCCCACCCCTGGACACTCTCCCCCTTCAATAACCAGGATAACCTGGACATGATTTTGATGCTCCCTCATGGAATTGGGGATTTCTTTGGGAATAAATTGGTAATAAACCTTTCCCCAGCTCTGAAATATTATGCAGAGTGCGAGGAACAGCCTCAGAGTCTTTAAGGATTGCAGGATGACGTGGGAATGTGGGATTATTCCAGGGTAGTCACTCTTTGGGGAATTATTATCCTTATGTGGAAGGAAAGCAAAGCTGCCCAGGCACTGTAATAATGCGTAATTAATGTTGGCGAGCTCTGGAGCAGTGATTAAACCAGATTCTCCCCAACCACATAATCCTTACAAAAAGAGAAATCTCTCAAACCTCAAAAGCCAGGCAGAAATCCCCCAAACCTCAAAAGCCTTTGTTGTTGGGAGCATTTGGGAATGAGCTGCAGTTTGTTTACACCTCTCAAAATGCTCTTTCACACCCTAAATTGAGATCTGTGTTCACCACAAACCAGAAAAATCATTGAAATGATGGAATTCTGCCAGTGGGTTTTATAGAACTATTTTTTATACATTTTTATTCCTCTTGCTTTAAAAGCTCTGTGTGAAATGTCTAGGACTAAAGATATGTCTCACTGAGAAGATTCAATGCCTTTTCGAGATAGAAGCATTTCCTAATATCTCTCAGGTTCATTATTGATCCTAATTATTCAGGTTAATGTTAATTATGGGTTAATATCCATTTAAATACAGTGACTTCTGAAATTCTTTTTTTCTCATTTCCATTTTTTTCCTGTTCCATGCCCCACATTCCCTTCTCCTAGAAGGCTGGAATTTTTAACAAATAATTTAAAAATTTAGTCCAGTTTGGGCGATAATGGGGTGCCCAACTTCTAATTTGGGACGAGTTTAGTCTTTACGGAAGATGTTGAGCCTTGAAGAGAATCTTGGTGCTGGAGGCATCTCCTGTGGCATTAAATGTTCCCAAGGGAACATTTAAATGGATAATTCCCCATGAATACATTCCTGAGTTGCAATGGAATTACAGGAGTTGGTTTGCAGTTATTTAAATCACCCGGCTGTCGCCTGTTATGATAATATCACAGCCAGGCCGCAAGTTCCTCTCCCCATCCCACTTTTCCTGAGCCTCAGGACACAAAATAATTCAGGTTTTGGGATCTCAGAGAGATCAAGGAAGTTGTGGAGGAGCTGATGGTCAGAAACTGGAGTGACAGGAAAGGGGGAATCAGTTCAGGGGGAAATTTAGGTTGGATTTTGGGAAGTTCTTCAGTTCTTCCACGTGAGGCCCTGGCACAGGGTATTCCATGGATTCCCCATCCCTCAGGACACAAAATAATTCAGGTTTTGGGATCTGGGAGGGATCAAGGGAGCTGTGGAGGAGCTGATGGTTGGAAACTCAAAAAACAGGAAATTGGTTCAGACTGAAAAAGTGGAAATTTAGGTTGGATATTGTGAGGCCCTGGCACAAGATATTCCATGGATTCCCTACCCCTGGAAGCGCTCCAGGCCAACTTGGAGCCACCTGGGATGATCTTTAGGGTCTCTTCACCCACCCAGAACAGATGTAGGAGAAAAATGTTTCTGAGACACCAGGACAGATCCATGGAGAATGAGCTTTGGTGTTGGGAGGGGTCTGGGCTGCAATTCCAGGATGATCTGGAACTTCCTGACTTCTCCTGACGAGCTGGAATGAACAGGTGAGGAAACGTCCCCTCCCTGCTTGGTGACTCCTGCGATGGGAGCATCTGGGGTGAGGAATTTGGCACTCCAGTGCCTCCAGAAGGGTGACCTGCAGCAGAGGAGGAGATCCTGGAGGTGCCCTGGATCCCTGGAGCTGAGGGACGCCCTCAGAGCCACCACATTCAAAGCAGGAAGGGGAAGTGAGGTGGGAGCCAGGTGGCTCCAGGTCAGCGTGCTGGTGGGAGGTGACATCGGGTGACAGGGCTAGGACTGGCAGGAAATCACCACCTGTGGGTCCTGTCCCCAGGGAAAGATCTGAGGGGGATATCAGAAGGCAAGGACATCACAAATGGTGCTGTGCTGGCAAACTTGGGCAGCGACCAAAGGATTCAAAATTGGGAGGTGAAGTGGCACCAAAGGACTCAGAATTTCACCCAAATCTTCAGCTTCCTGGAGTTTATTCCATCTCCCCTCCTGTGCAAGGCTGTCCAAGCCTTTCCCTGCTCTCAGCGCAGGCAGGAGAAGGCTTTTTGTGTCCGAGGCATCCCAGGGAGATAAGCTGAGCTTACCATGCTGGGAGACTCCACCATTTCCTAATGCTTTCCCCGGGGAACCCAGCCCATTTCTCTGCTGACAGCAGGAAGGTTGCAAAACCTCTCTTAAAGGCTTTGCCACGTTCAAAGGCAAATCACTGCTCTGATTTACTGGGGCCGTGCTCTGCCTGGGGGGAGACTCCTCCCTGACCTTCCCCCAATCCTGGGGCGCCCCAATTTGGGGCTGTCCTGCTCAAATTGGGGCACGGAGGAATCTGAGCAGCCCTCGCTCTTGGCTGGGGTTGCTCCTGCCCAGACAAGGAAATGGAGCTCTGGAGCTCAGGTCTGCTCCTTGGAATGGGCTCCAGGTCAGAGTTTTGGGGAAATCAACGACATGATAGAAAGAAATGGATGTTGGGCTGGAGGATCAGTGTTTCTGCTGACTGCCCCTGGTTTTCTGCCCGTGGAATGGCTTCTCCAAATCTCCTCCCTTAATTATTTTGTCAAGCCTTTCCTCCACTTTGCTCTGAGAGCTGGGAAATGCAAAAATGCTTCTGCAGGAGGCCACCATGGCAAGAGGAGGAGTGGCCATGGCTATCTCTGGGAGATCAGACCAGAGGTGACCCCTCAAAGTCACTCCTGCAATGACATTTTTGACTCCTGCTGAGCTCTTTGATGTGGAACTGGGCTCACAGGGGATCCAGGCAGCTCTGCGTGGGCTCTGCTTGTTGAAACACCTATCATCTTTAGTATTCTAAACCTAAATTGTCTTTAGTATTCAAAACCTGAATAATTTTTAATATTCTACATCTAACAATCATTCGTGTTTGAAGCCTATGTAATTTTTACGCTTCTAAATCTAAATAATGCTTAAGTATTTGAAGCCTAAATAATCTTAATTATTCCAAATCTAGATAATCTTTAATATTTTAGACCAAAATACTCTTTAGCTTTCTAGATCTAAATAATCTTTAATGTTTTGGACCTAAATCACCTTTAGCATGCCAAACCCAAAGCAGTGCTCCTGCGGGGGCATGGCAGGAGCTCCCTGAAGAACCGGCTGCTTCATCTGCAGTGGAGCTGAACCCTCCAGCAGCTGGCCATGGCTTGGCTGCCTTTGTTCTTTCGTCTTGGGTGGCTTTAACCTCGAGCATCACCGATCTCCTGCCTTGGATGACCACAAGATCCCTCTCAATCTCTCATTTTTGTGATTTATCGCCCAAGCACAAACCTTGGCTTTGCTCCAGGAGCCTCTCTGGGGGCAAAATCACCAGAGTGATGCCTCTTTCTGGTGAAATATTTGGGTAAACCCAAAGTCAAGGGTCAGTTAAGGTTTCTCCTTCTGCTGGGGGAAATGAGTCAGGGCAGGAGCCATTGAGATGGAGATGTGGTGACAGTCCCTAACATCCGGAGCCTGGCCTGCCCTCTCATTGCAGGGCTCCTGCGGGTGGCTGGGGGTCCCTTTAAAGTGCCCAGACAGAAACAGAGCAGACATGTGAAGTTTCTGACTGCAGTAATTTTAATGGAAATGAGAAGCAGTGAGGAACAGAAAGAAGAAGTTGGAAGAGATGCAGAAGGGGCTTTGGCGAGCAGAGCACTCCCGATGGTGGGCGATGTTTTTCCTGGTGGAAATGGTGGAGTTTACCAGTCCAAATGTTTTCCTTTTTTCGTGTTCACTGTCAGGTGAGGCGCAGCAGGGACTAAGAACAGGAGCTCCTTTGCTAAAAGTCACTTTTGGTCAGAGTTGAACAAAGTGGATTTTTTGCAGAACGTCCCACACAAAGTCGCTGCAGATGAACTTTAAAAAGTGCTTTCCTCACACCCAAAAGTCTCTTTCCACTCCACCAAAGTGCTCTAAAGATGCCTCAGCCCTTTGAGAGTGACAGCTGGAGAGACTAGAGATCCTACAGAGGGTTACATAGAGTGTCCTACACAACCTGGCACCCACACATCCGCCAGAGTTGGAGGCGCGAGTGCTCGGCATTCCTCAGTACCATAACCAAAGCCATGAATCTGTGTCCTGCATTCCGTCCCGTGGGAGCTACTCCTGCTGGGAACAGCTCAGAGGGTTCTGTCCCCAAACTGAACAGAGAAGGGGAGACTTAATCCCATGTTTCCCAAGTTACCAAAGTTACCCATACAACCCAGGAGCCCGGGGAGCCCCTCGATCCTCCCCGAGAGCTTCCCAACGATGTCTCCATTCAGGTTGGCGTAGACGGTCCCACGGATGTTCCCGGAGGGGTGGAAGAAGTTCCCGACGTTCCTGAAGCCAGATGGGGGCACATCTTGGCACTGGTCACGGTAGAAGCTGAAGGAGCGCCTGGGACGGAAGCTGGAGCTGCCAAAGCCACCAAAGTTGTCATTGCCGCCCTGGGCGCAGCAAGCGTTGTCACAGCACTCCTTGAAGGAATTCATCCTTGTTGATTTGGAGAGTCTGGAACACACACCCAGAAACAAAATTTATGAGCTGCTGAGGGCAGAGCAAAGACTCCGACTCGGTCCCTCCTGCGCATCAGTTTAACCCTCTTAATTAACTTGTTTATTTCTGTAATCTCTTCAATCCCAAACAACTTTGCTTTTTTTTCCCTTGTCAACTTTTGGAAACTGCTGACTAAACGTAGCGAATGAGGGTTTTGCCAGCTGAGAGCTAAGCTTTCCTGCTCCAGAAATCAGAGAAATGTAAAAAATGAAAGAAAAATGCAATAAATATAACCCAGAACTGAAAATTACTTTTTACTACAAGATTGTAGTAGCAAATTTCCAGTTTTAAGCTCTTTAAAGCCTAATATTTAAAAAAGCACAGGAAAGAGGAGCAAAGAGCCTTGAGTAGAAGAGCAAAATTCCTTGAGATTGCAGGGAATTTTGGGCTTGGCGTTGGCTCTAAAACGACAAGAAATTTCCTACAGAATGTCTGTACCCGCACATAGACAGAGATTTGTACTTATATGCTGTAAAATATATGCAGACACAGCAGTACCTTTTAAATAAATAAATAAATAACCACTATAAAGTTAATATATATTCATAATCATGTCCAAGTTCATATCCATATTCATATTTTATATATAATTTTACTTATAAAGAAATACTTAGAGAAACATACGCACAGGAGAGTGGAGCCAATACAGACCTCTGCTTCGCTGAGCGGAGAAATTGAGAGAAGTCGAGAGGAGCGGATGACTTTTCGGAGTCGGGGGTCCGGTTCTTATACCTTCCAAAGTGGGTCATCCCACCCCTTATTCCTCCAACCTACGTCACAACCATTTTCATATTTTCCGTGCTTGGCGTCGCGGCGCCTACGTAAACCCTTTAGAATTTCTTTAATCTTAAAGCATTTCTTGGGGAATTGCCACTGAATTCCTTGCAGCCAAACCAGGGAGACACTTGAGGAGATATTTATTAATTGGAGAGATATTTATTTGGGGAAATATTCAGATTATTAAGGCAGTGGCCTAGTAGGTGGTCCGTCGGCTTGGCGTTGGCGCCTCCGGTGCCGCTGGCGAAGGGCAAAGAGAGAGGTTTTGCTTCGGTGTCCTGAGGATTGAGGAGCCTCCACTCAGCATCTCCATGACCTTCCTGGTGGAGTCTCCCAGGGGGTTCGTATCCCAGCTTCTCCAACAACAACCCAAAGACATTTTCCAACCACCTTGTGGGCGTTCCCAAATATTCCTTCCAATTTTAAGCGATTTTTTTGGGGATAATTTTTGTCCTTCATTGAAAAGCATCACCTGAATACGGCTCAGGAAGCAGAGACCTTGAGGAGTGACCGTATTATTAAATCTGGAGGTGGCAAACTATTAATATTTAAATCCAGCAACACTTTGCAAATTGAAAACATTAATGAGTGTTTATGAAATGCTTTGGTATTCAAAATTCGGAGGAAGCCTCAACATCCTGCTTGCTCATTATTACGCTTCTTTTATATTCAAATTAATGCCAGAAATTAGGTGAAGGTCACCCAAGGAGCTCTGCCCTAAACTCCACAGTTCCTTCCTATCACAACTTCTGCACGTGGCGATTCTTTGTGGAAAAAATTACCAGCAAGGTTCTTTTAGTGTTCATTTAATGCTCTTTTAGTGCTAATCCTGATAATTTCTTTATTTCCAGATCAAACTGAGGCTTGAATTCTCCACTTTGCTCTGCTGAACTGGGGTCAAGCCTCCGGTGAATGATACTGCAAAAAATGCAGTTGGATTTTTGTTAAAAACATTCTTCCTGCTCCTGCAGAAGCATGGCTTTGATTCAGGAGCACTTTGGAATTGAGATTTATTTATAATTCTGCTCCTTTTTCCTGAAGTTGATGAGATTTAATGTAAAATCCCTACATTTACATTTCCTTTAGATAAAACCCCATGGTGCATCTTCCTACTGAACACAAATGCTTTCGAACATGTTGGAAAGCTTTCTTTTTTTACTGAAAATTTTTCTCACTCCAATGACCGTGAAAAATCAGAAACAGCATTTTTATAATACAAAAAAAATTCAGATTTGACAACGGAGGCAGTAAAATGGTATCAGGAATGTTGCTGGCCCAGAAAATGTTAAGATGAAAGAAACCTGTAATACATGGGACATACGGGAACACACTAATAATCCCAAACAATGAGGAAAATTACATTAATTGAAGATATGACGCGTACAGGCAAATTTGTTTGCCAACCAGTAGGATTCCAAAGCTTTTGAATCCACAGGGCGTCTGAGATAAGCCAGGAGGACAAAGCTGGAGTATAAAAAGGGCTTGGAGCTCAGGGCTCCTCATCAGCTCTCCTGCCTTCTCCTTCTGGTGAACTCGGTAAGCTTTTCCTCCTTTCTCCCCCTGCACAGGGAATTTTCCTTTCAGAATTTCTGTTGGGGTTGTGGCTCCTCTGAACTGTCAGATTTTGCTGTTCTTTTTACCTGGGCTAGCTGGGTTCAACTTTAAAGCTGCAGGTGGATCTTTCCTGGTCCTGTTGGTACCTGGGTTCCCTGATAAGGGATTTTCAGGACAGCAGAGGTAGGAAAGGGTTTCCCCACCATGACTCTTGGTGGGTTTTTTCTTAAATCTCCTATTTTATGTGGGATTTTGGGTCTGTCTGGCCACACAGATGTTCTCATGTGTGTCCACGCTGTGTGGTTTTTTCTGTGGGCTCTCAGCATTTCCAGGTGCAAATTCAAATGGGTGGAAAGCGCTGAAATGGGTCTTAGGGTGATGGAACCAAACCTGAGGGGTGTTACCACAGGAAAATTCTGTGAAGGCTTTCCTGATGGCGTCAGGAATGCAGAGCTCCATAAAAAGCTGATATTGTAAAGGAAAATTAGGGTTGCTAATTGCCTCAGGAAAAACCCTGAAGCAGCAGCAAGGTTTTGATCTGTGGCCGCTGATTCCATCAGGGGCTCCACCAATGCCAGGAATATGCCTTTAATAAGAAAATGTTTAATAGAAATAGTTTAATATGAATATATTGAATCTACATGAATGTAGAATATAAAATAATTTAAAGGCAGTGGATAGATGAGCAGATTATACAAACGGGGTATTAAAGGAGCAGCTGAGGTAATAATTTTTCCTCTGCCCTTGTTCTCACGGGACTGGTGAGGAAGATTTTGTGCTCTGAGGTTGTACTCTTGGAGTATTTACCACTCATCCTTTCCTCCCTGCTGCAGGTTTTACCTCCATCTCCCAAAGATGACTTTCCTCCAAGGCCAGTGCGATGACGACTGCTACTCCTCCTGCAACTACGGGGGTCTCTACGGCTACCGGGGCTACGACTGCGGGAGCCCCTGCGGCTACCGCGGCTACGGGAGCCTCTACAGCTCCCGCGGCCTCTACGGCCTCGGGGACCGCTACGGCTACGGGGGCCTCTACGGCTACCGGGGCATCTTCGACTCCGGGGACTGCTACGGCTCCAGGGGGTTCTATGGGGGCTACCGGGGCCTCTATGGCTTTGGGGACTGCTATGGATACCCCGGGTTCTACTCTGGGCGCTACGGGTTCCCCTTTGGCTCCCGCTACGGCCGAAGGTTCAGCTTCGGGGGCTGCTACTAAAGCTGGAGAGAGCCACCTCAAAACCCAGCCCGGGTTTGGTGGGATTGATGGAGAGTCCAGCAGTGGAGACCGTGGCTGGGCAGAGTTTTGGGGAAAAGAGGCATGGCTGGGGTGCTCCGAGAGCTCTGCGCTCCTGCTGAAGGGATGGAGGTGATTTGCCTTCATCCCGCTGCCCCAGCTCTCCTCTCAACCCAGAACTTCTCCTCAATCCTCCAAGCAAACCGAATTCTGTGTTTTTGGCAGTGCTGTACAAAATGTTCCTTCTGACTGGATGATGTAGGTGTTATGTGACTTTGGGAGTGTGGTCTTTTCATTCTGTATCCTTTTAAAGTTATCTCTGTGTTTTGTTCCTATTAAAGGTTTTTTTCTGCATCAATTCAGCATTTCTGGGTTTATTTGTCATTTAAGTTTCTCAAAGAGCTTGAAGTCTTTGGCATCCAAAATCCTGAGGAAGCCTCAGCATCCTGCTTGCTCTTTTTTTTTGCTTATTTTAAATTCAAATTAACTACAGAAATTGGGTGGAGGTCACACAAATATGAAATCCTTCACAGCAAAAGGATTGGGAGACAAAATTATGAAGTCAATCCTGTGTCCAGTTCTGGGCCTCTCATGCCAAGATGGAGATTGAGGGGCAGGAGCGTGTCCGGATAAGGGAATGGAGTTGGAGCAGCTGGAAAAGGGAATGGAGGATCCTGAAGGAGCTGGGGGGCTCAGCCTGGAGAAAAGGGGAAACCAGGGGGAATTTTGGGCTCTTCCAGGGAGAATTTTGGGATCTGGTCCCAGGGAACAGGGACAGGACAAGAGGGAATGGTGGTGGCTTTGCTTGTGTGGATGTTGGCCTGGAAAATTCAAACCGCCTCATTGATCTTCCACACAAAACAGAAGAAAATCCATTGGAGCTGAATAAAATCCATTTTTATGGGTGCAGTTTCAATAACACACTAAATCCAAGCACTAAAAGCCAGAAAATGGCGGAGGAAAGTGGTGGGGGGAAAGGCAAATATTCCTAAAGACAAAAAAAAAGATTGAAATGTTCTCATTCCTCCTGGGCAGCCCCTTCCAAGACCTGACCAGGAGGAAATTTCTCCTCATGTCCAACCTGAGCCTCTCCTGGCACAGCTTGAGGCCTTTTCCCTTGTTCTATCCCTGTTCCCTGGGATCAGATCCCAAATCCCCCCTGGAAGAGCCCAAAATTCCCCCTGGATCCCATTTTTCTTCAGGCTGAGCCTCTGTCAGGATTCTCCAGACCCTTCTCGAGCTCTTCCTCTTCCAAGGTCTTTTCCTTTCCTTGGACATTCTCCAGCCCCTCAATGTCCCCTTTGCCATGAGGGACCAAGAGCTGGACACAGATTCGAGTCCAGAAAATCCCTTCAGAATTCCACAACTCCCAGAATATCCACCCAAACCAAGGACACAGGCAAGAAAACAACTGGATCTCCAGAGGTTTTTTTTTTTCAAATGCAGAAAGTATTTAATAGAACAAGAAAAAGAGCTGACACAGATACAGAAAGATTATAGTTTTGGGATGCTGGAGGTAGCCCCGGGAGATGAGTCACTGCTCTCCAGAACATTCCTTTTTGCTGAAGTTGTGTTGTTCATCCTTCAGGTCCTCGTAAAAGCAGATCAAAGGCGAGACAGCCGTAACGCTCCCTCACCCAGGGCTGCAGAGCTGTGCTGGAAGTACTTATTGAAAATGCAGATGACACCAAATCTAATTTCACAGAGGTCCTCCAGCCCCATTGCAGCAACTCCGAGAAGTTTCACATGAATTGCAGATCGCCCCTCCCGTTGCTGAAGGGGCCGTGGGAGGCTTTAAACGCAGAACATCAGGAGAGTTGGGAAAGGCAAGAAGAAGGAGACAGAGACAACAACAAAAACCAGAAATTCCAAGGGTTTTCAGAGCACAGCAAAGCCCCCACTGGTGGTGACTTCACCGTGGTGGTTCTGCACTTGTGCAAACATCAACAGAGGGCTCATCCATTCGTCTTCCGTGGGTCCGTTCATGGGGATTTTTCCGTGGGATCAGCAGCAGGGGTAGCAGCAGGAGTAGGAGCAGCACGAGGGGTAGTAGCAGCGCGTGGTGCAGCACGAGGGGTAGCAGTAGCGCGTGGTGCAGCGCCGGGAGGTGCAGCAGCTGCCGTAGGAGCGATGGCAGCAGCTCAGCGTGCGGGTGATGCAGGGGTTGCAGCTGTAGGAGCGGGTGCAGGTGCGGTAGCAGGGGGAGCAGCACAGGCTGTAGCAGCACGGGGAGTAGCAGCAGGACATGGTGGGGTGATGCAGGGGTGGAGGTGAGCCTGGGACAGGGAGGGAGAAAATGAGGGAGAAAAAGAATTTGTGAGGGTAGGGTTGTGGTGTGGGCGAGGTGAGGTTGGGTGGAAATGTTGAGTGAATCCCTCGGGTTTGTGTGGGATTTTCGTGTCATAGATTTCCTAGAAACCCAAGATCCTAGAATTCTAGAAACGCAGAATCCCAGGATCCCGGGATTCCAGGACCCCAGGACCCCTGGATCCCAGAATACCAGGATTCCAGAATTACAGAACCCCAGTATCCCAGGATTCCAGAACCCCAGGATTCCAGAACTCCAGGATCCCAGGATTTCAGAACCCCAGGATCCCAGGATTCCAGAACCCCAGAATCCTGGGATTCAAGAACCCCAGAACCCCAGGATTCCAGAACCCCAGAATCCCTGGATTCCAGAACCCCAGGATCTCAAAGATCATTGAGGTCAGAAAAGACCTCCAAGACAGAGTCCAACCCCAGCCCAGAACACTGACTGCCACGTCCAGTCCTTCCTTGAGATGGGGTCTCCAAAACTCTCTACCAAATCCTGAAAACCCTTTCCAAGAAAAGAAAATCTTCCTGAAGAAAGGATTTGTTTGGTGTCCAAGCTCCTGAGACAGGTTAAGGTAAATCTTCTCCCAGTGAGGGAGTCCCAGTGTCTGACTCGAATCCCTCCCGGCGTTTTCCAGAGTTCTTGGAAACGCACAACTCAAGGAGTTCATTAAGTCTCCAGCCTCCCTGTCTGCTTTTAATCTTGGCACATAAACAATTCCTTCTCCTGGCTTTGTCAGTGCCAGTTCTAGCAAGGACACTGTGCTGGACAGAGAAGGTTTAAACCCTGATGCTCGGAGCTGCCCCAGGGACTCCAGAGCGACAAAAACAATTCCTGGGACTTTTCCATATTCCCCATTGCAACATCCCACCACAAAGAGCCATTTCCTTCTTGCACAACCAGGCCTGAAAATTCCAAGTGTCGCCACTGGAAAAAAATAAATCCAGAACTTCTAGCTCATCTTCTCATCTTGCCAAAGACATGGGAATGTCCCCCGGATTAAATTTAACTTCCCGTCTTTCCAAAGACTTGGGAATGTCCATGGGTCAATGCCCCTCTAGATTAAAAGCATCCAGGAAAAACCACCCATGAGCAAAGGATTTCCCCCCAAATTCAAGGGTTCTCCAGGAGAATGAGATCTGGACTTACCGAGTTCAGTGGGAAGAGCAAACCAAGAGGAGCCTTGTGAGGAGCACCAGGGTTGGGAGCATTTTTATATTCCCATTGTGGAGGTCGGAGCAGTTCCCCGAGAGCTCCCCTTAGTCACGGGACAAATTTGGGAAGTACATCAGCAGCCCAATTGCTATAATTGTTTTCCTCTGCATTTAGGACAATTTTGGAATTCCTGGGGTTGAGCACTGTGATTACAGCCCGGGAGATTCTTTCATCTCCAGACTTTCTAGGACAGAGGGATTTCTGGGGAAGCACCTGGAGGACACCTGGGAACGGGTCTGGAGGCTACACAGAACAGCTCCAGCCCCAATTCCTGGACAGCTGGGAAGCCATGGATTGGTTCTTTGCCTCGTGGCCCCACCAGGGAGGTGGGCACTGCACATTTTGGGGTGACGTAAACCAGCAGAGGAGCAGAGGAGAATCACCCCGAGCGCTCCGGGATTTCCGTCACAATTAATGACAGGCGTTCCATTGATTCTTTTAGGTTCTTCTCCTGCCTATAATTTGTCCTAGGAGAGGTGCAGGCCGAGGCATGGGATCAATTAAAGCAACATCTGAGAAATGTGGTTAATTTTTATGGTATGAGGGTTTTGGGTGTTTTTTTTTCTTTTTTTTTCCCAGATGAAATTATTGGAAAAATTTGCATGAGTCAGTGTCTTGTGATATCATTCATGTATCTGATATTTGTAGGGTTTATATATGGGATCCATGGGCATGAGTTGGCCAGAATCTCTCCCTGTCCAGGGCTGCATCCATGGGCAGGGGGATCAGGAAGGGGCTTCTCCCCTTCCGCTCTCTCTGGTGGGATCCCATTGGGAATTTTGTGCCAGGTTCTGGTGTCCCCAAAATAAAAGGGACCCGGAATTGTTGGAGCTAGTCCAGAGAAGACCACGAATTTGATAAAGGGACTGGAGCCCCTCCCTGATGGATCCAGGTTGGGAATGTTGGGAATGCTGGGAATGTTGAGACCCCAGAGCCCCTCCAGGATCTGCAGGAGCTCCAGGGAAGGTGGAGAGGGACTTTTCCACAGGAACTGCAGGGACAGTACACAGGGAATGGGGTCAGGGGGACAGAGGGGGAATTTGGGTGGGATTCTGGGGAGGAATTGTTCTCTGTGAGGGTCGCAGGTAATTCCACGGATTTCCCATCCTGGAGGTGTCCAAAACCAGGCTGGACAGGGTATGGAGCAACCTAGGACAGTGGGAAGTGTGGTCCTTTCAACCAAACCATTCCTTGGTTCCATATCCATTATAACGAGCCAAAGATCTTCTCTTCCACCTCAAAAAAAAAAACCTTTTGAGGTCCTCCTCAGCTTTAGGAATGAAATCCAGGTCTCCAAAACTCATAGGAGTTAAAATAATCAAATTATTTTCCTGCCTCAGGTGGGCTGGAGAGCACAAAGGGCTGGACCTTCCCCTCGGAAGGGATTTTTCCTGAGGCAGGAATTGCTCCCCAACCTGCTGTGGTGGCATTTTCCAGACGGATCTCTGTCACTCTGCTCCAGGGGACAGCAGGAATTATAAATAAATATAAATAATTTAAATGAAGAAAAACCTCCCTTGTCCCCCCAGGGCTCCCTTCCCTGCTCTGCTTGTGATACTGGAGGAATTTAAACCAGGAGGGTTGAAAGAATCCAAACATTGCCAAAGGAACTCTAATGATTGTTTTGGGAGGGCACTGATACCAGAAATTCTGATGTGGCTCAGCACTTCCCCAATGCCTGTAATTATCCTCATTTAATATGCAAATGAGGCTTGGCTCACTGCGGGGGAAGGTCATACAGGGAGGTATTTGCTGAATTTTTAAAAAAGCCTCTTGATTTTTGCTGGGAAGGCTGAAAATCAGGGTTAATAAGATTTGCTACAAAATAATTTTATAATTGTAACTCCTATAAATTCCCTCATTCCTTCTGAAATCTGGATTTCATCACTAAAGATGAGGAGGATCCAAAAAGGTTTTTAAGACAAAAATACATTTGTGGGTTATTTTCTGTTGGCAGGTTGAGCTGAGAATAGATTAATAACCGCTGATGGAGAGGAAACCAATTATTTTAATTGAAGGTGTGACATGGGCAAATAAATTTAATTTTGTTGATGTTTACATTGGTCAGATAATTTCTGAGAGACCAAAACACCTCCCAGAGGGCTGAGGGACACTGAAGGGCCAGGAATTATCCTGGAAAGTTCAGCAAATTCAGGACATTTTCCAAAGTCCCTTCAATGCTCCAAATCAATGCAAAATTTGGGTGTCCAGAACCCTGAAAATGCAAAATTCCTGCAGAAGCAGGAATTCACTTCTGTGCCTAAAAACACAGGGAGGAACTCAAGAAAGGGTTTGGTCATTAGGTGGAAATCTAATTTATAGAACCTTTAGTTAATTAGAGAAAGATGGAGTTAAATTCCTGGGGAATAATAAATGGAGGCATTTAATGAAGGGCTCTGATTCATCGGACGGGTTAAAACCTGCTCTTCCCCATTCAGTGCTTTTCCTTTTTTTTTTTAATATTCTATACAAAATTTAAGTCTGAACATTTTGAAAAAATGCATTCTGAAAGTACAAATCAATTCCAATTGCTTTCAGACTCTGCAACAGGAAAGTTTATTTTCTACTCCACTCTTTTTAAACCAAATTCATGCCTAAACCAGAGCATGTTTAAATAAGAAATGAATCCCTTCAGCTGCTGAATTTGCACGTCCTGACCAGAGGAGGGAAACGTTGGTTTGCATTTTTAGCTGGTTTTATCAGATACGAACTCCTGCAGAAAAAGGAAAAGTCGAAATTCCAGGATCCTGGAGGTTGGAGAAGCCTCAAAGATCAAATCCAAGCTGTATTCCTGGAATTCCTCAGACACCTCCAGGGATGGGGATCCGACTCTCCCTGAGTCCCTTTCCAAAGCCTGGACTCCCTTTCCAGGAGGAATTTTCCCAAATTTCCCACCCTGGCACAGCTTGAGATGGAGCAGAGCCCAAGCTCCCATCAGGGATTTGAAGATTTGGGGATTTGGGGATTTGGAGGTTTGGAGATTTGGAGATTTGGGGGTTTGGGGTTTGGGGGTTTGGGGAGGGAATTCCACCTCCCACCTGCACTCCGGGGCTGTGGTGAGACAATTCCTGCTGGAAATCCTGCCCAAAACTGGATCTTCCTGTGGGCAGAACTTGGACTGGTAATGTCCTGATTAGTTTTTCCTAAATCTTCACATTTTTTTCAACTGGTGCTTTGGAAACAGGAATGGCTTTGGTGGAAGAGGGGCAGAGTTGGGACATGGCAAATGTGAATTTTGGAGCAGAAATCGAGGTGCTGATTGAGCCCTCAGTCCCCTCAAATCGTGCTAAAAACCTCAGATCTGAAAACTGGTGCCAAATTTAATTTTTTTTCTATGTGTGCCAAATGAATAATTAGCAAAACCAAATATAGTATTAAAAAGAACATTAAAACACAACAGAATGTGGCGGTGTGATGCAAGATCTTTTAATGAGAGTAAGAAGTTACAGCTTGTTGTAGCACAGGAGGTTCACGCCATCATACACTGAGGAGTAGCTACACCCCAGAGCAGAGGTCTGGGGAGTAAAGCTGGTGTAGCAGAGAAGCGGAGCTGTTGGCACAGCCAGACGAGGCTACCACTCCTCGGGACACACAAAAAGCTCATCCCAAAAGAGAAGAAACAGCAAAACAAAGCAAATTAATCAGAGTAACATCATGAAAGAGATCCCAAACCCTCAGGGAACCGGAGATGAGATGGAGCCAAATCCACCAAGGAGCGAAGTCCACCCAGGAGTAAAATCAATCCAACCAGAAGCCTTCAGGGCAGGTTTTGGTGTTTTCCCTGCACGGGCTGGG
>JAWWEX010000108.1:6879166-6900548 GCA_035583215.1 Arremon brunneinucha
GCCGTGGGCTCGGCCGGAGCTCCCTACGTGGGAGCCGGCTCCGGGGGCGCCTTTGGGAGCCGTGGGGGCTCCGGGGGCTATGGGGGCTTTGGGGGCTTTGGGGGTTATGGAGGTTTTGGGGGTTATGGCAGCTATGGGGGTTATGGCAGCTGTGGCCGCGGTTCCCGCTCCTTCGGGGGCTCCTGCGGGCCCTGCTAAAGCCCAAACCCCGGCGGAGCTCAGCGCTGCCCCTGCCCATGGGCTCCTCCAGCAGCCCCTGCTGCCTTGTGCCCCCTGAGCCGGGCTGAAGTTGCAGCCCCTGCTCAGGGCCGGCCCGGCAGCCCCGGGAGCTGCAGGGTCCCTGTCCCTGCTGTGTGACCCTGCAGAGCCTCGGCCGGTGCCTTTGGCCTTGCCAGCGCTGCCCCCAAAAGCTGCTCCCCCTCTCTGCGCCCCCAGCCAGCTGTGCCCAGCCTCGGCTCAGGCTCTGCCCTGCTCTGCCCAGCCCTGAGCCCCGGAGCCGCCCTGGCAAGGGGCAATCTCTGGGGTGCAGCCCTGGGCTGTGCCTCGCTGCTGCTGCTGTCTTGGGATTTTCGTGTTTCCATCGCGTTGTTGCTGGTTTGTCTCTCGCTGACACCACCTGTGGGTTTTTCATTCACAATAAAGAATCTGCATTGCACAAAATATCTTTTTTGTAATGGATTTCTTCATCCTGGCTATAAATGAGTCTCTAACTGAGGGATGGTGCGGGATGTCTGATCATGGAATCACAGGAGTGTTTGGGTTGGAAGGGACCTTGAAATTAATCCTGTTCTAACCCTTGCTGTGAACAGGGAGTCTTCCACTGTCCCGGGCTGCTCCAAACCCTGTCCAACGTGGCCTTGGACTCTGCCAGGGATGGGGCAGCCCCAGCTTCTCTGGGAAATCCATCCCAGGGCCTCTCCACCCTCACAGGGAGGAATGCCTGGCCAATGTCCCACCTAAACCTCCTCTTCCTCAGTCTGAACCCATTGCCCTTTGTCCTGGCATCCCATCCCTTGGGAATTTTCTCTCCCCGTATTTCTTGTAACCCCTTCAGGTCCTGAAAGACCACAACAGGGTCACCCCAAAGCTTCTCCAGGCTGAACCATCCCAGCTCTCCCAGCAGAGCTGCTCCATCCCTCTGATCCCATCCTGGAGCCTCCTCTGGGCTCTCTCCTCTCCCTGAGAGCATTTTCCAAATGCTCCTGGAGCTCTGGCAGCCTCAGGAATGTGCCCATTCCCTGTGGAACCTGGGCAGTGCCCAGCACCCTCTGGGGGAAGAATTTCCCTGATGTCCCACCCAAACCTCCCCCATTAAAAAATAAAAATTGATAAAGGAAAACAGAAAAAGCATTTTGGTCCAGAAAATTTATTTGGAAAGAGAAGTTTTCCTACAATTGTGGAACAAAACTGTACAGGATACAAAGATCATCGTTCCGGGGGGTTCAGCGAGGCTCTGGCAAATCACCAGCATCCAAGTGATGCCGCCTGTCAAAACCGGGGAATTTCCCTTTTTTTGGCAGCGTTGCCGTGTGCAATTCCGAGCATTTCAAGTCACCTCTCTAAGCTCAGTGCCAGTAAAAAAAATCCGCGATAAGCCAAAGCGCGGCGGGAGCAGACGGCTGCGCCGCAAAGCTGCGGGAGAACAGCTCTAAACTAAGGGAAAAAACCCGCTGGGATTTCACCCGGAATTTCCCTTTCCCCGGGCTCAGCACGTCCAGCGCTTCCCGGAGCGGTAGGAATTGCAGGGATGAGTCCATTGCGACGAGTAGCTGTAGGAATATTTGGGGGCGCAGCGCGGCTCCGCGCGGGGCACCACCGGCGCTGCCACTTTGTCACCCGCTGTCACCTCGGCGGCCACCGCGGCCTGGGGCTCGCCCAGGGTCACCTCCGAGGGTTCCGAGGCTCCCACGACGGTTTGCTGGGGGTACGTGGTGAGGATGGGCCCCGGGAAGGTGACAACCACGGGCGGCGGGTAGATGATGACCCGAGAGTCGCCGCAGGTCACCACGCAGGGCTCATTGGTGCTGCTGGCCAGAGGTTGGGGACACTTGGGCTCGCAGGGGGTGGCACAGGCCAGCTGGGTGGAAGCCATTGCCTGGGGGAGAGCCTGCGGGGTTCAAAAAACATAAAGAAAGGTCCAAAAGCGAAGCAAAGGACTCCTGGCAGCTCTTGGATGTTGCCATTTGGGTCTAAGAGATCGTCCGAGGAAATTGGGATAGAGACAAAATTTGAGGGCTGGTTTATTGAAATTTGGATCTAAAAGATCGTCAGAGATAATTGAGATAGTGACAGAACTGGAGCTCTTGTTTGTTGACATTTGGCTTTAAGTGGTTTTCAGAGATAATCGAGATAAAGACACGGTCGAGAGCTGGTTTATTTGGCTCTAAGTGGCTTTTAGAGGTAATCGAGATATCTCTAAAAGGATTTTGTGCTCCTAAACTCGGAAAAAGACGAGAGTTGAGCACTCGGCTATTGACATTGTAGGAGATAATTCAGGTAAGAACAAGAACTGATCGCTTGTTTGTTGACATTTGGTTCTAAGTGGTTTTTAGAGATAATTCAGATAAAAACAAGAATTGCTGTCTTGGCTGTTGACATTTCTTTTTAAGATCTTGTAAGGGATAACTGAGATAAAAACAAGAATTACTCTTTTGATTATTGACATTTCGTTTTGAGATCTTTTTAGGGATAACTGAGGCAAAACCAAGAATTGCTCTCTAGGCTATAATTTCCTTTTAAGATCTTGTTAGGGATAATTGAGGTAAAACCAATAATTGCTCTCTTGATTATTGAGATTTGTCTTTAAGGGATCCTCGGAGTTAATTTGGATGCAGTTTTATCTCCCACCTTTAACTTTCCCGGCCCGATTTGTTCTGAATTCCTGTTAATTTCTCCCTTTTCTCCTCCTCCCCCTGGAGCAGAACTCCTCCTCTTTTCCTCCCGTGCCACCTCCCAGCCCCGGCCCTTTGGAGGAATTCCTGAGGACGCGCTGGAACTTGTTCCCACAGCGCCTCTGTTCCTCCCACACTTGGGGAAAAAAAAAAAAAATCCGGATTTTCCACGTATTTCAGCGTGGAATAATCGGCTTTGCACCCTGCTTAATTTTTGTATTATTTTCCTTGCAGATTCCCGTTGTTTTTTTTTCCCTCTGTGTTTTAGCATGAAAATATTCTGCTAAAACACAGGGGAAAAAAGCAAAAGGCTGAGAATAAGTGGGAGTGTTAAGTACTCGTTTAATAAGCGAAACATATAATTAAAATATTTATATAATATCATATATATGTTAAATTATTTCTATGGTGATATAATCAAGCCAAATAAGAAAATCGCATTTTCACCTAGGGGAAATTCATTCAATAATGTTTATTTCTTCAGGTTAAATCCTCACATAAAAGCCTGGTGTAGCATCAGAATATTTTTTTAAACTTGCAAATTAAATTTAACCTTTTGATAATTTAAAAAAATTTCAAAAATACCCACGCAGGGCATTTTCCTCCGAATTCCCTTAAGTGAGAACGCAGCACTGACCTACAGAAATGCTGAATTTAATCTCTGTAAAAGCGCTTTAGAATTGTAAATCACTTTTAAGAGTTAGAAATGAAAGTTATTGGCACAGTTACGTTAATAATCCATAATAATCACTTGGTGGCTCCAATTAAATTATGGATGAGCTGATCCAAGCAGCAGCAGAGCTGCACCGAGCTCAGTTCCAAGCAGGATTTTCCACAGTTTTCCATTAATTCCACCCTGAACCCTCTCCCCGATCGTGCCACGAAACCAAACGCGAAGTTAAATCCATCCCCGAAACTTTCCCAAATATTTTTTCCAGAGTTAAAAGACTGAAATCCTCATTCTCCCATAAATCCCAAAAGCCCCGCTTTGACTTTCGCCCCCTTTGCCCAGCACTAAAAGCGCTCCTGAATCAGAACCAGAACATCCATGCAAAGCTCAGCCCCGATTTTGAGGAGAAATCCACTCCAAAAGCAGAAGGAAAATTGAGGTTTTTAGAGCCGAACTTACTCAGAAAGGCGAAGAGGAGGAGTCGGGAGAGGCAGTGAGGAGATGCCAGGGTGGAGAGGGGATTTATACCCTGCCCCGATGGCCGGGGGCGGCTGAGCCACCCTTTGCTAAAGCGCTTTAATGACTCGGGAGCCGAGCCCGGTGCAGGGATCGCTGCTGGAGCCGCAGGAATTGTTTTGCTCGCTGTTTATGATTATCTAAAGCCGCGTTGGGCAATAACCCCAAAAATGCAGGTGGCAACTGGCCAGGTCTTTTCATCTCGGAATTTCCTGCTTTTCTGCTCCTGGTTTCATTAAGACGTGAAAATGCAGCGAGAATTAATGAGGTTTTTTAGATTATCTTGGCTAAAAGCTGGAGCGCGCAGGGAATCTTGGAGTGCCAGGGTGATTTTCATTATGGAAGCAAAACCTGGCGCAGGGAATCGTGGCCGTGCCTTGTTTATCAAATCTGGGATTCTTTCCCATAATATTGATTGGATTTACGGGTGTGCTCCTAAATCAGGGGAAGAAGCAGCTGCAAAGCTGAAGAGCAAAGCTCGGGGTTATCTTTGGAATAAAAACGAAGCCGTTCATGAATTATGCCAATTGTGAAGTTTAAAATGAGGAGCTTGATGAAACACTTTCCATAATTTATTCTTTGTGAGGTCACAGCAGCCCGGATCCTCTAGGATGTCATTACCGTGATTACCACGAAATGATTTCCCTGGATGACAAACTCGCAGAGGTTTTAAGATCCTCTTTGAAATCTCATTTTCTGATGTCTCCGGAATATTCCTGATACGCTCCAAAGCCCTGCAGGATATCTGAAGGTGCCTCATAAAATCAGAATAATTCTTGGGATGCCACAAACCCCAGGATAGCTTTACCTCGTCTCAAGGTGGGCATTTCCGGACGCAAAAGTTCCCCCCGGAGGGAAGAGGGATTTAAAATGGAAAAAAGGGGAAAAAATGGAAAAAAAGGAAAAAAAGGGTTAAAGCACACGGAGAAAATGTGAAATTCACCCCTCGGAAAGGATTCCGGCTCTCCTCAACTGAACAGTTTGGAAATTCCCAACCCAGGAACCGAATTCGGGCTGACAAAATCAGTCCCTGGAGCACAAGGGGATCAACTCCTCCCAAAATCCTCCGAAATGCAGAAATTTGGAGTGGAATTTTCTCTTTTCCACCCGCGTTTTGTGTTTTGCTCCTGTGCCTGCAGTTGGTTCGTCAGGAATTGTGGAGATGGATCCAGACTGAAGGAGAGGAGGTTTAGGGAGGGTTTGGGGAAGGAATCATTCCCTGTGAGGGTGGGGAGGCTCTGGCACAGCTTCTCCAGGGAATTTCTGGGAAAATCCATTCTCAAAACTTTACCAAATATTTTTTTTCAGAATTAAGAGACTGAAATCCCTCATCCTCCCGTAAATTCAAAGCCTTGGAAAAGCCCCCGCTTTGATTTTTGCACCCTTTACCCGACACAGAAAGCAGGAGCAGGAAAGCGCTCCTAAATCCCTCAGAACCGGAACATTTAAGCAGGGTTCAGCCCCGATTTTAAGGAGGAATCCACCAAAACGAAGAAAAGTGTCCGAGGCCAGGCTGGAAGGAGCCGGGACAGCGACAGGGGTGGAACTGGGCGAGTTTTAAGTCCCCTTCCAGCCCAAAACCATCCCGTGAGTAACAAAGGCAACAAAGAGCGAGCGCAGACTGCAAATCCCACAACACAGTGCCTTAATAACCATTAATCCTAAATTATTGTAGAAAATTACATCCTTGCGCAGGGCAGGGGCAGCTTTAATACCGGTTCGTTCGGTTTTTGTGCCCGAACCGGTTCGGCGGGGCTGCAGAGCCGCGGGGTTCGCTGCTGAGGCTGAGTCAGGAGCTCTGCCTGACGGAGGAATCATCAAAGAGAGGATTTCGGGTGGGAGCGGCGCTGCCGGAGCTTCGCAGCCCTCGCTGCCCCCGCTTCAAAGCGTCTCTGCCCGCTGACATCAGCGGCACCAAGCTCGCATCATCAGCAACAATTCCGCCCATCGGGTAATTAACGGCAATTAACGCCTCGCTCCCCGCGCGTTCTGCTCTATCAGGAGTTCTGATTTCGCAGGGAAAGTCGGAGAAACCCCAAAATCCAGGCCGTGACCCCTGGCTTGCTCAGGGCAGGGAGTGACCTCGGTTGGTCTTGGGTGGTTGCCCAAGAGGCGGCAGCTCCCGGGTGGGGAAAAATCCCCAAACCCGCCCAGGGAAGGGTTCTGGGGTTGGTGGGACCCGAAGAAAAATCAGGGAAGGGTTCTGGGGTTGGACCATGCTTAGGAAGGGGTTCTGGGGTTGGTGGAACCCGGAGAACGCCCAGGGAAGGGTTCTGGGGTTGGTGGAACCCAGAGTATGCCCAGGGAAGGAGTTTTGGGGTTGGTGGAACCCAGAGCACACTTAGGGAAGAGTTCTGGGGTTGGTGGAACCCAGAGAACACTCAGAGAAGGGTTCTGGGCTTGGAGGAACCCAGAGCACACTCAGAGAAGGGGTTCTGAGGTTGGAGGAACCCAGAGTAGACTCAGGGAAGAGTTCTGGGGTTGGTGGAACCCGAAGAACACTCAGGGAAGGGTTCTGGGCTTGGTGGAACCCACAGCATGCTGTGTTTTGGTGTTTTGTTTTTATTTTTAAATTAATCCGGGTTTTTGGTGTTTGGGTGGAGCCCCAGATCCGAGTTCCCTCGGTGACTTCGTGTCTCCCTCTGCTTGTCCCGGGTGGCATTGCAGATCCTGCCTCAGTTTCCCCATGAAGCCCGGGATTTTTCTGCTCGACTTTAGAATTACTCCCACTCGATTTTGGAATTATTCCCACTTGATTTTGGGATTATTCTCACTCCATTTTGGAATTTTACCCACTCCATTTTGGGATTATTCCCACTTGATTTTGAAATTTTTCCCACTCCATTTTGGATTTTTCCTTCTCCATTTATGGGATTATTCCAACTCGACTTTGGAATTTTTCCCACTCCATTTTGGGATTATTCCCACTAGATTTGGGATTTTTTCCCACCCGTCTCCCAGCAGGATGGATCCCTCCCCCCGGGAGGAAAATCCCACATTTTCAGGAGGGTTTAGGGCAGGGAATTGTTTAATGGGAGTAAACCACAGGAATGTAAACACGCGGGAGGAGGAGGAGCCGGGTATTTTTAGCAACCCCTGGGTGTGGCAGATGCTCGGAGTCACCTTGGTCCTCCCGGGGTGGCTCCAGGGTGACAAATTCCGGCCAGCACCGGCCTCAGCTGCCACCAACCTGCCCCGGCGGCTGAATTTCATGCAATTCAATCCCTCGGGGGCTGGAGTATTAACGAAGTGTCGTTAATGAAGTTTTATACTTAATTAAGTGATGTTATCACCGGATATTCGAATATTTGAAAGCTGATAAGATGTGATTTGATTCATCCTGGTTTTTAGTTCCGATGTTTAGCGTAGGAAAAGCAAAAATAGCTTAAAGATGAGGATTTGGGATTTGTTTATTCTAAATACCTGTAAATGTCCTTGCCAGGAGGTTCCTTGAGTCAGTCCAAGGCACTCAAAATTCCCAAATATCCCAAATATTCACCTTGGGATTAATACACCCGAGGCGTGCAGGAGCTGATTCACCAAAAATCCAAACCAGCTCCTGCCCCAAAAAATACAGAATAATGATCCCGAAAAATGCTGCTCCCAACTCCCAGCCTCGTGTTGCTAAAGTGCAGCTGTTGCCCAACATCTGGATGTCCAAATCCAAATCTTGGTGTCGCAAGGCTTGTGTACAAAGATAATTAATGTTTGTGGAGCGTTCCCAACGCCTGTCATTAGGGGAAGGACCATCCAGGAGCTGATTTGTGGAAAAAGCAGATTTGCAGATTTCCTTTGTGGATTAGACGAAATTAAATGGATTGGTGTGGACAGAAAACCCCCGGCGGGGGGATGGGGGAGGATTTTGGGAATGTGATTCCCCGGAAATTCCAGATCATTAATTCCCAGCTCGATCACTCATTACTTCTAGCTATTACCAAATATCGGCTAATTTATGCATAATATTTAATATTTATATTTGTTTCTTTCACATTTTAAGCTGCACATCCCTGCAGATCATCCTTGCCTATAATATTTATATTTATATTTATATTTATATTTATATTTATATTTATATTTATATTTATATTTATATTTATATTTATATTTATATCTATATCTATATCTATATCTATATCTATATCTATATCTATATCTATATCATCTATATCTATATCTATATCTATATCTATATCTATATCTATATCTATATCTATATCTATATCTATATCTATATCTATTTCTTTCTTTCACATATTGCAGATTGTCGTTGCTCATAATATATAATATTTATGTAATATTTATATTTATATCTCTCACATGTTGCAGGTCGTCCTTGCCCATAATATATAATATTTACATAATATTTATATTTATTTCTTTAACACATTGCAGATTGTCCTTCCCCATAATATATAATATTTATATAATATTTATTTCTTTCACACCTTGCAGATTGTCCTTGCCCACAATATGTAATATTCATATTTATTTCTCTCACACGTTGCAGATTGTCCTTCCCCATAATATATAATATTTATATTTATTTCTCTCACACATTGCAGATCATCCTTGCCCAACTTGTCCTAGCCTGGTGCCCCAGGGAGGGTGACAGCTCCTGCCTGAACACGCTTGGCCCAGGATTTTTGTCCTATTTTTGGGGAACAGCCTCACGAGTCAGCTGGAAAATTCATTCCAGGGCTTCAATTAATTAAACAAAAAAAAAATCTGCATTTTTGTGCTGGGCCCAGCTCCCAGAGGCAGCAGAATTTCACCCCAAAATCCAGGCTGGATGAACACTAGGAAAAGGCAAAATCTCCTCAGTTTTGCCTGGTAGTTTGGTTCATGCTGATGTGGGGGACATTGAGCCTCAGGAAAAGTCCCAAAGTCACTTCTGGGACCAAAAAGGGTCAAAATTAAATGTAGAGGAGAAAGTTTTCCACCAGAACTGGAGTGACTGGACGGGGGGGTGGGTTCAGACTGAAAAAGGGAAAATTTGGGTGAGATTTGGGTTGGAATTGTTCCTTGTGAGGGTCCCAGGTTATTCCATGGATTTTCCATCCTTGGAAGTGTCCAAGGTCAGGTTGGACCCACCTAGGATAGGGGAATTGGGGTGGGATTTTTTGGGATTTCAGGTTCTTTTCCATCCCAAACCATTCCAGAATTCCAGAATGGGCTGGTTTGGATGGGATTTTAGGGATAAATCCTTCCCTGGCCCTGGTGATTCCATGGAATCTCCATCCCTGGAAGTGCCCAAGGCCAAGCTGGATCCACCTGGGATGGGGGATGTCCCTGCCCATGGCAAGGGATGGCACTGGATGATTTTTTTGGGGTCCCTTCCACCCGAAACCATCCTAAAAAACCAAAACCCAAAAGTGCATCTGCATGACAGCATTTAATGGGAACGAGAAGCTCAATTCACAAATGCAAAACTCACTGGAAAGGATAAAATCAAAGAATTCCAGGAGCATCCACAACAAATCCCCACCCCCATGATTTTCATAGATTTTAGCAGAAGGATTTTGCAAAGAGATTTGCTCTTACAATTGCTGTAAATATTTTGATTTTGGCTTTTTTTTTCCCCTTACATTAAATGAGATGAAGGCAGGAAAAGAAGCTGGGAGAGCGTTACATGGTGAGGCTAAGCAGAAATAAAGCGCAGCAAGGAACTACAAATTCCTAATTTTCAGAAATGCCAAGTAGAGCTGATTTCTTTCTTTTTTTTTTTTTTTAATTCTGGTTCAGCAAAATTTGCAAATGAAGAGGAATCTGGGAAAAATTTCATTTTGGAACCCAAGATTTTCAGTCATATTGTTTGAGTGGATTTTGTAATTTTTTTATTTTGAGAGGAATTGATAATAAAACATCCGTGTTGGCATAAAAACGAATTTATTGACACACAGATTTTAGCAAACCAAAAAAAAAAAAAAAAAAAGAAAAAAAAGATATATATGTATTTTTAAAATCTGGTTTCTTGGAAAATTGTGGACTTTGGTTTGTCCCAATTTGGAATGAGGTAAATAGAGAAATTTCAGTTTTTTCGTGGTTTGGAAATTCTAGTCCTCAGGCAGGTCTAGTGCCAGGAATCCCTGGATTTATGGACTCCATGGGAACCTCGGGAGCTCGGCACTTCTACAATCCATTATCCATAAACTTTAGTCGGGCTCTGTCTGACTGCTCGGTTGTGCTTTTTCAGTCTATCCACAGATATCCAGGCAGGGTTTAGGTTGGCCTGCAAGTTCCACAACAAAACTGGGATGAGTGAGGAGGAAAAGGATTAAAAACCCCCAAAGCGCCCCGAAAAGAGGCGTCCACACCTGAGCCCAAAGCGCACCTACCCCCAAACCCAAGGAATCCCTGGGAGCCCAGGAAGTTCCTGATGTCCAGCAGGGCCGTGGAGCCCACCAAGGTCTGCTGGGGGAAGGTGGTCAGCGTGGGCCCGGGGTAGATGACGGAGTAGGGGGGAAAGTCGGGCTCCACGATGTCCACCACGGTGTCGGGGTACTTGATGACGCAGGTCTCGTTGCGGGTCACGGCGAAGGGCTCGGGGCACGCCAGGCCTGGGGGCAGGCAGCACTCGTGGAAGGGAGACATGGGGCAGGGCAGAGCTGGAAAGGAGCAGGGAAAGAGGGAAAAATGAGAAAAAATCATCCTCGGTGTGGCGGGAGATAGCTGAGATAAATAGCGGGTTTCAGTAACGTGGTTATGGGGGTTTATGGCAAGTTGGGAGCTCAGGTGGGAGCTGAATTTGGCAGGGCAGACCTGGAAAGGAGCAGGAAAAGAGGGAAAAATGAGAAAAAATCATCCTCGGTGTGGCGGGAGATAGCTGGGATAAATAGCGGGTTTCGGTAACGCGGTTATGGGGATTTACGGGAAATTGGGAATTACAGAGAGCTCAGGTGGGAGTTGAATTTAGCAGGGCAGAGCTGGAAAGGAGCAGGGAAATAGGAAAAAATGAGAAAAAACCATCCTCAGTGTGGCAGGAAATATCTGGGATAAATAGCGAGGTTTTGGTAACACAGTTATGGGGATTTATGGGAAATTGGGAGCTCAGGTGGGAGTTGAATTTGGCCTGGAATAGAGCAGGAAAAAAATGGAAAAATGAGGAAAAAGCATCCTTGGTGTGGCAGGAAATATCTGGGATGAATAGCGGGGTTTTGGTAACGCGGTTATGGGGAATTGGGAATTCCAGAAATCTCAGGTCGGAGCTGAATTTGTCCAGTTTAGTTTTCCGACCAGGAACTCTTTTCCTTCCTGGTTGAACTTCCTGCTTCTCAATATAATGATATTTTTCAGACCATCACCATTTTAACCCCAAAAATCTTTTATCCCATTGTTTCTCTTCCCGGGATTTTCACTGCGTCCGTCCCAGCCCTATTGCCAGTGGAAAACCACGATTCCCAACTCAATCCCAGATTTTCAGCTCAGGTTTTAATCGTCAGTTAAATCCCCAGTGTGGAGGTTGGAGCTCGTGTCCTCCTCCCACCCTGTTCCAAGTGGAACAGTGAGATCCAGGATGGAGATCCACCCATTTTTTATGGGTCTCATTAGGGATCAGCTGAATATTTGAAATCCCAGAGCACTTTAACCCAGCCTGATATCGAGGCCAGATTTTCCCTGGGCATGGTTTAATTATGGATTGAAGACTGTGCTTGCCCTGGATTGTGCCCACACGGATTGGGCAAGGAAAACACGGAGGGAGAAGGGATAATTTTCCTAATTTTCCTAATTTTAGCTCTGTGGACCTGCTGGGGGAGAAATTAAGGACTGGCAAAGGGGTACTTGAAGTGATTTCCTAAATAAATCCCCACTTCACCCCAGGAATCTGTGGGGGAGACAAAATCCAGGGGGGATTTCTCACGTCTCCACCTGAACATCCCATTTTAACCTTCCCGAGTTAAAAATTCTGAGGTTTTTTCCAATTAATTCAAGTCCAATCTCCTTGGACTTCAAGGTGAGGAGAAGGCAACCACGGGGTATTTTTCCAGCTGAAAAGCTGGATCTGAAATGGTTGATTTTGGCTTGGGGAAAAGAAGATTGGTCTGGAGGTTGGGATCTTCCAGTGGTTCTGCATGATTTGTAAAAGCTCATCCCAAAAATCCTGAAAGGAGGTGAAAAAGGAGCACTGGGATGTTTCTGCTACATTTGGAATTCAAAATAAAAATATATTTTAACCGAAGCCAGCAGTAAAGTGGATTTTGAGTAAGGAAAATCTGTGTTCTGCTCTCTGCAGGATTGGAAAATATTTAGGGCGAGTTCTCCGACTTAAAAGACACCGGGGCCTCCTGGAAGACAGCTGAGGGTGAGAACATCGTAGAAATTAAATTTTAAGTGATAATTTCTTTAATGACACTGACTCTTTAGAATATGGAAAGAGCACCATGGAATTACTGAGACTCTTTAGGGTTCAGAGGGAGTTTTCTGTGCCCTCCCTGCTTTCCTGAGCTCTCCCCTCTGAAGTGTAAAATTTCAATTAACTCCAAACTAAAGGATAATGAAAAGGCTTTTTCTGCTAAAACACCCCCTTGTCCTTTCACGAGCTCGACCTGCCATTTGATATTCAGATAGCAATAACAACAATAGCAATAATAAAATAATAATTGATTTAAAATTCAATAATTGATTCAAAATTGACTTACCAGGATCACCCAAGGAGGAGAGGAAAAGAAAAGTGATTAGGGAGGCTTCTACGTAGCAAATGCTTTTATACACGTCCCCGAAGCGCCTGGAGGATGTGACACCCTCTTTGCATGAAGTCTTAATTAGTTGCAAAACAAACTTTGCTGCCTGCATAACTTCTGCGAGTAATGAAACTGTTTTGCTCCCTGTTTGTGTTTGTTCCCTCCCGGAGCTTCCCAGAGCGTGCTACGCCCTCCGGGCAGGATTCACTTTGCCCTTTCAAGGGCCAAAAATAGGGCTCGATCTGCTGCTAATTAACCACATTTCAGTTACTTCGGGGCCTGATCAAGGGTTCTTTTATTGGCATTGGGTTTTCCCTCTCAGGTTCTGTGAAAGGGAGCTGAAGTGGCATCATTTCCTAGCAGGGAACTGAATTATTTTTATGATTTCCCAGCGTGGATAGGATTTTTTTTATTCCCAAAACCACTCCCAGGGGCATCAATTGTACCCCTACATCTATGGATAAGGAGAAAAAAATAAATTCACCATTCCAGAATTCTCAAGAAATCTCACGAATTCTCAACAAATCTCACGAATTCTCAATAAATCCCACAAATTCTCAATAAATCTTTAATTTCATGGTGTCAGTGACCTCATGGAAAAAGCTCAGCCTTATCTCCCATCCTCTCCTTACAAATCCTGGGATGGGGTTTGAGTGGAGCAGGTGGATTTGCTCCTGGGCTTGGCAGGGTTTGACCCCAGCTCAATTAAAGGCATCCAAATCCCACCCACGGTTCTGGCTCCTGACTCAAGGTGAAATCACAGCCTCACACGGCCTTGATTTTGTTTTTTGGGTTTTTTTTCCCTCCCTTTCCCCCCAGTTTTTGGGTTGGAAAGGATAAAATTGTGGGAAAAGGAAAGTTGGAATCATCCAGGTTTTCTGGGGCAGAACTAAGTGGGGGGAGAAAGTAGACGAGAAATTGTTCTGTCCTGATGAAAACTTAGTTTAACACAAATTAGGGATGTTAGTTTAATATTAAACCTTTAAATACTGGAAAAAATGATGGTGGGTAGTTTATCAACATTTTGAGTGAGCCAGACATGGATTTAAAATGTTTTTATTGAGATTTTAAAGAGGAAATCAATGACAGAAAAATCATAAGAGACACAAATCAGAAGACACAAAAAGAGATTTCTGAGGGAGCCACCAGTTGTGCAGCCTGGAATGTTTTGGGATAACAGCACCCAGACAGTTTTTTTTATTTACTACATAAAATTAATTTAAATCCTATTGGAATACCGGGATGGGGCTCACTTAAATATTTTGGGACACACTTAAAAGGAGAATTCCACCTCCGTGTTTCATCCCTGATGCCCAAATCTGCATAAATCCCTCGGGATCAGCCCGAACCCTTTTGTTCCCAAGTGTCCACAAATGCTTTTGCCTTAGGACCCCTCTCAGGCTGCAGATAATTTATACTGGGAGGGAAAATGGAGAGTAAATAATAATTAGGAACAAAGGGAGGCAGCTCAACTTCCTGGAACCTCGCTTGGGATGTGAATCCTGGGAAAGAGGAATGAGAATTGTGGATATCCCATCCCTGGCAGTGTCCAAGGCAGGTGGGAATGTCCCAAGATTTAACTCTAATTAACCAGCCTAAGGTTATAAGAAAGCTGTTCCACAGGATTAATTCAGCTGAAATGTCATTTATGAAGATATAAAAGGACACTAATATATGTTTTTATATTTTCATTTTTTTATATTTTAAAATGTTTAATTTTTAAAAATTTTTATATTCCTATATTTCTCTATATTTACAGTTTATATTTTATGTATATATTTATATATAAATGTATTTACACATATTTTTATATATCTATATATTTATATTTCATATATTTATTTCTGTGTTTCTATATTTTTGCTTCTTATATTTTTACATTTTATTTCCTTTCAGAACCCACATTTCTTGCTGTTTAACCACTTAACACTCTTTTTAAAGACAATAATTAATTGCATTTATATAAAATTCACACAATGTTCTGCCAAGTGCAGATAAACCTTGAACCTGAAGGTTTATCCATCAGAGGTTGGAGTTGATGAACTTGGAGCTGGGGTTCTGTGAACACTCCCCTTTTCCCAACCCCTTGTGCTTCAGAACATTCTGGAACTCGCGGGGATTTCTGCTCCCTCTGCATTTTTGGTCCCTCCGTAAAAAATCTCCTGGGCCCTTCCCTGGCAGGCGGATTTTCCGTCGCCTTTGGCAGATTTTAATTCCAGTTATTATCTGGGTGTAGGGAAGCACAGGAGGCAAATGAATCCTCCGAGGTCACCCCGGGAGCAGCCGGAGGAACCCGCAGTGAACCGGGCTGCCATTTATTTCAATTTATTTCAAATCCAGATTTGAATTCCAGCGGCTCCTGCAGACCTCGGCTGCGGTTCCACAGATCCGTGGGGGAAGGAGAACCCCCAAATTCCGGGATCAACTGGGAATGAAGGAGTGGGAGTTCCAAGCCCTGGAAGGGATTTAGGGAAGGGCTGGGAGCGCTTTTGGATGTGTCCTGAAATGACTTTTCCAGTTGGGGCCTGGAAATCTCCTCCAATAAACACAGCCCTGGGTTTTATTTTAATAAATTATTCAGTTTCCAAAGTGTTCTGCGTAGTCACGTTCTCCTGGTGTGTTTTGTGCAGTCCTGGAAGGGTTTAAAGAAGGATCTTTAAAAATTATTTAATTCCAAGCCCTCACAGGAGCACAGGCCACATTCAGCCAGGCGTCGCACGCTTCCAGGCATGGACAATCCACAATTCCCTGCAAAATCTCCCCACCCTCCCAAAGAACATTTTTATCCTGAATTTCTCCCTCAGAATGAGCAGCAAACTTTGTTTTCTTTCCATTTTCCCCTCAAAAAAAATGCTGAGTTTCCTGAAGCTGTGTGAGGCCTTCAAGGCCCCATCCCTAATTAAAACCCCAGCCTTTGTTTATGTCTTTCGAAACCTGAAGCTGCCACTTAAGAAATCTGCAATTAGTGGGGCCTCCAAATTGCTGCCGTGGATGGGGTAATGATCCCCAGGCAGAAAATAATTCCTTTTTAATGAAAATCCCGCCTCAAAAATCACCCCTTAGGAAAGGCCGCGCTGCCAAGGAATTATCGTATCAACGTGGGTTTATCAGCTTTTAGCAGCTAAAGAGTGGGGAAACCATGCAAATAAATAATAATAATAATAATAATAATAATAATAAAAACAGGAGGGTAAAGCTGTTGAAATTTTCTTCAATTAATTGAAATATTAATGAAGCCTTTTGTGTGTGCGTGAGGTGTTAATTAATTCCAGGTTAATTTTTCAGGACAGAGTTCTGCGTTCTCTCCTTGTGGGTCACACTGGCCCTGTTTGCATTTCTGACCTTCCTGTTCCTTCCTCAGGGCTGTTTTTTATCCCAGAATTCCAGAAGATTTGAGGGTTTTTTTGGTGTTTTTTGGTGTTTTTTTGGTTTTTTTGGTTTTTTTTTCGGAGACTGCGAGGCTCAGAATTAAACTGAAAAATCAATTTTTTTTTCTCAAATCCTTCCCCTGACAAGCCTCAAATTTTTATTAAATCTTAATCAAAGTTCTTTATTTGTTATTCCTTTATCAATATGAAAAATTCAGCTCTGAGCCCCTTCCCCTAAATCCAAAATTAACCAGGAATGATCTCCACATTTTGATTTGACAATTATTCCCTGCTTGTGTAATTCCTGAGGAATCAGTGTTGTCCAATGTCCAGGTTTTCTCTGTAACAAATTCCAGCATTTGCCTGTTCTGGGAAATCTGACAGAAGTAAAAAACCAAAGTTTTCAAATGAAAATTAAACAAGAGAAAATATTTATATTTATTAATGTGATCATTATAATAAGACATAGGATTATTTATTAATTAGTGTATTTATAATATAGTCTTATTTATTATAAATATAATAAATAGTTATACTGTATTTTATTCATAACATTATATTATTAATTATAAATATACAGTATATTCAATGTTTATTCATATATTCATAGATTTATATTTTATATGAATATACAAATATTTAAATATATTTAAATATACATAAAAATATATTTAATGGTTGTATTTTATATTTTATTATAGATTTATTTTTATATTATATATTTATACAATATATTTAATATATTATTTTATATTATTTATTGGATTATGTATTTTTAAAATGTCTATTTATGACCAGAGAATGTGCATTACCAACCTTGCCACGTCCTTCGGGGTGACTTTGTGACTCTCTTTGTGCTCCTGCAATCCTGCTGCATCCCTAAGAGCTGCTAATGAGTGTTTTACATGAATAAATCATTCATGAGAGTTTGCAAAGGTCTTTGAAATCCTTTAATCTGAAACTTCCCGGGGCTGTTCCCGGGGACTGGCGTTGCCTTGGGAACTTTGCAGAGTCACCCATTTTTGCAGGAATAATTCCGGAGAGAAATGGGATGAATTATTTAAAAAGGGGAAATAGGAATAAAAATGGGCAATTCAACGATTTTTGGGGAAAGGGGTGGAGCATGAGCCCTTTTCCTTCTGAAATCTCCCAATATCCTGATTATTTCGGATATACATTTTATATATTATAAGATATAGATATACATAAATTTTTCACATACATATAATTACATATTTAATTTTATATATAATTTACATATATTTTATAGTATTATAAAATATATACTCGTATATATAAAACATATGCATACCTAAATATAAATATAAATATAAATATAAATATAAATATAAATATAAATATAAATATAAAGTATAAATCCCCGAGAGGATGGAGGAAAGGCTGAGGGTATCGTTCTGCCCACACAGAAATTGGGATTTTATTCCTTTTTCTTTAATAAAGGACATTTCTGGGCACCCTCGTTGTGCTCTGCGACTCTTTGAGCATCACCCCCCATTCAGGGTCTGAGACCTGCCCCGGGGTTGACGAAAACCTCATTCCCGACCTCATTTTGGGGTCATTTTACCAAAACCTGCATCTTTCAGCCCAGGGGATGAGGCAGGGAAAGTGCCCGGTGTCCCCGAGCTCTGCCCTTCCCTACAGCCAGATTTGTTTTTTACCTGCTCCTTGTTTGTTCCTTTAATCCAGCACAATTTTTATTTTTTTTCCGGCTTTAAATCCCTCTTAAATGACGAGTTGGGACAGGGAGAGCCCCGAGGCAGCGACTCTGATCCCAAAAGTGCCATCCCAGGTGCTCATTAATGGTTTGCACATCCCTGTGTCATTATCCCCAGCATGGAATTGGCTTCAGCCACCCATGGGTTGAGCAATAAAAGCCCTCAAAGATAAACAGATCAGAGCTCAGCTGTCATTCCAGTAATCAGCTCCTAATCAGGTCAGGATTCTTGGCCTTGTAAGGCGTTTTTAAATTTTATTATTTCCTATGCTGCGTGCATTTTGAATCCCAATAATGGAATAAATTAAATCCCAATAGTCGACGAAATTAAATCCCAATAGTGGAGTAAATGAAATCCCAATAATGGAATAAATGAAATCCCAATAGTGGTATAAATGAAATCCCAAGAATGGAATAAATTAAATGCCGTGAATTGAATAAATTCAATGGGATAAAATCCATTATAATTAATGGAATAACCTGGATCCAGGGAGAAGCAAATGAACTCCTTTCCCTGGGTTTCACAAATCCATTCCCTGACTTTGTGCTGTGATTTCCTGTCGGTCTCCCAGGAAATCATGGAATGTTTGGGATGGAAGGGGCTGTGAAACTCATCTCATTCCCCTCCTGCCATGGACAGGAACATTCCCACCATCCCTAGGTGCTCCAGACTGGCTTTGGACACTTCCAAGGATGGAGCATCCATGGGATAACCCCTGCTGGAACCTCCCCACCCTCCCAGGGAGAATTCCTTCCCAAAATCCCACCTAAATTTCCTTTCTGTCAGTCCAAACCTTCCCAAAATCCCATCTAAATTTCCTTTCTGTTGGTGTGAACCTTCCCAAAATCCCATCAAAATTTCCTCCCTGTCAGTCTGAACCCATTCCCCCTTGTCCTGGCACCCCATCCCTTGGGAATTGTCTTTCTCCCTGTTCCTCGTTGCCCTTTCAGGTCCTCCAAGGCCACAATTGGGTCACCCCAAAACTTCTCCAGGCTGAACATTCCCAGTTCTCCCAACAGAGCTGCTCCATCCCTCTGGTCCCATCCTGGAGCCTCCTCTGGGCTCTCTCCAGCAGCTCCAGCTCTGCAGGTGAGGTCTCACCTGAGCAGGGCCCTGCTGGACCCCCCTTTCCCCATCCCCACCTCGTTTTGTTCCCAGTGCTGCTGCCTGAAATTGTCGCAAGAATCCCAAGCAGCCTTGGATCCGCTCCAGAGGCTCTGTGGGAGGTTATTATGACACACAAAACGACTTTTTAATGAAAAAATTAATAACCCTGGGTTCTGACGCTGTCAAATGCTGTCTGCCCAGGGAGTAACCAAATTTTGGGCGACGTTGTTGCCCAAGTGACAAAATCATCCCAATTTTGCATTGTAGCTGCAATATTTCCATGGCTGATGCACTCTGTGTGTCTCAACCATTTAATGAATATTTGGGATTGGCTTTGAAGTTCTTCCCTTTCAAGAAGCTGAAGAGCTTCGGTTGTTCTGCAGACAGACACCTCCGAGGCTTCGGGATGTGGGGTGAAGCTAAATGAGAGATGGAGGTTCTGATACTGCTGGGAGGGAGCTTCCAGTGAAATGTCCTTTTCTTTTTGTTTAATTAAAAAAATACTTCCTAAAAAATTCCTTTTTTTAAATTAAAAAAATACTTCCTTTTGAAGTATTGAAATGTGTTTTTTTAAATTAAAAAAGCACATCATAATAATTCTACTTTGAGTGAAATGTCATTTTTTGATTAAAAAAAATACTTCCTGAAATAATTAATTTCTTTAAATTAAAAAAATACTACCTAAAGAAAATTCCCCTTTGTTGTGGAGTCACAGAATGGTTTGAGGTGGAAGGGACCTCAAAGATCACCTTGTCCCAACCCCTTCCATGGGCAGGGCCACATCCCACAGGGTCAGGTTACTCAATATCCCATCCAGCCTGGTCTGGAATGGATCACATCCTGGAATTGATCATTTCTTCAGCCTCAATCACCACAGGAAGCATTCCCAATTAATTTGATCCTTCTCTGAACTGAAATCTTCAAATAATTCTAAAAATAAAACCCCCAGCCTGGGGATTGAATCATTTTATCCCTTCATGGTCAGTTTAATTCTTGTTTTGCTGCAGTCATGATGTGCTAAGCTCTGATTTAATGAATAAAATGAAACATTTCTCTCCACAGAAATATTTTGGGGTGGAAAAATTGAAGCTGGAGTCTTCCTCCCCTTGGTTAGCCAAAATTACCCGCTCAAATTATCCGAGTTGAGCAGGAATGATTGTTGGCTGCACCACCTGAATGAAGCATTTGGGGTTCTGGCTTTGGGGATGGCCATAAATAAACCAAAATTAGGTGTCTCAGCAATTGCAGGGATGCCACCAGCCCTGTGTTCCCAATTGCTCCCATTCCTGTCCTACAGCAGGGCTGTCAGGATGTCACCAGTGGCCATCCTGGCCTCCAAACTGTGGTGCCGGGACACAAAACCTGAGCTCATTCCAGCCCTAATTAGGCCAGGGAAGCAACTTGCCCAGTAGCCCACAGCCAACACCAGCTGCTGAATGTTTTATTCCCACTGAGAAACAGAATTCATCTCCCTGCTGGAAAAAAGGAAAGAAAAACCATTCCTGGAGACTTTGCAGAAGTCCCTCTGAGGGTCAAGGGGGAATTAATCCCCCTTAAAGTGTGAAGTTGACTTTGAAAAAAAACACATTTTAAAAAATTCAGATTTTGGTTATTAAACGCATTTGGAGGTTCTACACAAGCTGAAGGTAGTGACACAATAAACTACAAACCATGAGGTGGTTTCTGGAGTAAAATGCTGCATGTTGACAGAGAAACTAAAATAAAATTGGTGCCAAGCTGGGTTTGTGACCTAATTAGGCTCTCACCTAAAGCAGAGCTTCATTCTCGATGAGAGATTCAAACCAGACATGTGGCACAATCTGAAAACACACGGAAAAATAGCTGCAATTACATTTATGCAAAACATGCAAATGCTGTGTGAATCTGGAGCTATCTGGGATGAGTCTGGCATGGTTTTAATTTGGAAATGGCCACGAGACAGACAGAGGCAGTGACTAAACTGCCAGACAGAGGAGGAAAAACACTTTGCTTTCCAAGGAGATGGCCACAAAGGCCTAAATTACCTGAATCAACAATGCTGGCCAGGAGAGGCCTTTGATCTCTAATTAAGTCACACAAAACGAGGTTCCAGCGTGGAATGGGGATGCCAGCAGCAAGGAAACGGGGAAGGAGCGTTGCAGCCCCAAATCAAAGGTTGATGCTGGAGGAAGGGAGTGTTTTCCATGCAGGATGAGCTTGGGAAACACATCCCATGAGCAAAGGCTGGCCCTGGGGCTGTGTGGGACAGTATAAAACCCACTCTGAGCACAGGATCCCTCATCCACCTCTCCTGCATTCTCCTCCTCGGTGACACAGGTGAGCTGAAACGACTTTTGCCATCTCCTTCTCCTTCTCCTTCTCCTTCTCCTTCTCCTTCTCCTTCTCCTTCTCCTTCTCCTTCTCCTTCTCCTTCTCC
>JAWWEX010000108.1:6906440-6923143 GCA_035583215.1 Arremon brunneinucha
CTGGGGCTGGAGGAGAACCTGGAGAAGGCACAGGCAGAAGGTGAGGCACGGCCTCAGCAGGAGAAGGAGCAGAGGCCGAGGGAAGGGACAGGGAACAGAGAGGATGATAGGATCAGGAACCCCGTCCCCATGGCTTCCTGCAAAGAGCCCAAGAGTTTCTCCCAACTCCTCACAGTGAGCAGGGGCTGAGAGAAGGATCTGGGAGCAAAGTTCTCAGCAGGAGCTGCACAGCAGCAAGGCCAGGGATGAAGGCAAAGACAAAGAGAAGGAGAAGAGGGAGGCAAAGGCCCTCGCAGCTCACCTGTGTCACCAAGGAGGAGAAGACAGGAGAAGTGGATGAGGGATCCTCACTTGCTCTGCCTTTTATACTGTCCCACACAGCCCCGGGCCCACGGGCACCCTCGGCACATGGAACGTGTTTACCAAGCTCATCCTGCATGCAAAACATCCCCATTAGACAAATGGGGACACTGCAATGCTGCTTTTTCATTTCCCTGTGCAGGACATGCCCAGTCAGCCTCCCAGGCTCCTTTCAAGTGCCAGGATTAGAGGCCAAAACGTGTCTGGGGGCAGTGCCGCGTCAGCAGGGCTGGGTGATGCAGCTGGTTTTGGGGACTGTCCTATTTCACCAGGGCACTCCAGGCCTTTTGCCCTCCAGGGCCTCACTTTAGGACTCCCAAAATGGTCAGGGCATTTTTTCTGGCATCCCTAAAATAACAAGCCACGCTTTAAAATGTGTTTTCTGTGACAGGAGTCACCTCATCTACTGGGTAACCAAATACTCAAGTCCAGCAGAGCTGGGTGTAAACTTCCCTACCACCTTGGACACTCTGAAGAATCAGGGATTTCACATCCAGACAAATCCATGTGCTCTCTGCCCTTCCATGCCTTCGTGGAGAGCCCCCAGCATCCTCGAGACAACAGGAGGATGACTGAAAAGCAGAAAGTCCTCTCTAAGACATCCTAACTCTGCTCCCACCAGCCCCACCCGGCACCAAGTGTCTGTGTTGCACCTTTTCCACTGCTCCTTCTCCAGCCCCAAATTTCCACAACCCTTCTGGGAGCCTACACCCAAACTCAGCAGCAGGCAGTGGAAAGAGCCTGCAGAGCTCTCCAAGGAGACATCAAAACACATCAGAAGGACTCATGGTCTGGGAATGTCAGCTGGAAAACACTGGAGGCAAGCAGACAGCGAGATCATGGGCTCCTCTTCCATCCTGTCAGCACACTCAGACATGCAGGGTCCACCTGGCCTGGCCTCGTCCCGTGCTCAACACTGAGGGGCTGCCCTTAGTGGTCTTTGAGACCTCCATTCCCTGCCCTCCATGCCTGAAATGGTCTCTGACCTCTCCATTCCCTGGAATGATCCCTGACCCCTCCATTCCTGGAATGGTCTCTGACCCCTCCATCCCTGGAATGTTCTCTCACCCCTCCGCTCCTCTTCTCCAGGTGGAGTGAGGGTCACTTCTTGTGTTTGGACAACACCCTCAGGCACAGGGTGGGATTTTGGGGTCAGGAGCTGGATTTGATGATTTCTGAGTCCCTTCCAATCTGGATATTCCAAAATTCTGAGATTCCCTGAATGACAAGGAGTAGAGGGCATGGGAGGAAGCAGAAGCACTTTGTCCTCCTCTGCATCACCATCCACACAACTGAACACGCCAGCAATGTTCTCCCCGTGTCCTTGTGACCTCCTGAGCTGTGCCTGCAGCCCTGAGCCCTCCAGGAGGGACAGGAGGGGATGCTGTGGTGGCACAAGTGAAGGGTGACAACTCCTTGATATTCTGTTGGATGAAGGACATTGCCGTTGAGATGGTTACAACACCAAGCAACACTCCATCTTCAGAAGGCTTCAAACCTGGTTTTATTCTAGCATGAATGCTTTTTAGACATTCTTACAAAACTCTTAAGTTTACTCGTTGGTCAAGAAAGACAAGTAAAGTATTTATTGGAATAGGCAGTTGCAGGTTTCTCTTATTTCTCCTTTATTTCTTGGTTTCTGTGTCAAGGACCTTGGTAGGAAATTTTTTCAAGGGTAAATGTGCATCCTCTTATCAAACTTCTCTCGGGCTCACACAAGTCTCTGTAAAACCTCTCCCACAGGACACGAGCCATGGAAGGTGTCCCAGGAAATGTTTTCTACTGAGTGCTGGAAAACATGGACCAGGGAGGTTATTATGGGGTGTCCATCCTTGGATAGTTGAGATAGTTGGAATCTAAAGAAACTCCCTCAAGACTGTCCCACCTGAGCAAGGGTTGGGCCACGTAACCTCTGGAAGTGCAATCCAATCCCAAAACCTGTGATTTTATGATCTCCCCCATGAAGCAGCTTTAGCTGGGGATCCCAAAATGAAAGGAACTCCAGGAGACTCCAGTTCCAATGCAGAGTGAACTTTATTGAGTGTGAAGACAGAACCAAAGCAGGGGTGGGCAGGCAGGCATGGCCAGCAGTGGGGCACACGTCTGCCTGGCCCGGGCACGGGGCCAGCGGGAGGAGCAGGAGGCCGGGGCTGGGCTGGGCTGGGGCTGAGCCCCTGGGCCAGCAGAGCAGGGCACGGCAGGGCCCAGGGAGGCGCAGGAGAAAGCAGGACAAGCAGAAGCCTCAGGTGGGCACGTTTGCCTCCCTCCTTGGCAGGAGGGGCCCCGAGGCCTCTGGAAAGGCTGGCCAGCAGCTCCAGGGGACACTTGGCCTGGCGAGGCACTCGCTGGACGTGCGGCCCGGCTCTAGCAGGGCAGGCACCTGCGGCCACAGTAGCGGCCACCGAGGCCAGAGAGCCCCGAGAGCCCAAAGCCCCCTGAGTTGATGGGGACCCCGGACTCGCTGAGGATGCTGCCCACGGCGGCGGAGGTTGAGGATCCCACGGCGGTGTTCTGGGGGAAGGAGCTGAGGATGGGCCCGGGCAGGGTGACCACCACGGGCGACGGCTGGATCACCACGCGGGAGTCCTGGCACTGCCGCACACAGGGCTCGTTGCAGCTGTTGGCCAGCGGGGTGGGGCCACAGGGCCGGCACAGGTCATAGCAGGACATGGCTGGGGATGGAGGAGAACCTGGAGAAGGCAGGGAAAGCACCCATGGGGTGTGAGGCACACAGGGAGATGCTGCTCATAGGAGAAAGAGTAGAGTCTGGGGAGAAGAGACAGCCCTGAGAGGGAGATAGAAAGGACAAGGAATTGCAGTCCCCAAGAGGACCCTACAACCACAGATAAGACCTTCTCCCACCTCCCTCCAGTGCGGCACAGAGAATGGAGAGTGCCCCAGCAAAACAAAACTGAGGCAAAGTCCCAGTGGGAGCAGAAGAGACAGAGGAAAAGAAATTGAAAGAGAGGAAAGCACTCACCTGTGTCACCGAGGAGGAGAAGGCAGGAGAAGTGGATGAAGGATTCTGCACTTACTGTGCCTTTTATACTGTCCCACACAGCCCCGGGCGCAGGGACAGTCTTTGCACAGGGAATGTGTTTACCAAGCTCATCTCGCATGCAAAACATCCCAATTACAAAAATTAGTGTTTTTATTTTTGCCCTGCAACACTGCCTTTTCATTTCCCTGTGCGGGACGTGCCCAGTCAGCCTCCCAGGCTCCTTTCAAGTGCCAGGATTAGAGGCCAAAATATTTCCAGGGAAAATGATTTGTCAGCAGGGCTGGGAGATGCAGCCAGGGCTGAGAAGTGTCCCACTGACCATCCTTGGCCCTCCAGGGCAGGACTTGCAAGTGCAGAGGCAGCCCCATGTCCCCTGCTGGACATTGGCACCACAAGGCCGGACTGGGGCTGGTCCCTTATCTGAAGGGATTCCTGAGATTGGAAAAGCTCTCCCAGGACATTGAGTCCCACCTTGGACACATCCCCACTTTGTCACAGAGCCCAGAGGACAGAGTGCCATGTCCAGTTTCCCCTTGGACACCTCCAGGGATGGCGACTCCAAACCCCCCCTGGGCCACCCCTGCCAAGGCCAGAGCAGTGATGCCCAGCCTGGAGATGGACAGAGATGAGGGACAGAGCTGACCCTTGCAGGGGAATGGCCAGGCTGGACCCTCAGGGCCCTGAGGAGCCTGGCCCCATCATCAGGAAACACTTTAAAGTCCTGCCCTGGAGGGCAAAGGGCTGAAATTATTTGGGGTGTCGGACACTCCTCAGCACCGGCTGCATCACCGGGCCCTGCTGAGGTGGCACTGCCCCCAGACACGTTTTGGCCTCTAATCCTGGCACTTGAAAGGAGCCTGGGAGGCTGACTGGGCATGTCCTGCACAGGGAAATGAAAAAGCAGCATTGCAGTGTCCCCATTTCTCTAATTGGGGATGTTTTGCATGCAGGATGAGCTTGGTAAACACGTTCCATGTGCTGAGGGTGCCCGTGGGCCTGGAGCTGTGTGGGACAGTATAAAAGGCAGAGCAAGTGAGGATCCCTCATCCACTTCTCCTGTCTTCTCCTCCTGGGTGACACAGGTGAGCTGCGAGGGCCTTTGCCTCACTATTCTCATTCTCTTCTCTTCTCTTCTCCCTTGGCCCTCAATGGAATCTTTGCCTCTCCATAGTGCTCTCTGAGAGTCTTTATCCTTGATCCTGCTCTCACCAGGTTTTTGTGGTTGTTTTTTGCTGGGGAAAGGTGAGAGATGTTGGGATTTCTTTGCAGGGAACTCTCTGGGCTCAGGGCTGTTGGGTTCCTCCCTTGCTCCCTCTCCAGGCTGTCCCTTCTGCCCAGACTCTGCTATTTCTCCTGCAAGCAGCATCTCCCTGTGTGCCTCACACCCCGTGGGTGCCTTTCCTGCCTTCTCCAGGTTCTCCTCCAGCCCCAGCCATGTCCTGCTACGACCTGTGCCGGCCCTGTGGCCCCACCCCGCTGGCCAACAGCTGCAACGAGCCCTGTGTGAGGCAGTGCCAGGACTCCCGCGTGGTGATCCAGCCGTCGCCCGTGGTGGTCACCCTGCCCGGGCCCATCCTCAGCTCCTTCCCCCAGAACACCGCTGTGGGATCCTCCACCTCCGCCGCCGTGGGCAGCATCCTCAGCGAGGAGGGAGTGCCCATCAACTCAGGGGGCTTTGGGCTCTCAGGGCTCTCCGGCCTCGGTGGCCGCTACTGTGGCCGCAGGTGCCTGCCCTGCTAGAGCCAGGCCGCACGTCCAGCGAGTGCCTCGCCAGGCCAAGTGTCCCCTGGAGCTGCTGGCCAGCCTTTCCAGAGGCTTTGGTCGTCTCCAGCCCTCCTGCCAAGGAGGGAAGGAGGGAGGTGCTGTCTGGTCTCGTGGCCAGCCTGTTTCTGCCTTGAAAATCCTGCTTTTGAATGAGTTTCCTTGTCTCTGATTTTGCATTTCACGGCGGTTTGATGCTGTGATTGCCAGCAGTCAGTAGAGGGGTTTTATTGAGGAATTAAGGAAAGGTGGAGTCTTGCTTTCTGTCTCTCAGTTGGAATGGTTTCTTTTCCCTTCATAAATACATATTTTCCCTTTGTTTTTGCTGAATGCTACTTGTCTGTTTATCATTAAACTGATGTTGCATCTGATTTTGAGTTTCATTGTGGTTTTTCTCTCCTTTTTACCTCCCCTTGGGGCAGAATTATGTGCAAATCCATGCAAGGATTTCACAGAGGAAAATGTGCATCCAAAAGTCACCACATCTTATCTGATAAAAATAACTTCATTGGTTTTTACACTCTTGAGAAGCACTGAACAGGTTCTCAAATCTATTTCTCTTTCTAGGATGTTTTCCCCCAGTTTTTTTATCTCACCTCTGTGGATATTTAAAAGCGCAATTGTGGTGTTAAAGCTTGACAGATTTTAGATCTTGTTCCCTCTTTGGAATCTTTGAAACTCTTGAGAATCTGAATGAATATTAATATGGCAGAAGCAACACTTGCCATTGTGGCAACCAAAAAAGGTCCAAGAAAAATAAAGCCATGAAATAAAATCTATTTGAAAATTAAATCATCCTGGAGCTGAGATATAAATATCAGGGGGAAAGCTCCTGACATTCAGGTGTGGAGCCGGTCCAAATGTCCACAGAACAGGCAAAAGAGGTGGGGTTTTATATGCAAAAGTTTTGTGCTTTGTTTAAAGTTTATTAAAAATTATTTACTTGCAAATTTACAAATTTGGGAGGAGAAGAGTTCAGCAAAAAGATGGAATAGAATTCTAAAATATCCTCAGTGGAAGAAACCCTCAAGGGTCATCCAATCCAGCTCCTGGTCCTGCACCCCAAACAAAATTACAAAATCCCGGCATCCCAAACATCCTGGATCAGCCCTGGTGCCGTGTCCATTCCCTGGGGAGCCTGGGCAGCGCCCAGCACCCTCTGGGGGAAGAATTTTCCAGAAAAATCCAGCCCAAACCTCCCTGGCACTGCTCCAGCCATTCCCTGGTCATGGGGAGCAGAGGAATTCTGCTGGGGCCCCTTTCCGCCTGCGGCTTGAGGCAGAAATGCCAAAAAATGAAAGCTGGGGAATGAAAATGTCCCAGACTGAGAGGAGCCTGGGCTGGAAAAAAGGTTTCCATGGGCAAATTTTCCAAACAATTAGTCAGAGGGACTGGTGGGATAAGTTGTTCCCTGGGATCTGCGAGAAACTCAAGAGCGGCGTTTCCGCGTGGCAGAACCGCTGCAGTTGTATGTATGATCAGACTAATTTTTCTAGTTTTTTAAATATAAAAATGACCTTGTGGTCAACTTAAGTGACACCCAAGATAGGGCACTTGCTGATAAAAATGTTACACATAAGGTTTCTGTGCTATCACAATTTTATTATGATGTGAAATTAATGCAATATCAATTAAAAAGTATTTTTCAGATGCCTTAAATATGTTTCAGTAAAAACAGATTTAAAAGCCAGTTTAAATCTGTTTTTATTGAAACATATGTAAGGGATTTGTATTCTGTATCTATCATCAACAGACTATGTAATCTATTTAATCTATTCAATCTATTTAATCTATTCAATCAATTTAATCTATTTAATCTATTCAATCTATTTTATCTATTCTATCTATTTTATCTATTAATCCCTCGATGCAAATGGACACAGAGCACAAGGGGTGGAGAAAGTGAATTTGGGAGAGTGAATAATCTGGGAAATAAACCCCAAAATTTCCCCTTCTGGACCTAAAGGGAAAAAAAGGGGAAAAAGCCACATTCCAGAACCTTCCCAGCCCAGCACGGCAGGGGGGTTGTGCAGGATGTTGAAGTTTTTATTAAATGGGGGTGCTCAGTTCAATTGCAAGCAGAATTTTGTACCCTTGAGGGTCTGATCTGTCACCCGTAATACCTGAAACCACTGGAGAGATAATTTCTGAAGAATGTGAACGTGGTTTGGAAGCCACGTCCCCCTTGGATGTTCAGATGGAAAAATGAGTGCAATAACTCCGTAGATATTTTTGACTTTATGGGGTTTTTGAAGCATCTTTTTTTTTTTTTTTTTGCATTAATTAGTTCCCACACATATTTTTGCAAGTGGAACCTTTTCCTGATAAAGCAATTGTCCTGCTTTTGTTTCCCAGTCTATGTTTAGGCTGGCATTGCGTGAGAAGCATCATCCACCCATTAAAAAATTCTTTCATCTTCTCAATTTAAGGGTACTTTTAATTTCTGGTACTTTTAGACAGACTCTAATAATGTCAACGTGAAATTACTTCAAGCACAGTCTAATAAAGACAATTTTCTCCCAGCTCCTTAGCAATTTGTTCACTTGTGGCTGCCTTGGGATTTGAGATCAAATCCAAGAGGAGCCAAAACTCTTTGTGTGCCGTTCCCAGTCTGACCCACTTACAAACAATTGTCAATTAAAATGTTCACATCTCAAAAAAAAACCTCTGAGGACCTTTCCAAACTTGGAGAAGCTTTGGGGTGACCTCATTGTGGCCTTCCAGGACCTGAAGGAGCCAACAAGAAACAAGAAAGGGTCTGGAGTGACAGGACAATGGGGAAAAGGGGTAAAACTGAAAGAGGGGAAATTTAGGTTGGATTTGGGAAGGAATTCTTCCCTGTGGGCGTGGTGAGCCCCTGGCACAGGTGGTTCCATGGATTCCCCACCTCTGGAAGTGTCCCAGGACAGGTTGGACGAGGCTTGGAGGAACCTGGGATCATGGGAGGTGTCCCTGCACACAGATTGGCACAGGATGAACTTTGAGGTCCCTTTGCACCCAAACTATTCCATGATTCCATGATTCTGACTGGTTTTTTGTGAGCTGAGGGGGAACCGGAGGGGTTTAGAGGTCCCCTTTGTAAAAGAACTGATAAATCAGGATTAAATGTCCCCTTGTTCTTCCAGCTGCGCCTCAAACTGCGTTACCCAGATTTAGCGCCATAAAACCATCTGAAATCAATGTGATAAAGTGGTAATTTGTTTCTGAATTCCACAATTCTGACACTTCCTTCCTTCTGTGGGATTTCAGGGCTGGATGTGCTCTTGAGGCAGGGCCTTGCCCAAACCCAGAATTGAGATTGTTCCGACGCCAGGCTGAAGGCAGAGCCTGGTGAGCATCGCTGGAGACAGGAATTTATTAAGGATTTACACTCATACCCTTAATAAAAGAACGCCTTGAAAGCATGAATTATGTATTATAGACATTCTTAGTATTTTTCTTTATGACTAAAATCAAACATACGCCGGAGTCTGGATTTTGTTGTGACTGAAAGGTGGCCCTGGAATAAATTTGGTCCCTAATTCCTCAGATGAGAGAAACCTGCGGGACGGAATCTGTCTGTCAGAAGATAAGGAGGAAATAAAAACAAAGTAAATAAGCAGCGAGGAAAGGAACATTTAATCAGGTGGAACATTTGACATTCAGGACATACTCGTTGGGAATTAATTCCAGGTACAAAGGCTGTCTGTGGTCCCCAGGCCATCAGGGCTGAGGTATAAAAACCAACTCAGCCCAATTCCTTCCTACCACTTCTCTTTCCTCTTTTGTGAGCAAGGTTAGTTCAAATCCACTTCTCTTTCTCTGTTTGTTGAGTTCTTGCCTTTTAATAATCTGTGTTTTTTCCCCACAGTGTTCTGCTGCTTGTTGGATTCTTTTTTTCTGGGTGGGGGAGACTTTTTCTGTTTAAAGAGTTGTGGTTTGATGTAGGAATCGTGAAATTTCTGGAGTCCTGACTAGGCTATAGAGATCCTTGAATTGGTGATAGAAATTTATACAAATGTGGGATTTCAGACATGTTAAATGACATAAAAAATATTAGAACTAATAAAGATTAACAAATTGCATGGGTGGAATAACTCTGCAAGGGGTTGGAACTCTGGGATCTTTAAAGGTCCTTTAAAACTCCAACTATTTATTAAAACAGAAAATCCAGGAGCTCAGTTGTATTTCAGCAGCATTTTATATCTTGGAGGGTCTTTTCCATCCTGGAATGTCAGCTGGGTCACCAAGTGTGGAAATTTTGTTCCAGAGTGCAAAGACATCTCCTGGAATGTTGTGAAGTGGGATCAGGGATTGTGGGTTGAAGGGAAAGAAGGGGAAAAACTGGAGCAGAGCTGAGCACCCCATAGAAATCAGGAAATTTTGGTTTTATTGCTGTGGTGCAGATAGAACCCATCAAATTCCTGATTCTTCTCACATCCATGGACGAGTTGTCTGGGAAAAATTCCAAAGACCTCCTCTTCAAGGCTGCTTAATGACGTTGAAATTTGTCATTGAAATTTGTACCTCTTTGTAGGCAAAGTTGGGGCCTTGAAATGAATCCTCCCTTTCATTTTTCCAGCTGCCCGTGGACCTCTCTCCACAGGTACATTTGTGGTTGGGTTTCACTCCCAATTGCTGCTTCCCCAACGCTCTGGGTGCACACAGCTGGGTCTCTCCAGACGTGCAATCAAAATCCGACAATTAAATTAATGACACAGGTTAGTTTCTTTTGTTCTGCTGCCAGTTCTTGCCCGGATCACCAACAGCCCAGAGGACATTTCAGCCTCTGTCTCTATTTAAGAGTTTGGTTTCCTCCTCAGCTCCTGGCTCAGTTCCTAAAAGGCTCCTTGGAAAGTCACTGTCCTGATAACTGAACTGAAATGAGTAAATGAGCTGAGCTGAGTAAATGCAGGTGTGACACGGATCCTTTGAAAGTTTCTGTCCTGATAACTGGACTAAAATGAGTAAATGAATTGAGTTGAGGAAATGCAGGTATGACACAGCTCCTGCCTTGCCCTCAGGTGTGCTCCTCTATTCCAGACCTCATCCCCAGCCATGTCCTGCTACGAGCGATGCCCCCCCACGTCCTGTGGCCCCACCCCGCTGGCCAACAGCTGCAACGAGCCCTGTGTGAGGCAGTGCCAGGACTCCCGTGTGGTCATCCAGCCGTCGCCCGTGGTGGTCACCCTGCCCGGGCCCATTCTCAGCTCCTTCCCCCAGAACACCACCGTGGGATCCTCGGCGTCCGCGGCCGTTGGGAGCGTTCTGAGTGCTGAGGGCGTCCCCATCAACTCTGGGGGCAGCTCCTTGGGCTTTGGGGGTTTTGGGGGTTTTGGCTCAGTTCCTGGTCTGGGCAGTGGCTACAGCCGGCCCTACCGGCGCTACAACACCTCCCGCAGCGGCTTCTACGGGCCCTGCTAAGGTGGGAGGAGAAGACCAGGAATGCTGAACCCCGACCTGTCCCTGGAGCAGGACTGAGCTGACGGTGTCCAAAGCGGGGTCAGATCCCCGCAGTTCCGCCTGAACGGAGTCCATCAGGCCCTGGAATGAGGCCACTGCTCCTGTTTTACTCCTGGGTGTTTCTGGTCCTCTCTGTAGCTCTGTTGCTTGGTGTATTTGGTACTACCTGGTGTAAAGTTTTAAATTTAGGTTGGAGGCGGGACGTGGTTCTCAGGGTGGGCTGGAAGAAGAGCTCTGCCTTGGGAACATGTCCCCCTAAGCTGAGCCTTTCCCCCCACACCAACCCCTGGTGCTTTGCAGGGCTTTAATCCTCTTGTTGGGATTAATAAAATGATGCTTTTATCATAATCTCCTGAGTCTCCTGATGGTTTTTTCCCTCCCCTCCTGTTCTTATTTGAAACTTTTTCAGTTTCATTTTTTTAGGTGAAATTTATCACTGAGTAGATCAGCAATAGTCTGGGGGAGTTGGGAAGGTTGGGAATGTGCGGAATCTTCAGCTCAGAGTGTGGAGAACTACGAGCACCTCCAGGATCTGATTTAGATTTACAATAGCCACCGAAGGCACTAAACCAGTCCATTATGGGGGGGAAAAAAGGGGAAGAAATTCTCTTGTTGGGAAGGTTTGGGGCATTCCAATAAACCAGTTATACAAATAATGTCTGCAGCAGGTTGAGCTGTCCCCAGGAGTTAAACTGCTCATGGTTTATGTCCCAGCCTGGCATGAGATGAAATACCTCCCTCAAAGAGCTTCTTTCATCTCTGGGACCCGGCGTTCATTTCAACCCTTTGTTCCATCACACCCAGGGCTCTGGAGCCAACACAACATAACAAATTTCAATTCATGCAGTAATTTGTCAAGTCTTTGGTGCCTCACCTGTTCCGGGAGCTCCAAAGGCATTAATTGAGTGTGGGGAGTGCCAAACTCCACGAGCCAGGGTTGGTGTGTCCTGGTTCTCCATCCAAGGGCTCCCAACCTCTTGGATGAACTCCGGGGGTTAATTAGGGAGCTGGAATCCCTGCCAGGCTGTTAATGAGGCCGTTCCCAAAATGGGATCTCCCCTCCAAGAGCAGAAGTTTCTGTGCCTGGAGGGGAGGATGAGGAGGAAGAAGCGTTCCTGGGTTATCTCAGTTTTACCCATGAAAAGGAAGCGAATTTTCCTTGGAAAAGATCCCTACTACAAGGAATGGATTTTGTAACATATCGAAAAAGATTCTGGGCTGTTGGGTTGTGGAGAGTTTGTGGAGAGGGAGAAGAAAGACTCTCCTTTCCTCCTTTTCTCCTTTTCTCCTTTCATAGAAAAACTTTTCTGTAGAACAGACTCCAAAAAAGAAGAGAATCTTCATGTGGAGAAAATGGGAGGAGTTAAAGGATTTAAAGGAGATGAAGATTCATCTTAATTTTATTTTTTTAAATATAAATGCCAGAAAAGTTTAATAAAATAATTAAAGTTTTTGAAGGTGTTTACCTTGAATTAGGTGAAGTCCTTTGAGTTGTCTTGACTCACCAATTTCGATTGAAGTTTTTACCCAGGGGTTGCAGGTGCCCAGATCCCCCATAACCTCGGGGAGCCAAAACTTTGCATATTTGAGCCATTAGCGTGAAATGGCAACTTTGAAGTCCTTTATTCCTCTGAAGTCCAAGCCCAATCTTTGTACAAAGCCTCCTCATTTGGAGTTAATTCCTATCTTTTGCTGAGTTTTCCCCATCCCAGTTTTTTGCATCCTTTCCATGCAGGAATTTCCAGCAGGGACAAATCGAGCTGTGATAAACGGGATGAAGGGATGGGTGCAACTTCTCCTGACACCACACAGCCTCTAACCCCCAACATTTGAATTAATCTCCAACATCCAGCTTCATGTTTAATTTGTCGTGAAAATTGCTGCACATCCTGGCGACTTCCTGGGATTTCAGGCAGGAATGGGGGTGGCTCAGGCATGGAAATGATATTAAAATTCATGTTTGGGTAGAGAAATGCAGGATTGTGGGCGTTTGGGTTGGCTGTGGCTTGGAGAGGGACCTTGGCAAGGGCACAAGGGCAGGGAGTGACAGGACAAGAGGGGTGGGTCTGGAATGACAGAGAGGGGGCTTAGATGGAAAAAACCCACTTTGTGCATGGGGTTTATCACAATTAATACTGTCAAATCCTGGCTCTCAGGGGATGGATCAGAACCCCAAATTCACCAGCCTGGGTGGCACCAAACCTTGTTCTGTGAAGAAGGTGGAGCTGGAACCCAGGGCAGCACTAATTACACTCATCCAATTTGAAATGTAATTAAAATCTGCATTTGAAAGCTCACGGAAAACAGGTCTGAAAAACAAACAAAACCCTCCCGTTTTGGGTGTGTTGTTTTGCAGAGGTTCTGGTGAGTAAATAATTTCTCCCCTCGAGTGTGAATTAATTTCTGGAGCTCTTTTCTGCTGTTCCCAGCAGAATTCCAGCTGGGAATTCCACACTACCCTGGCCCCCTGCAGGAATTCTCTGCAGATCCATCCAGGAGCGAGCGACATTAATTTTTGGACAAAACCAGAAATCATAACAGAAATTGTGTAAGTTTATTAGCCCAGACTAAGATGCCAAAGCAAACCTCAAACCTGAGTGATTTTAAAGTTGTTTCGTGACAGAATCTGAATAAAATTAACAAGGAAATGAGCTCCAGTTGGGTGTGAAAATGGCGGATTTCACATCTCCCTGTGCCTTCAGGGGGGTTCTTTGAGGAGAGGTGAGGTCGCAGGCTCTGCCTACCCCAAAAACCATCTCAGATCACACATCCACAGCTTCATCTGCCTGGGTTGGGCAGCACATTCCACCCAGGAACAGGGGGTGGTTGCAAAACCTCCGAATTCCAGGCAGACGTGGCCAGAAGGGCTGAATTAATCACCTTAAACCACAGGAACACCTTGGGGTTCAAACAATTCCCAATCCAGGGGGAGCTGGACAGGCTGGAGAGGTGGGACTGGGCCAAGTCCAAGGGCAAAGTCCCAAATCCACGTCGGGGCAACGCCAAGAATCCAGGGAGGGGATTCTGTCCCTCTGCTCTGCTCTAGGGAGATTCCACCTGGAATTCTGTCCAGCTTTGGAATCATGTACAGCTCTGGACCTGTGTCCAGCTCTGGAATGGTGTCCAGCTCCAGAATTGTGTCCAGTTCTGGAATTGTGTCCAACTCTGGAATCAAGTCCAGCTCTGGAATGGTAGCCAGCTCCAGAATTGTGTCCAGTTCTGGAATTGTGTCTGACTCTGGAACTGTGTCCAGTTATGGAATTGTGTCCAGCTCTGGAATGACATCCAGCTCTAGAATTGTGTTCAGTTCTGGAATTGTGTCCAGCTCTAGAACTGTGTCCAGTTCTGGAATCGTGTCCAGCTCTAGAATCGTGTCCAGTTCTGGAACTGACCTGGATTATGGTGGGAACCTCAAATGGCTCCACAAAGTCCTCACGAGCTCAGTCCAGAATTACTGAGAGAAAAGCAAAACTCAGCACAGGAGGAAACTCAGGAGCTGCAAGAATTTTACAAGAGGCTTCAAGCCTTTGAGGAACTAATTCTTCATAACGAGCTAATTAATTACAATTCAAAATGAATTGCAGATGCCGCTCTTGCCAGGGAAATTCCCTCTGCTTCTCCATGGATTTTGGGGTCACCTCTGTGCCCGGAGACTTTACCCAGGGATGACTGTGAGTAACCTCCCAGTTCCGTTTTGATTAAAGATCTCTTTTTTCAGATGTTCAGTCACTCACAGGTGTCTCGGGAGGATGTTCTCGCATTATGCAAAAAGTCTTAATTATAATCTGAATATTTAGGTCTGGCCTTGATGACAAAAGTCTGTGAACTCTTAATTTGCTCACTTTAATTCATCTCAAAATCAGGCCATTAAGTCATTCTGAGAGTACAATAAAATAAAGGCTTTAGTTGGAACAATATTTATTGTAATTACTTACAAGGAAGTCTCCAAACAGATCTGAAATGCTGCCAGATCCGTTTTTAAATTCACAGCTGGATTTGAAACGTGCTTTGTGTTTTCCAAGCAAAGCTTGGATGAAGAAGGAATAAAAATGATGAAGAAAATTTTTAAAAAGATGAAAAGAAACTGTGGATGATGTGATGCAAGTTAATTCCTCAACTAACTGCTGGAAACATTAGGAAAAATAGAAAACAATTTTTAAATAGCTGCTAATTCATTAAAATACTGAGAAATAGTGAGGAATGCACAGGTAAAAACAGCCAAGGAATTTTTTTTGAGAATCCTTCTGAAATATGAGATGGCTCGAGCCGAACCTTGAACTTTTCCTTTTTGATTTAAAATAAAGCAGCTGTAATTCCTGCAGATAGAAACAATGGCATCAATTTCACAGCCCAATTACTGCCCTGCACCCCCAAATCTTCGTAACATCTTATTAAATAAAATACAAGAATTCAGATCTAGGTCAGGGATCTGAAATGTTTCCAGGATGGGACATTTGCATGGTGGCACTCCAATAAAGCTGCTGATAAACTTTGAAGTCCTCAGGAAGCTCTGCCCAAGCCAAACAAGTTTCTGTTCCCAGGGGAACCCCACAGAGACAGCCCTAATTTAAATGTGATTTGCATGTCTCGGGAGTGGATGTGCCAGGAGAGTGAGAACCTCGGGGTTAATCCCTGCATCCAGGACTGCTCATGGATTTGGGGTTGGAAAAGAGCTCTGGGATCACCAATCCCAATCTGTGATGGATCCCTTGATGTCCCCTCATTTCTGGGACACTTCCAGGGATGGGCACTCCAAACCTCCCTGGGCAGCCTATTCCATGAAAAAATTCCTTCTTCCATGGAAAAATTCCTTCTTCCATTCCCGGAGAGCCTCTCCACGTCCAGAGGTGTCCAAGTAGTGAGCAGACCTTGGGCTGGTGACCAGGTTGGCATTGGGAACACCTCGGACTCAGTGGTCCTGGAGGTCTTCTCCAACCTCATGGATCCTGTGGAAAGCAGCTGGAAACACTCATGGCTTGCTGTCCATAACCTGCAATTCTCCATGAATTCCCCCAGGATTTACCTTGCAGAGGAGGGCGCTGCATTATGCAAATGAGGCCTAATCTCCTTTAATGACACCAAGCAGATCACGAAGGGGTTTGAAGGCTGAATAAATCCAGCTGAATTAATCCCGGCAGTGTTCCCAGAAATGAACCCAGCCTGGAATATTTTAAGATGAAAGCACCCTGTGGTCAGATAGACAAACCACAAGATAAGGAAGTGAAGCAGTGAAAAACACAAATACTGAGGCAAAAAACCCTGTAATCAGTCGTGGCCCATAAATCACTTCTTGCACAAAGAGTGGCCCAAGTTGTTGGGCAACTCAAAACTCGGTATAAAAACCTGAGCAACTCCCGGCTCTCCCAGCCACTTCTCTTCCCTCCTTTGCCTTCGTGAGTAAGGTGAGTTTGAACCTTTTATTCTCTTTCTAAAGCCTTGATTTTGTAGCTTTTCCCTCACTCCTCTTGCCGCAGTTTCTTCTCAGAGGAAGGAAGGGGTTTTATACCAGAGAAGGAGTTTTGTGTTGGTGGCGAGTTATAAAAATCATTAATTAGCCACGATAGCTAAATGGCTATGGGTCATTTATTAAATGGGTTATTTATTAAAGGGTTGTTAATTCAGTTTGGGGATCCAAGGCAGTTTTAAGGTTGTGAAGCTGCACTTTAATATCAGCAGTGAATTCTTGGGCCTGTTCAGTTGCGTGACCGCATCCCACTGCAGCCCAAGAAGAGAATTCACCTAAGGCCAGAACACCAACAGCATTAAAAACCCAATTTCCTTCCCAATTCCCAACCCTGAAAGGACCCCTGGAAAGCTGCTGATAAATGTGGGTGTAACTCAGCTCCTGTATTCCAGAATTCCCTCTGGCCACAGCCATGTCCTGCTACGACCTCTGTGCCCCCACCTCCTGCGGCCCCACCCCGCTGGCCAACAGCTGCAACGAGCCCTGTGTCCGGCAGTGCCAGGACTCCACCGTGGTCATCCAGCCGTCGCCCGTGGTGGTCACCCTGCCCGGGCCCATCCTCAGCTCCTTCCCCCAGAACACCACCGTGGGATCCTCAGCGTCCGCGGCCGTTGGGAGCGTTCTGAGTGCTGAGGGCGTCCCCATCAACTCTGGGGGCAGCTCCTTGGGCTTTGG
>JAWWEX010000108.1:6970814-6980849 GCA_035583215.1 Arremon brunneinucha
GATGGTTCCTGGGATGGTTCCTGGGATCGTTCCTGGATCATTCCTGGATCATTCCTGGGATGGTTCCTGGGATCATTCCTGGGGTCATTCCTGGATCGTTCCTGGGTTCAATCCGGGATTGTTCCTGGGATCGTTCCTGGAGTCATTCCCGGGATGAAGGACCAGCCCCAACCCTTCTCGGAGCCCTCCCCTCGCTCACAATTTGTGGATTTATTTCTCGTTCTGCTGCTTTTGGTCATGAGCGGATCCTTTGCCGGGCTTGGGAGGGTGGGGGTGGGAAGGGAATGGTTTTTCGGGGTGGGACGGGAAGGGATTTTGGGGGTGAGAGGGGAAGGGTTTTTCGGGGTAGGTTGGGTAGGGTTTTTCAGGGTGGGACGGGAAGGGTTTTTGGGGATGGGAGGGGAAAGGTTTTTGGGGGTGGGAAGGGAAAGGTTTCTGGGGGTGGGAGGGGAAAGGTTTTTGGGGATGGGACGGGAAAGGTTTTTGGGGGTGAGAGGGGAAAGGTTTTGGGGGGTAAGAGGGGAAGGGAATTCCGGGATAGCAGGAGGAGGAGGAGACACCTCCCGACTCGAAGGAATTTCCCATTCCCGCTAGGAATGCGGAGCCCACGATGCTCTCCTGCGGGCAGGAGCTGAGGATGGGCCCCGGGAAGGTGATGACCACGGGCGGGGGGTGGATGACGGCCCGGGAGTCCCCGCAGGTGGTGACACAGGGCTGGCTCAAGGTGCTGGCACAGGGCTGGGGACAGGACACGGCACAGAGCTGCTGGGAGGACATCGTGGGTCTGGAGGTGACAGAGAGGGGAAAACGTGAGGGGAACCCTCATTTATTTATTATGTATTATGTATTATTTATTATGTATTATTTATTATGTATTATGTATTATGTATTATTTATCATTTATCATTTATCATTTATCGTTTGTTATTTATTATTTATTATTTATTATTATTTATTATTTATTATTTATTATTTGTTATTTGTTATTTGTTATTTGTTATTTAATATTTATCATTTATATTTGTTTTTATTATAATTTAATTATTGATTTTATTTATTTTTATCATTAATTATTTATTCATTATTTATTATTACCCTTGTTTATTTATTTATTCTAATATTCGTATTTCCAATGTTCATATATTTCAATATTCGCATTTCCAATTCTAGTATTTTCAGTGTTCATAGTTCCAATGTTCATATTTCTAATATTCATATTTCTTATCTTCATATTTAAAATATTCATTTATTTTAAAATTGATCTTTTCAATATTTATATTTCAAATGTTCATATTTCCAATATTCATTCATCCATCCATTCATTCAAATATTCATATTTTCAATATTCCTATTTCCATTATTAATATTTTCAACTTTCATATTTACAATACGAATCTTTCTTATATTCCTATTTCTTATATTCATTCATTAAATTAATCTCTGAATTAATGCCATTTTATTTTTTTAACACAAATTCTACCCCATTTATTTCGGACTGTTCTGTTCCCAAATCGTGAACCATCTCCCACCACTCCATGTGAATTTTTTAGAGGTAAAAATTCACAATTTTTACGATTTCCAAGCTCAAACCCTCCCCGACCCCCAGACCTGGCTTACGCGGTGTCACAGCAGGAGATGGGATGAGAATGGCAGAAAAATGATTTAAAACCTCTCTGCAGGAGCTTTTATAGAGCCTCACTTCGGCCCGGGGGAAGGGAACCACTCCTGTCCTCTTTGTCCCCATTGTCCCTCAAATGCCTTTTGCTTTTTTCGCTTTTGTCTCTCAATCCAGGTATTTGTGATCATTGTTTCTCCCAAAACTCCACCTGGCGCTCCTTTAAATCCCGGAGATTTTGGGATGTCAGACAGGGAGGGCGATTCCCACCCTTGGCACAACTCCCGAGCTGAAGATTTATTTCTCTGTGAGCTTCCATATCGATTTTTTTCCCCCAGATTGTGCCGAAATTCCCCAATTCAATATCCCGGCCTCTCCATCTCCTGTTTTTGTTTCTCCAAACAAAAAATTCCTGGCTCGGAGCCGGCGCAGGAGATGAAAGGAGTGAGGCCTGGGGCCCCTCCCTGGATCTCCTTCCCTTCTGAATCAACAGCCGGGGCTGGGATTTCACCTCAGACTTTTTAATAATCCCCGTGAGGAAATCGGCCCCAAAAATTGCCCAATTCCCTCGGGGTGCCGGGAAAACGAGGGGTTGGGTGTGAAAAACAAGGGTTTGGCATGGTCCCGAAATCAGAGCGCTCCTAGATTAAAATTTAAATTAAAATTAAATTGCCTTGGCAGCAGCTCCAGCCGGTGCCACCACGGGGGAAACGCGATTTCCAGGGAAGGCGCGACGCAGAAATCCAGGGATCATTCCCAGCCCCTGAGGAGGAGGAGGAGGAGGAGGAGGAGGAAGGTTTTGGGGTGAGGATGAAGAAGGGCAAACAATGATTCAGGAATTTGGAGATGTTTTTGACAGAGATCTTTGCCTCTCCCACGGTCACTCCTGACTCAGGACCCCACGCCCGCCCCAGACTTGCCCCAGGAGCTGCTGAGCCCGCAGAAAACCCAGAAAATCCCGCTTTATTAAGAATTAATTAGCAATAATCACCTTTTCTCTTGCTCTTTCCAGGCCCGCCCCTCCCACGCCAGACGGGGAATCACGGGAGGCTCCGCTGATGGTTTTTATTTTTAATTTTTTCTGGCGGAGATGATGAAGAGAAACGCAGAGGATTTATAAAAACATCCCGCGGCAATGCGGGGAACCACTGGGAGGAGATCTCGGGCACGGCCGGGACTTGTCAGCGAGATTAATGTCATTAAAATTTCATTATCCCCTGGGAATTTTATTTTTTTTCTGACACTGAAGGGCCCAAATTCCCATTTTCCAAAATTACCCAGAACTTGTGGCTGGGAGGAAACCACCATGGGCTATTCCTGGAAATCAAATGGAGCATCTGGGAGAGAAATGAGGAATCCCAGGAGGAAGAGAGAGGTGGAATAACCCCAGGGAAGGGTGGTGCAGAAAATGGTTTTTAATGGGCACGAGAAGCAGAACCGGCACTCACAACAACACAAAATTAACAGGGACACCTGTAATATCCCGAATTCCCACCAGAATTCCCACTTTTCTCACAATTCAGCCCCTCATCCTTGGAACCGAACCCTCGGGAAGTTTTCACCAAGGGCCACAACTTCCTTTTCGTTTTCTTTTCTTTTTCTTTTTTTTTTCCTTTCTTTTTTCTTTTTTTTTTCTTTTTATTTTCTTTTTTCTTTTTTTTTTTTCTCAAATCGATTATTCCAGTTTTAGGGCACGCAACCCAAATAAAACCTGATTAATTAACATTAAATTAACATTCCAGGTCCAGGCGTAATCCAGCCTGGGAGTGTTTGGGAAGCGTTCTGGCTCCCTTTGTTGTGCGGAAGCCCTGGGATATTTTGGGGCGGGGGTAATTGCGGGGAATGACCCGGAATTCCAGCCCCAACGTGGCCATTAGGGAAGAATGAACCGAACATGGTCTTTAGGATAAAAACAGCGCCCGGAATGGCTCGGAATGGGATGAGCAGGACACGCCTGGCATCCCAAACTGCCCGGAGGGATCCTCTGCTGGCACCGGCTCCTGGAATTTGGAGCTCCAGGTCCCTCCCTGTCACCGCCGAGAGGTGGAGAAGAGTCCTTGGAAAAGCAGTTCAGGAAAGTTTGGTTGCAGAAATGTAGGGAAAAAAAGCTTGGGTTTGGCTCAGTTCCCTTTGTTTAGAGGGAAGAAAATCCCCAAACAGAGTTGGTTATGAACAAGATACTAAAAATTCCCATTTTGGTTCAATCTGAAGGTTTTATCCTGGAAAATGCAGAGCCAGGTTTTTTAGGAATAAAATCTTTTATCCCAAAAATGCAGAGGCAGGTTTTTTTAAGGAATAAAATATTTTATCCCAGAAAATGCAGAGCCAGGGTTTATTTTAGGGATAAAATCTCTTATCCCAGAAATTTAACCCTGAATTTTACCTTTAGTCAAGTTTGGAGCAGTCCAGGAAGAGCCTGGAGGTCACCTCTCCCTCTATCCAAGGCTGAGTGTCCCCAAGACAGCCCAAGGAGCAGAGGAAAAAGGGGATTCGGAACGAATTTGATGCAGCAGCATTTTAATGGGAATGCAAAGTGGAGTCGAACATTTGAAGAGAGAATAATGCAGACAAGGAGGAGCCGACTCCGAGAAAAGACCCAAAATCACCCAATATCACCCCAAATCACCCAAAATTGCAATCACCCGCTTTAGCCTGACCCCTTCCAGCCTGACACCCCCTCCCCTGACACTTGCTGAGACCTTCCAATCCCCACCATTCCCCAAATCCCTCGGTTCCGATCCACGCTCGGTGTCCAGCTGGGCAGAGAAAGTCCAAAGCACAGACAGAAGAGGCAAAGCCCCAAGAAGAAAGAAAAGCCTGAACTAAACTAAAGCTCTATCCTAGACTTAAAACGCGTGGTCCTGGTTTCCGGCGGTGCTTCTCTCTCCGGCAGCCTTCGGGTCACACATTCCGTATTCCTTCGCTTCTTCCCTCATTCCTTTCTGTGGTTCTTTCCCTCCAAAACCGCTCAGATCTTCTTGCAGAGGCCCCTCTGGCACGGGTGCTTCCAGCGGGTGGAGAAGGTGTAGGAGCGCTCGGGGACGCACTTGGTGGCACAGGACGTGGCACAGGGCGTGGCGCAGGGCGTGGTGCAGGTGGGGACACACTTGGTCACGCACTTGGTGGGACAGGGCGCCGGGCACGGCGCCGGGCACGGCGGGGCGCACTTGGTGGCGCACTTGGTGGCACAAGGTGCGGGACAGGGTGGAGGACAGGGTGGAGGACAGGGCGGGGGACAAGGCGGGGGACAAGGTGGGGCACAGGGCGGGGCACAAGGCTGGGGACAAGGTGGGGGACAGGGTGGGGCACAAGGCTGGGGACAAGGCTGGGGACAGGGCGGGGCACATTTGGCGGCGCATGGAACAGCGCACGGGGTGACACAGGGCGGGGCACATGGGGTGACACACGGGGGGTCACACTTGGCCACGAACTGCGGCACGCAGCAGGACTCCAGGCACTCCAGGCCCTTCTGGCCCGTCCCGATGGGCACACCTGCCTCCAGAGCCCCGGCCAGCTCGGCCGACTCGGTGGAGCCCACCACGGTCTCCTGCGGGTACGTGGTGAGGATGGGACCCGGGAAGGTGACAACCACGGGTGGCGGGAAGATGATGACCCGCGAGTCGGGACAGGCCACCACGCAGGGCTCGTTGCAGGCGGCGGCCCGTGGGTCGGGGCAGGGCTCGGCGCACACGGTTTTCTCGCAGGACATCTTGCGGCTTGGCTGGACCTGAAAGGAGGGGACAAATGTCAATCCCAAGGAGCTGGAGGGATGGGGTCAACCCCTGGAAAGGCACAAGGTGGTGGGTGGGTTTCTCTGCTTGGCTTGGCTTTTCTTGGTGACCTTCCAGAGCCCTGGGAACCCAAACACCTCCCTGGGAACACCAGAACACCTCCCTGGGGACACCAAACCACCTCTTTTGGGGACACAAAACCACCTCTCTGGGGACAACAAACAACCTTTTTTGGGGACACCAGAACACCTCTTTTGGAACCCCAAACCACCTCTTTCAGGAACACCAAGCCACCTCTTGGACGACACAAAAACACCTCTTTGGGGACACAAAAACACCTCTTTGAGGACACCAAAACACCTCTTTGAGGACACCAAATGACCACTTTGGGGCTGTTGTTTAATTAATATCTGTTTTCTCCTGTGCAATTTGGGTTCCAGAGGTGGAGCTCAGTAAAATGAGCGTTACACATAAATCACTGAAGGAATGGAAAACAGGAGAGGTTTTACTGGACCCAATTTGGACAAAGTCTGGGCTGAGAGGATAAAAATCCATGGAATATCACCCCTATGATGGAATTGATCTATAAGAATACCAATAATTATGGATTTAGTGCTGTCAGCTCATAAAAGGTGCCTTTGCCACAGATATTGAGCACAAAACTCATTCGGAAAATTCAATAAAAACCTTTTGCAAGATCATGAGGAAAAACTGAGAGCATCACAACAAAAACCTGAGAGCATCTGTCCCAAATTTAAATTTCAGAGGGATTAAAACTGCTCCCAAACCAGGGCTGAATTCTTCTTTCTGGTTTTGAAATAAATTTAAGGGTGGGGATTTGGAAAAGAGCGCAAAAGTCCATTTCAAGTTGTCATTTCAACCATACCCAAATTCCACCTCAAAGCACTGAGTGAAAAAGCCGCTTAATCTGTTGTTGCAGATTAAACTGAATATTTTGAGCTCAGCCCAGGTGATTATTTCTTTTTTAAGCTGAGTATTGGAGAAGTCTGGGTGGGGTTGAGTTTGACTCAAGCCATTTTTGTTTTCTTTCCTTGTTCTAAACATGATGCCCGAATGTGCATAATTCACTCAAATTTAAACCCTAATCCAGGTGCTCTCCTGAGCTTCCCACCCTTCAAATCTGCTACAAGGCTGAATTCCCTGTCCTTGACCTGACCCTGATCAGAGGAAAGAAATAACTTAAAACCAGACCTAAACACAAAGCACAACACATCCAAAGAAGATTCAAATATTCTCGCTTTGCATAAACAGAATAAAACCACGTAAAGCAGCTTCCCAAGTTGACATTTTTCGCGTCATTCCCGTATCTGCTGCATAGGAAAACCAGGAATTTTGTAGTGCCACATCCGCAGGGATGTTGTGTCCTCATCCACAGGCGACTGCAGCTCTGCCCATCTCAACACTTCTAAAACTCGTGTTTAAATTTCCACACCACCTCTGCCCAAAATCAGATAAAAATTGGAAGCCACAAGAGCAGAACTGCCCCGCCAGGTGAAAGCTGCTGGCTGAGGTATTTTAAGGTTATCTAAAGGTTATATCCATTAAATTTACATAAAGCAATGGAATTAAATGGTTTTAATATTATCTAGATTGCAAATACATTTTTAAACTTTGATCCCACAGCGCTTCTGGATGAATAATCAAAACTATTTTGATTATTCCATGAAAATTAATGGAATTGCTTTCCAGAACGGCAGAACGTGAATCCAAAATTCAGCACTGAGTTAAATGTAAATGGTTTTTTTAAATTAGGCTCATTTTATTATTTTAGGAAGAAGTTATATCAGAATCCAACTTACTCAGTTCACCGAGGAGAAGCCAACAGGACCCGCTGGAAGCTCCCTGAGTCAGGAATGGTTTTTATATCCCCGGCTGGACCACCAGGCTGATGCAAGAAAATAACGTCATATTTGGGCATTAGGTCCCATTACTCCCCAAACCAAATTTGAGGGGTAATTACAGTAATTGCTTTGCTTTGCTCACTGTTTGTGTTGATTACCCTTTTCTCACCAGCACGTGACCGCCGTTGTTTGGTCCCGGATTCTTCTCATTTCAGAGTTTTGAGGCTCAAATTTATTCCTGCAGCTCTGCCAAGGTGAAAACCGGCACTGAGCTCGGCTCTGCAGGAGCTCCTGAGCTTTGCAAGGCTCGTCCTTGCAGCTCCTTAATCCCAGGATTTGTTTTCCTGGCCTCCAAGAATGCAGCAGAGCCTAACCCAGCATTAGCCGTGAGTGTTCCTGGCTGCTTCCAAACTTGTTGGGACGTGTTTATGGGAATGGCCAGACTGGAGTGGCCGAGTCGGCTCCCAGAGCCACTCCCGGCTGAGCCCGTGGGGCTCTGGCTCCTCATTTGGTGTCCGAGTCCAGAATCCGACTCATCCCAAGTTCCAAACCTTCAGGAGTTCCACCTCAGCATGAGGGAGAGCTTCCTCCCATGGAGCTGCTGCCCAGGGAGGGCAGAATGGGGATTGTCCCTGTCTGGAGTCATCCCAAACCCACGTGGATGTGTCCCTGTGTCACCTGCCCTGGGACAACTCCAGAGTCACTTCCAACCCCAGCAATCCTGGGATTCTGGGATATAAAACAGCACCGGGAGTTGATGTGGCTGGTGGAGTCCTGGTTTAGCACAAAACTCCTCCTCTGCCACAAAACTCGTGCCCGGGAAGAAATCAGAAGTGGGAAAGTCCCTTTTGGGAAAAGTGGGATGGTCAGAGGGATGCAGGTATGGCATAAATCACTCCTTCCCCAGTTCCTTTCCTGGTGGTTTTGGTCACCAGAAAAATGTCAGAGTGTGGAGGAGTGTGGGAAACTGGAGGCGAGGGGCGAAGCCACCAAAGACAACAATTCCCTGTTTAACACAGGGAAAAACAGGAAAAAACCCCAGGATTTATTTAAGGTCACTCAGGACAACTTTGGATCCAGAGGACAAAGAGTTCGAGCCCCAGCTGTTGCTGGGGCGAAGCAGAAATTCATGGCATGCTGGAGGCTCAGCCCCCGAGGTGAGAGAAGCCCGGTCCCATTCAAATTCCCAAATATGGCCTGATTTGGGAAGGTGAGTGTTTGGCCAAGTGGATTGAAATGGTATCATTAGGATAACAAACACAGGGGCAGGCTTTTAATCCTGAAGAAGCAGAGGGATCCGAATTCCCGAGGCTGAGTCAGGGGAATCACGTGGGTGGCCCTGACACATTTGTTTGGAAGGGACGCTATGATTCAGTCCTGCTTTAATACCCGCAGCCTGTCATTAACTTCAGAGAGCCACGGCCGCTTTGCATGGGTAAAACATGAGTGGGTGTTTGCAAAACCATCCCCAAGCGTTTCCTCACAGCATTCTCCGTCAGTGCTTTTGCCCAGGGGAGCCTCTGGGATCGCTCTGCTTCCAGGAGGGAACGGAGAGCACGGAGGTCGTGACAAAAATAAACCAAAAAATACCCCCAAACAAACAGGAAGGAGGGAAATGAGCCCAGGAAATGTTGGGGGTGCTCAAAAACAACTGGTTTGGGGTGGCAGGTGCTGGGATTGTGGTGTCAGCCTGATCCAGGGCTCCTCAGCTGAGTGTGACACAAAATTCCGGAGCTGGAAAGGTGGGATGGGCCCTGGAGAGAGGATTTTAAAGGAATCACAGAAATGGGATGGTTTAGGTGGGAAGGGACCTTAAAAATCCCATCATCCCATGCCCTGCCATGGGCGGGGACACCTCCCACCATCCCAGGTTGCTCCAATTCCCATCCAGCCTGGCTTTGGACTCTTCCAGGGATGGGGAATTAATGGATCAGGATCAGTAGGAGCTGTCAGGGGCTGCTTTCCCTGGAGCAGCCCAACCCAGCAACCTCTGGCAGCTTTGGAAAAGTTTGGAGACACTGGAATTCCTTTCAAGCTCCTTTCAGCAGTGCCAGCCCTGCCAGGAGGATTCTTCCTCCTCCTCCTCTTCCTCTCTCCATACCAGCAGCAGCCTCCTGCAGCTTTTATCCTGTTTTTGGCTCTCTCGGGGGCATTCCCAGCTCCAGGTCCTCATTCCATGCCAGGTTCCAGCCCCAGGAATTGCCCAAAAACCCCTTGGAAGGGAAGAGCTGCTCTGCCCTTTCCTGGCACAAATTCCTTTCCCCAGAGCAGCTCCAGAGGGAGCTTTTGGACCAGCCTGACTTCCTCACTCAGGAGTGAATTTCTTCTCCTGCCTGTTTTTATTTATTTATGTGGATAAAGTCAGGATGATGAAGTGGTTGTGGAATCTCTTTGGAAAAGAATTTCAGGTTTCAAACTGCTGAAGTTACAAATGGTGCTGAGAGCAGGAAATATAAATAAATATGAATTATTCGAGAAGTTTGGGATGGGGATGGGTTTGGAGAGGTTGGGAGGGAGCTGGGGAGGCTCCAACCCTCCAAATTCCTGAATTAGGCAAAAAAGATGGGTTGGAAAAAGGAGCTACAAAGGAGAAAAAAAAACCAACAATGGGAATTTGAATGCAACAGAACTTTAATGACAGACAAGGGTTGAGGGCAGAGTCACACACAGGGAGTACAAAGGATGATTCCCAGGGCTTTGGGAAGGGATGCAGATCCACAAAGGCTGGAGAAGGCAATTCCTGGGACGCTCCTGGCTTGCAGCTTGCCCAGGAGCTGAGCCGAGTCGGTGGCTGCTGCCGGGGGAGCCGGGGCTGCCTCAGAAATAA
>JAWWEX010000108.1:6985124-6997726 GCA_035583215.1 Arremon brunneinucha
CCCCACAGACCCCCCCCGCCCCAGCCATGCCAGTACCCAACAAACCTTCCTCGTCCTCGTCCTCGTCCTCATCCTCTTCATCTTCATCCTCCTCATCTTCCTCATCTTCATCCTCCTCATCCTCATCTTTCTCCTCATCTTCCTCCTGCTCTTCTTCTTCTTCATCTTCCTCCTCCTCCTCATCTTCCTCTACCTTCTTTTTTTTCCTGTGCCCCAGCCCAGCTCTGGCCCCTGATCCCCTTTTTGGGGTCTGCTGGGGCGCCTGGGCAGCCTCTTCCTCCTCTTCATCCTCATCTTCTTCATCCTCCTCGTCCTTTCCTTTATCTTCCTCTTCTTCTTCCTCTTGCTCCTTTTTTTCCTCCTCCTTCTCCTTTCCCTCTGTAGGAAGAGGGAGTGTGAGGGGGTCACAGTCACCTCTCGCCCCCCTCTGCCCCCCCAAACCCCCAGGGACCCCAGCCCAGCCCCTCACACGGAGTAGGGGGGTTTGGGGTCTCACTGGGGGGGCGTTTGGGGAGTCTCAGGGGGATTTGGGGTCTCACTGGGGGGGTTTGGGGTCTCACCAGGGGGGTTTGGGGTCAGTTTTGGGGTCTCACCTGGGGGTCCCTGTGTCCCCTGGTACTTGTCCTTGGCTACGGCCCAGTCCACGGCCAGGGGCCGCCCTGAGGGGCACGGTGGGTTAGAGCCCCAAATTCCTGAGGGCCCCCCGTGCCCCACAGACCCCTTCTCTGTGTGCCCCACAGACCCCCCCTCCATGTGCCCCTTCTCCAGAGACCCCCATTTCCCCCAGACCCCCCCAGCTCCCTCCCCTCACCCCCCATTTTCCCCAGGACCCCCCCAAACCTCTGATCTCCCATGTGTGGAGACCCCCAGCACCCCCAACTTCCCAGGGAGCCCCTGCTGAACCCCAGAACCCCCACTGGCCTCACTGAGCCCCCGTTAAGCCCCCTCAGCCCCCCAGGACTCCCAGACCTTTGATCTGGGCCCCGTTGAGCCCCCGCAGTGCCGCCGCCGCCTCGCGCAGGTTCCGCAGCTGGACGAAGGCGAAGCCCCTCGGGGTCCCGTCTGCAAGAACCCCCCAAAGTGACCCCCAGAGTGACCCCCAGAGTGAGCCCAGGGCTGGGGGGCACCCGGGGGGCTCAGGGGGCCGGGGGCTCACCAGGCTTGCGGGGCAGGTTCAGCTCCACCACGGGCCCAAAGGGGGCGAAGAGAGCCCGGAGCTCCTCCTCGGAGCACTGCGGGGACAGGGGGGACACCGAGGGTCAGGGGGGGACTGAGGGGTCACAGGGGTCAGTGAGGGGTCAGGAGGGTCACTGCAGGGACAGGGGGCTCCTATGGGGGAAGCAGATCCTATGGGGGCAGAAGATCCTTTGGGGGCTCCTCGGGTGGTGGCTTTGGGGGGTCCTGCGGCGGGGGCAGCTCCTTTGGGGGCGGCTCCTGTGGAGGAGGATCCTACGGAGGGGGCAGCTCCAGCTCCAGGAGGTTTGGAGGAGGAAACTGCGGCTTCTATTATTTCTGAGGCAGCCCCGGCTCCCCCGGCAGCAGCCACCGACTCGGCTCAGCTCCTGGGCAAGCTGCAAGCCAGGGACATCGCAGGAATTGCCTTCTCCAGCTTTTGTGGATCTGCATCCCTTCCCAAAGCCTTGGGAATCATCCTTTGTGCTCCCTGTGTGTGACTCTGCCCTCAACCCTTCCCTGTCATTAAAGTTCTGTTGCATTCAAATTCCCGTTGTTGGGCTTTTTTTCTCCTTTTTCCAACTCATCTTTTTTGCCTAATTCAGGAATTTGGGAGGGTTGGAGGCTCCAGGATGAGAACCAGGCCCAATTATCCCACTCAGCACTGGGTTTGAGGGTGGGGACCACAAATTTTCCACCATCAATATTTCCCATTAAAACCCTTTTATATCCCTATTTCTGCCTCACATTTTCTTTTCCACCTTTTGTCCTACAAATCATTCAGTTGGAAATCACTTTGCCCAGAGCCAGCTGAAATCCTCCTCCAAATCCTGGAGAAACTTTCAGGCCACTTTAACAGGAATTTGGAGCCCTGGTTTCACTCTGTGACGCATTCTGGGATTTGCTGAACTGGAATTCTGTGGGATCTTTCCTCCTCTCTCCAGAGCTTCACCACGATTGCAAACAAATTATCTAATTGTTTTCCAATTGAGCCTGTTCCTTGAGCCCCATTAAGGGTTTGCTCGGAGCTGATGAATTTATTGCATGCCACCATTAAATTAATCGCAGATTAAAATTCCTAAACCTCTTTAGGTGCAAGAGGAATTTAAGCAACTTGAGTCGTGTGTCATCTAATTTCTTGTTTACCTCCAGAGCTGTCAATTCAATTTTTTAAATACATTTTCAGCTTAAACAGAGAGTGAAAAATTTGATTTTCCAAGCGGGATTCTCCCCCATACGGACAATTTATTTTTCTTGATATTTCCTATATTTCAATTCATCTTTCTTGATTTAATAGTCAGGATTCTGTAGTGCAATAAAAAGTATTAAAAACATCTTTTAAACTTTTTTTTGGGTTCCTGCTCTCCCTCACACACTTTCCAAGGGAATAAAGACGGGTTTTAGGTCACTTTGGCACATCTTTAGACCTGGGGCTCAACCAGGGTTCTGTCTGTGTTCCCATCCCAACAGAAAACAACAGCACCAGGCGGGATCCGACCTCTTGTGTCACTCCTCCCTTGGGAAATCCTCTCTTGCACAGCCTGGTGACATTTTGCTGTCATATAAAAGCAGCTCTTTGATGATGCCACAGTCGGGAGAAATTTCTCCACGTCTCGAAGCGTTTGGCACTGCCAGCTCAGAAATCAAGGAGAGGTTCCTTGGTGGATTTCCTTTGGTTTCCATCCCCATCCTCACATTTTTGCCTTGGTTCTTTGATACTTCTGAAAATGCGTTCAGCTTTCCTGAAGCTCAGAATTCTGAGGGAATTGTGATAATTCCTAAAAACTGGTTCTAAATATGGCAGCAGAATGGGTGGGCCCGGGCTCTGCTCCCAGGGAACACGAACAGGACAAGAAGGAACAGCCTTGAGCTGTGCCAGGGGAGGCTCAGGGTGGGAAATTTGGGAAAATTCCACCTGGAAAAGGGTGGCCAGGGAGGTTTGGAGTGCCCAACCCTGGAGGTGTCCAAGGAAGAACTGGAAACTGCCATTATTAATGGCACTGGTCTGGTGGGAGGTGGACATTGACCAAAGATGGGACTCGATGAGCTTGGAGATTATTTCCAGCCTCAAGGACTGGATTTTATGATTCCAGGAATGAACAAACTCCTTCAGGAGGGAGGAGCTGAGCTAAACCAGGGTGTAAAATAAAAACCTTTTGGCTTTTCAGGTGACCACATCCCACCCCTCACACGCTTATCAAAGTTGTCACCTCCCGAGACCCCCGTGTGCCCCAGAGAACAACTGAACCCCTTTGTGCTTGAATTTTGGCTGCTCATGCAACCCTCCATTTCACAACCCAAATTAATTAAACAATTACCTCCCAATTACCATAAAACCCCATAATTGCTGCTCACAGAGCCAGCTTGAGGAAACCTAGAGAGGTAGAGGATGGGACTGAAACGTCCCTGCAGAGAAAGGAAATCCCGACAAAATGATGATGATGCGAGAGGATTTTAATAGGATACACTACAAATGACACCAAACAGACACTCCTTCCTTCAGCCCACTGCCCGAGAAGAATCCACCTTCCACCCATTGTTCTTCTCCTGTCAGGGCTGCACTGACAAGCTCCATGCCAGGCCTTTCAAGCTGTTCTGTTTTTCTTCTCTGGGCACAATGGAAAGAAGGAGCTGGCGCTGAAGCGTGATTAACAGAGGCTGTTGTTAATTGAAGACAAAAGGGAAATGCAGGGAAGAGGTGTGGACCCAGTTCCCAGAGGTCCTAAGCCAGGGTGGCTCCCGTTGATGTTTCTTTGCCATCTCCAAAAGCCGGTCCCAGCTGCAGGTCTGGATCGTGGGGTTTCCTCTCCCTGCGGGTCTTCAGCTGCCTCAGTTTCCCAGGCGGGACCCACGGCTGCTGCTGGTGTAGAACTTCCTAAGGTAGCAGCCCCCCGAGGAGGAGCCCCCACATCCAGAGGAGCCCAGCTTCCCCAGAGAGCTCCCAGATCCATAGGAGCCCCCAGATCCGTAGGAGCCCCCAGAGCCATAGGAGCCCCCAGATCCATAGGAGCCCCCAGATCCATAGGAACCCCCAGATCCATAGGAGCCCCCAGATCCATAGGAACCCCCAATTCTGGACAGGCCACCAGAGTAACCACCCATCCCTGAGCCGTAGGAGGAACCACCGGAGGGCTGGGGCATGGACGATGCCACGATGCTTTCCTGGGGGCAGGAGCTCAGGATGGGGCCGGGGAAGGTGATCCACACAGGTGGGGCGTAGACCAGGGCCGTGGAATCCCCACAGGAGGCCACACAGGGGCCGAGGCCTCTGCTGTAGGCACAGGGCTCGGGACAGGCCACCTCACAGCCGGGCAGGCACCGGGAGCTGATGCAGTTCATGGTTCTCAGGGATGGAGGAGGAGCTGGGAAAGACAAGATGGAGGCAGGGAATGTCATGGACAGCAAATGAGGTTTGTTCTTCCTGCTCATGGAACTCCAGGATCCCCGAGGTTGGAAAAGAGCTCCAAGAGCATCGAGTCCAAGCTGTTCCCAACCCCTACCTGGTCACCCAGGCCAGTGTCCAGAAATTCCTTGGACACCTCCAGGGGTGGCCACTCCAAATGTCCCTGAGCCCCTTCCAAGGCCTTTTCCCTTTTCCAGGAGGGATTTCCCCAGATTTCCCACCCTGAGCCTCCCCTAGTACATCTTGAGGCCGTTCCCTCTGGTCCTGTTCCATTCCCTGGGATCAGATCCCAAATCCTCCCCAGAGAAGCCCAAAATTCCCCCTGGATCCCCCTTTTCTCCAGGCTGAGTTGCCCCAGCTCCCTCAGGATTTTCCAGACCTTCTCCAGGCCCCCAATGACCTTCCTGAGTTGGGGGACCCAGAATTGGTAACAGAATCAAGGTGTGGCTTCACCTCCTCCCTCAAATCCTCCTGTCCTGGGGCACCATTTCTTCCTCCCCTGCAGAAGACACCTAGGATTTGGCTTTTCAGTAAATTTAAGGTTTAAATTTGCCCCTCAAGCTTTGAAAAGCCACAAGAAAAATTCAAATAACTCCTAAAATTCTATCTTTAAATCTCAGATTGATTTCTTCCAATGACTGCAGTGAGACTCCAATGAAAAGCAGGATTTCACTGCTGCATATCCCAGCTAAAATCCTCCAAAATCAAGGAACGAGTCTTTCTTTAAAACTATCACTACAGAGAATGAGAGAGAGCAAAGATCAGCTTGAATCCAACTCACCTGGAATAGCAGGAGAAGTCAGGAGAAGTCAGGAGATGGTTTGAGAGACTCCTGAGAGGTCCCTGCTTTTATACCTCTTTGGAGGCAGCTCCTGGGGTATGAAACATCCCATAAAATCTCTCAACCTTACCAAATTCTGATTTTTTTCCTGTGTGTGACTCCTCTAACGCCTGTAATTATTTTCATAGTTCCCAATTATTAAATCAACCCTCGACATATACAATCTGACTCTCATATCATAAATTTGGCTTTTTCATTGTGTGGGAATTTTACAGCCCCGGTTCCTGTGCAATATCCCGGGGATGACTGGATTTACAGTGGAACCTGACCCCTGCCTGTTATTTTTCATTCATGATTTAAGTGAGGCCTGGGCAAGATCAACCCTGCAAGTTTGCACTAAGGAACGGCTTGGGTTGATGATGAGATAATTTTGAAGGTCAAACCCATTTTGAGGGAAGAGCTTTAGGAGGAATTTCCTCACGGAAAGGGCTTTGGAAGGGGCTGACCAGGGGGGTTTGGAGTCCCCATCCCTGGAGGTGTCCGAGGAACAACTAGACATTGGTCACGGTGACCAGATGGTGATGGGTCAAATGTCGGACTTGATGATCTTGGAGGGCTTTTCCAACCAAGATTCCAAGTTTGGGATCCACCTTGGAGCACCAAGGCTTGGTGACCTTGGGCTGCGCCCTTGCAGTGGCACCGGTGACATCCTGGTGACAACGCTGAGCTCAGCATCCCCAAAATGAGTTTTGATTAAAATTACTCAGAGGTTTCAGGGCTTAGAGGACCTTGCGTGTCACTTCAATGCCTTTGAAAGGAGTTTTGCTGTCTCATCCCCTCAATCTGTGGGTGCACGAAGGGTTGCAAAGAGCCCTGACCCCCATCCGAGGTCGGATGATTCCATTTGGGAGGGATTTCACCCAAATCTGAGGATTACACCCCAATTGTGTGAGTGACATGAGGGGAGCCACCTTCCTGCTAGTCACTGAAGGAAAATAAACACAGAGATCAGCTCCTGTTTCTTTTGGAGCCAGAATGATGCCAAAAAGATTTTCCTCCGTGAAGTCTGAGACAAAAGGAGATTTTTGGGTGTTGGGTTTGTGTCACTCAAATCAGGGCTGGAAATGATCAACAATTACGAGATGAAATGAAAACAATGGCGAGGCTTAAGAGGATCTTTTTCTTTGTAAGTGATAAGAATTTAGTAAATCGTGGGTGACATCACGTCCTCCTCATTGTCTGAAAATGGAATAAAAGGGGAGAGACCTGAGACATCTCCCATCCTCGCAGCCTTACTGACTTATTCCCTCCAAGACAACGAGGTAAGTCTGACTTCATTGCACTCCTCAATACTTTGAATTTTCTCCTTTTTTATCTTGCAAAATTTCAGAAGTTTTAGAAAAGCTGACGGAGAGAAGAGTGGATTCAGAAAAGTTGGGGGAAAGGGAAGAACAGAGCAAGGAACATTTTCCTTGGGGACTTTCTGAAGGCAAATCTTCCTGTAGATCTACTTGAAATGGGAATGAATGGGACGATTTTCCTTGGGGAGTTTCTGAAGGGAAATCTTCATGTAGATCTACTTGAAATGGGAATGAATGGAACGATTTTCCTTGGGGTCTTTCTGAAGGGAAATCTTCCTGCAGATCTACTTGAAAAGGGAATTAATGGGACGATTTTCCTTGGGGACTTTCTGAGGGTAAATCTTCCTGTATACCTACTTGAAAAGGAAATTATTCTGGGCAAGGAATTGTTTAAGGATCAACAGTTCAGCCCCAGAGAAAAGGGGAATACTTTTTTTCTTTTGAGAGAGATTCAGAAGGGAAAGAGATGTGGTGGTAGGAAAGGAAGAACTGAGAAGCCTCAAACAGGTCAGGAAGAAAGGAAATAGCAGGAAAAATGGGAATCTGTGAGGGAAGGTTGAACTGGGAGCAGCTGGAGAAGGACAAAGAACAACTGGTTCATACTGAGAATCCATGGCCTGACTTAACCTCACACTTCCTCTCCCAGCTTGATCCCAAATCCCAAGAGATGATGTCCAACGAGTGCCAGCCTGGCTGCGAGGTGGCCTGCACCCAGCCCTGTGCCTACAGCAGGAGCCTGGAGCCCTGCATCGCCTCCTGTGGGGACTCCAAAGCCGTGGTGTTCCCTCCTCCCGTGGTCCTCACCTTCCCGGGCCCCACCATGAGCACCTGCTCCCAGGAGAGCATAGTGGGAGCGTCCCAACCCATGGTTATGGGTGCTCCCATCGCCAGCATCTCCGATGAGCCCTATGGGGTGGGCAGCTCCTTTGGGCCTGGGGGCATGGCAGGGGCAGGACCCTCCTTCGGATCCGGGGGCTCCTTCGGCTACGGGGGCTCCTCGGGGATGGGGGGTCCCGTGGGATATGGGGGTTCCTTCGGTTATGGAATGCAGAGTTCCCGTGGGTCCTGTGGCTATGGGGGCGTGCTGGGGGCCAGGGGTTCCTTTGGGTCTGGGGGTGCCTGTGGCTACGGAGGCTCCCTGGGAATGGGGGGCTCCTCGTACAGCCGGAGGTTCCGCAGCGCCCGTGGCGGATCCTGCGTGGGGAGCTGGGGCTCGTCCTAAGGCCGAACAACCCAGAGGATGAAAACCCAGGATCCAGATCCACTTCCAGGCCTGGAATTCCGAGGCTGATCCCTGAAAACCAGGCCCACGTCTCTTCCTGCTGTGCCTCATCTCCAATCAAACGCCTCTCCATGGGACAACGTTTCTCCTGGAACTCTTTAATTGATCCTGTTCCTGTGTCCTTTCTGGTGGGGTGGGAATGCTTCAGAATTCCACGTGGGGCTTTTTGTAAAGGCCACGGCTTCACCTTGTGGGGAGGGCCTGGCTGCCCTGGCACCACCCATGAATTGCTCTGTTTTGTTCTATTTCATTTATTTCACCCTAATAAAAATCTTTCCAAATTGCATTGGCAGCCTCCTGGTTTTCCTTTCCACAGAATCCCAGGATCGTTTAGGCTGGAAAAGATCTCCAAGGTCATCAAGTCCAACCTTTGATCCTCACAAAATGAGGCCACCCCTAAGCATCCCAATCCTCCATTACCCTGGCTCCAAGGATAAACTGGTTTTAACTGGGAGCTGCACCCGTCCATCCCCAGAGGTTTTCTCAACTTATTGGAAATTATTCTGTGTTATTTATTGGATAATGTGGAATAGATCAGAAAGGGAAAATAGTTTATTGAGGAATTTCAGACTAATTATTTTTGAATTAAAGTAGAATTAATTCCCCTCTGATGAGAATTAATTACTGCACAAGGATTCCCTTCTTTCAGGCCAGTTTGTAACTGAAACTGTGGTGAAATAAAAGGCAGAACCCGGGGCTGTGATGCAACAGGGCTTTAATACAAACAAAAAGTGGGATGAGGCAGTGCAGAGACAAAGAACGGAATCTCCATGTCAGCATTCCCATGTCAGCATTCCCGTGTCAGCATTTCCATTTTCAGCATTCCCATTTCAGCATTCCCATGTCAGCATTCCCATTTCAACATTCCCATTTCAGTCTGGACCCCAATCCAGCAGTCATTCCAGGACTTTCTTTTTCCAGCCGGACATTTTCACAACCACTTTCACAGGTTTGACTCTTTGGGTTGAGGGAGTACAAAACACAACAGGAGAGAGGGACAAAGGGAGGGAACATCGGGGATCCTAAGCCTTGGATAAAGCACAAACAAGATCCAAACAACCCCAGCTCCGACCCAATCAGCTGGAGCAGAGACTGCTTGGAATTCCTAGCTCTCAACTACTACCCTGCATCCTATTTTTCCTTGGGACATTCCTCAGCTTTAAAGGGTTAAAAAGGCCCATAATTCCCATAGTTCCCGTAGTTCCCGTAGTTCCCGTAGCGATACCTGTAGTACCCTCGGGAATAATAGGGATAATAATTCCTATTGTAGCCTGAGAAGTAGGAGGAGCCGCGGTAGAGGCTCCCCAGCCTTGACATCCCACCCCCGCAGGAGGAGCCCCCTCCCATTCCCCCTCCACAAGAGGAGCCCCCTCCCATTCCCCCTCCACAGGAGGAGCCCCCTCCCATTCCCCCTCCCATTCCCCCTCCGCAGGTAGAGCCCATTCCTCCCCCTCCAGATCCCATTCCTCCCCCTCCAGAGCCCATCCCTCCTCCAGATCCCATCCCTCCACCTCCAGATCCCATCCCTCCTCCAGATGCCATCCCACCACCACCAGACCCCAAACCCCCAACACCCCACCCCAATCCCCCCCCCCCCCATCCCACCCCCTCCAGACCCCATCCCTCCTCCAGACCCCATCCCACCCCCTCCAGACCCCATGCCCCCGCCGATTTCAGGGATGGACGACCCAACGATGCTCTCGGTGGGGCAGGAGCTGATGATGGGCCCCGGGAATGTCACGACCACAGGCGGGGCGTATACAATGGCCCGGGAGTCTCCGCATGCGGCCACGCAGGGCTCGCTGCAGGCGTCGACGTAGGGCTGGGCGCATGTCACCTCGCAGGGTGAAGCACAGCGGGCGCTGAGCAGTTGGCCGTAGGAGGACATCGTTCCAGATCCAACCTGGAAGGATGAGAAGGTCCCAACCCAATGAAGGCACGGCCTGGGAAGGATGGTTTGGAAGGATGGGGGAAAATTCCTCAGTTGTGGTGTTATTTGCGTGTTTTATTATTTAAGCGCCGCTTTTTAGAGGTAAAAAATGTCCTCAGGCTTCTCAGTGAGAGAGGGAATCCGGGTGAAGAAAATTAGTTTTGTCCCTAAATTCTGAGGGATGAGGCTGAGATATCTGGCAGGAAATGGAAGGTGTATGGGGGATGATTCCCTTCGGAATCTGCTGGATTCCAAAGGGATCTGGGAACGGGGATTTGCCGGATGGTGGTTGGATGGACAGGTGCAGATGTGTGGGATTAAATCATCTGAATAAATGAGTTTGTGGTTAAAAAATTAAAATTATAATTTTTAAAAATCATCATTTCTAAGGCACAATCCGCTTTTCCATAGCTGCGCCAATCAAGGGAGATGAATTGTAGGGAAATGCATCTGATTCTGCTCCCACTCCTCTCTAGTGCTCCATGGAATCATGGAATGGACCTTGAAGATCCAGTTCCGACCCCTGGCAGGGGCAGGGACACTTTCCATGGACCCCAAACCCCATCCAAGGAAAGCTGCCACAGCTTTCCTGGGAATCCCATTCCAGAGCCTCCCCATGCTCACAGGGAAGGATTTATTCCTAAAATCCCATCCAAACCTCCTGTCCATCAGTGTGAACCCCTTCCCTCTTTTCCTTGCACTCCATCCCTTGGAAATTGTCTCTCCTCATGTTCCTTCAGGTCCTGGAAGGCCACAATTGGGTCACCCCAAAACTTTTCTGTATTTTGTCCTGTTCCTATTCCCAGAATGAATTCTGGGAGGAACCTCCCTGTCCTTTTCCCACTTCATTCCCATCCCTTCTCCCACTTCATTCCCTTTCCTATTGGGAATCAATCCCACCCTGATCACGGGTTTGGAGTGACCCTTCTCCATAAATAAATAAATGCTCAATTCCTAAAAATTCCTCCCATCAACATTTTTAAAACTCCCATTCCTCTCCTCCCTTTTAACCACCTTAATCCCAAGCCCCACTTCCCACGCAAGAACGGGCTTGGAGAATAAACTCTACCCTTGATTTAGGATAGGATATAAAACATCAGTTCAAAGCTCCCCATAAACCAAATTGCCTCTAATTAGGAGCTGATTCAGTTAAATCTGACTTACCCAGTCAGCGAGGAGAACGAGTCAGCAGAGGCAGCTCCAGGGCCACCAGTCAGGAGCACTTTTATATCCTGTCATGGAGAAGGGAAATTGGGAGCCAACTTGACGCAAGCCCTTGTGAAATGGAATGTTTTCCCTGCTCCTGCCTCCCCTTGTCGCAACTGTTTTGATAACGCCTTAGGATTAGGAGATAATTCCCAGTCCCACACAGCTGCTTCACCCTTCCTGGGCCTTTGGTGGAAATCTCTCCATCCTGGGGGATGGAGAGGGGGATTTTCCCTAAAAAATGAGGGGGGTTTTCCCTAAAACATTCATTTTGTGTGGGCGTGGTCACTTTGTGTTCACGCCATGGGTTTTTATGGAATTTCTGATTTCTAAATTCTACACACACAGGGGTGTGAGATAATCCCCAGGCTTACAGGTGCTTCACCTTTCCAGGGCTTTTGCTGGGAATCCCTCCATCCACTGAGGGGGATTTTACCTAAAACATTCACTTTATGTTCACCCCATGTGTTTTTATGGAATTTCTGTCCTGCGACATAAATTCCCAGCCCCACAGGGGATATGGGACAATCCCCAGGCCTACACTAGGGAGCTGCAGGTGCTTCACCCTTCCAGGACCTTTGTTGGGAATCCCTCCATCCTCTGAGGGGGATTTGCCCTAAAACAATGGGATTTTCCCTAAAATATTAATTTTGTGTTCATCCTGTGTGTTTTTATGTGTTTTTATGGAATTTCTGACTTGGAACATAAATTCCCAGGCCCACAAAGGTCCAGGCAAGGTGCTTAACCCTTCCAGGACCTTTGTTGGGAATCCCTCCATCCACTGGGAGGGATTTGCCCTAAAACAGGCGGATTTTCCCTGAAATATTCACTCTGTGTGTGCGTTGTCACTATGTGTTCACCCTGTGGGTTTTTATGGAATTTCTGTCCCTGGAGCTGTCCTTTGAAAAGAGAATTTCCTTTTCACATTCCAAGTAGGAAACTTGAGGTGCCAAAGCAATTCCTGGACAAGAATTCCATCAGAAATTCAGCTAAAAAAGGGCACCTCCCCGGGATTTTATATTTTATCTGCAATTCCTCATCTCAGGGGTTATCCCCTTCAGAATAAACACCTAAAAAATACTGAAATCTGGGAAAAATTAAATTTTCCTTTGGGGATCTGTTTTTTAGAGGCCAAGATGAGGAGAGGAATTTAGTTTAGGATTAGAGGACTCAGAGCACACATTACTTCAAGTCCAGGCCCACAAATTCAGTTCAAAAAAATCCCCAGGGCCTGGAAAATGCTGATAATGTGATTTCCACACTCACATTTACAGTAAAAAAACCAAACTCTTCCTTCTCAGTTGTGGTGAAGTATTAAAACGAAAGGAAAACACAAAAACAAAGCCCCAAATAAATGGTTTTATTTACATTTCATGGCTCTGGAATCAATCTAATGAACAGAGGAGACACATGAGCGGCACAGAACAGTCTGACTCACTTAATTTGTGGCAATTAAGAGCACTTAT
>JAWWEX010000108.1:7002648-7057227 GCA_035583215.1 Arremon brunneinucha
CAAAATAATAATAATAATAATAATAATAATAATAATAATAATAATAATAATAATAATAATAATAATAATAATAATAGACAGATGAGTGGAGAATGCTGAGGGTTGCTTGAAATACTGGAATGGACTCAAACAAAAAATTTGGATCAATTGGATCCAGAAGGGATCAGCTCAATCCAAAAGGGATGAGTTTGATCCAAAAGGGATCAGATTGATACAAACGGGATCAGATTGATCCAAAGGGGATCCAGCTTGATCCAAAAGGGATCCAGCTCTGAGTTCTTGGTAGAAAAGCTGGTGGTTTTCCCCCAAAAAGCCTCAGTGAGGAGAAAAGGGGGGATTTTGGGCTCTTCCAGGGGAGATTTGGGTTCTTATCTCAGGGAACAGGGACAGGAAAAGAGGGAACAGCCTCAAGCTGTGCCAGGGGAGGCTCAGGGTGGGAAATTTGGGAAAATCCCTCCTGGAAAGGGTGGCCAGGGAGGTTTGGAGTGGTCACCCCTGGAGGTGTCCGAGGAATCCCTGAACATTGTTCTGGGATCGGGCACAGCTTGGACTCAACCTTGGAGATCTTTTCCAACCTCAACAACTCTGGGATGTTCCTTTAAGGAAAAAAGAACCCCGAAAACCTAAAAAAGGAATAATTCCCATTCCTCCTCTTCCTGAGCCCCGCGTGTAACTGGAGATTGGAGATTGTCCAACCCCTGGAGCTGGATGGGGTGGAGCCGCTGGGGCCGATGAGTCAATGCCAAGGTCGTGGGGTCCGCCCCGCCCATGACCTCATTGCATGAGTTTTCCCAACCTTTTCCCCAAGAGCCAAACGAGAAATGTGGGATCCATGAGCTGCCCACGGCTCATGGGCTGATCCTCTGAGATATTGGGATGGTTACACCAGCGTTGGGATCGTTACATCAGCATTGTGATCGGGAACGGGAGCGGGGCGGTGAAAGTGGGGCACACACAAATGGGGTAAAAACAGGGATTTATGGCAGCCTCCAAAGTGGGAATTCCTATAAATAAAGGGAAAATAAAGGGAAAAAATTATATTTTAAACGTGGATGGAAGAGGATTATTTGAGGGGATTGTTTCAGCAGGAACAGGTTTGGGGGGATTTGGGAGCATGGAAAAAATTCCCATTTCCCACTTGGATGCCCAGGTGAGGACAGTGGGCACAGAAAAAGTGAAATCCAGCAAAAACATGGGAAAAAGGCTCCTCAGAGGCTGGGATTCTTCCTTCTGCCTGTTTAGTTGTTTAAATGAACCTGACAAATTTTCCATAAACCCTTTTCTCTCTGAAGGGAACTCCCGCAGAGGGAGGAGCCCACCCTGAGGCTGGTGAGGAATTCCAAAATTCCAGTCATTCAAGGGCAGCTCTCAAACCTCCCCGGTCCCAAAAAAACCTCAGGAATTTGGAATTCATCCAGATTTCCCAATTAGGAGAATTGCCCTGGAAAAGAAAACCAGGAAACCACTGTGATAGTGCAGAATAATTTTAATGGGAGGGGAAAGAACAAGAATAGAATAAAAATTAATTAAAATTAATTAAAATTAATTAAAATAAAATAAAATAAAATAAAATAAAATAAAATAAAATAAAATAAAATAAAATAAAATAAAATAAAATAAAATATAAAATAAAATAAAATAAAATAAAATAAAATAAATCTTATGGGGTAAAGGACACAGGTCCAGGTGGAGATTCTTTACTTCTATCCTGGAATTTTGGAATGGTTTGGGTGGGATCATCCAGATCCATGGGCAAGGGATATCCCAGGTTATTCCAAGCCCATCCAACCTGACTTTGGACACTTCCAAGGTGGAAAATCCACATTTTTGTGGCCAAACTTCCCTGGTGGGTTAATTTTTATATTAAAAAATTAATTTTCACAGATATTTTTTCCTTTTTATTAAAATTAAATATAAGGAGATTGGTTTATTCCCTTTCCTGGCTTTCCTGTGGTGAAAGTGAAAGCTGGGAAGCAGCGATGGGATCGTGCTTGTGTTTATCCCAATAAAAAGGGAATTTCCTGGTGAGTAATTCCCATAAAAGCTAGGCCAGGCTCAATTAGGCCTGACAGGCAAAGGCTTTGTCAGATCTGACCACATTTGGGGTGTTCCCCAATCTTGATTTTTCTGGAAAACCACAGAAGAGCAACGAATCTCTCCCACAAACCAGATTCCGAGCGTCAGGTTATCCCAAAATTTGAAATTGTTATTTAATGGCTTTATTCCACTGTTTGGGAATGTCTGAGGGGAAAAAAACCCCAACTTAAAAAACCCCAACCTTAAAAAAAAACCCAACTTAAGCTGAACTCAAATTCCCAAATCTGCTTTGGAGGAGCCTCCAGAGCCTTTGGATCGGGGTCAGATTCGCGTCACACTTCCAAGACCTCTTCCTCCTCCTTTGCTGCCTCCTCGTTTTCCATTCCTGGCTTTTCCGCATCTGGAATTTGCTCCTGGCTCCCATTCCCAGCCGGCTGCTGGTTCCCAAAGCTGCTCCTCCGGCAGGGATGGATCCATCGGGAAGTGAAAATGTAGGAGCAGCGCGACCCTCGCCGGGAGCCCAACTTTGGGACGAAACCCCCGGAACGCGGGATTGGCACCCCGTGGGACCTCAGGGAGTTTCGGGATGTCCCTGCTCCCCCTTCCAGCATTCCCGAGGATCCCAGCAGGGTCTCATCCATGCCGAAGATGGGCCTGGAGGTGAATTTTGGGATGAAAGCTCCGGAACGCGGGATTGGCACTCTGTGGGAGCTCAGGGAGGTTCCTGATGATCCCAGCGCCATTCCCGAGCATCCCTCTGGCATTCCCGAGGATCCCGCTGGAATTCCCGAGGATCCCACCACGGTCTCCTGCGGGCAGGTGCTGAGGATGGGCCCCGGGAATGTCACGAGCACGGGAGGAGGGAAGATGATGACGCGGGAAGCGCCGCAGGAAACCACGCAGGGCTGGCTGGAGCCGGAGGCCGCCGGGGCCGGACATGGCCCCTGGAATTCCGAGCACATTCTGGGACGAACCAGGGAGAACCTGGAGCCAGGACAGTGAAAATATCCAGGAATTAGAACATTTATTCCTCTTTATTTGAAAATCCCTGTGGGAAAAAACCTTGCTCTACTTAAGGTTTATTTTAGTTTTACTTTATTCTATTTAATCCAATTTTTAATCGTATTTTTAATTAAATATTCCCTTTTTTTTAGTTATTTCACTCTCTAATTTTAGTTTTCAAATTCTATATTATTTCCATTTTATTTTTTAAATTTAGTTTCCATTGTTTAAAATTGTATTTAATTTTCATTGTAATTTTTAAATTTCACTCATGTTTTTAACCTCAGTTTTTAAAATTCTTTTAGATTTTCACTGTATTCTTAAAATACAGGTTTTTAATTGCAATTTTAAAAAAATCATTGAACTTTTAAAATGTTACTTTGAAACTGAACTCCCAGCTCAGTTTCCCCTTTTCCCCACCCACCTCAACCTTCCCAAAAAACCCCACCCAGGCTTTTTCCAGGCCCTGATTCCAGAATTTTCCATCCCTTCTCAGGTGATTTGTTTATCTCAGCCTGCCCATCCCTCCCTGGGATAATTACCCAGAGCAGATTCCAGAGCCTGGGATCGCTCCCGGATCCGCATCCGGAGCGCTGGCAGCTCCAAAATCCCTGGAATTCTGGAGAAATCTTTCCTCCACACGAATTCCACAGGGAATTTTGGTGCCCAATTCTTTTTTTTCCCCCTGGACCCTAAATCCACATTCTCATGGAATTAATTCCAGAATTTCTCCTGGGATTTACCTGTCAGGGTTCAAAGCTGTGGGATGCGGACGATTCCCAAAAAAAATCCCTGGAATTTTTGTCCCTGGAGGATTCTGGGCTCTTCCAGAGGCTCCTTCGGAGGTAGGTGTTGGCTTAAGCTCCTCAAATTCATAAATTTCCTGGTTTTTCTCCAAAGATTCTTCTGGAAAAGTCCAGGGGATTCCCAATTATTTATCTGATGGGGGTTTCCATGGAGATCAAATGGGTTTTTTAGAAAATTCCCGATGTTTTTGGGTGGGAAAAAAGAATTTAAGTTTCTTCATCCCAAAAGTGCCACAAAAATGGGGATGTTCTACCAAAGAAACTCCTTGGCTGGTTGGAAATTGGGAAAAACAACTTTATAGGGAAAATGGGCTCAGTTTGGATCATTCTGGCAGGAAAATAAGGAGGAAAAAAGATTTTCCTCCCTTTTTATCCCATAGAAAATAAATTTGATTTGTGAATAATAAAATTTTGGGGGATAAAAAAGAGAAAATCCCAGGTTTTCTCTGATTTTTAATGGAAAAATGTGGATAAAATATTGCTGAGCATCCTGAGCTTTAAAATCCCTTCTATCCCAAAGCATTCCATGATTTCACGACAAATCCCACCAGAATTAAAATTAAAGTGACTTTTATTGTTATTGACAGTTAATTGATAGTAACAACATCCCAGCTGAATTTTATTTTTTTATTTTAAGAAGAATTTTTAAGCCTTGACTCACCCCAAATACCCAACAAAATAATTCCCAGCATGGAATCTCCCTTTGGAATTTTTGGAGCCACAGAATTCCCGTGAAACCCCAATTATTCATTTAATTTTCCCATTATTTATTTTGATTTCCCAATTATTTATTTTGATTTCCCGTTTTCCCCAAATTATGGGATGGAAAAGAGAGGGACTTACCAATATTCCAGGAGGGAATCGCTGGGAATGTCCAGGGGAGCCCCAAATCCTTGGAGTTTTATAAGAACTCCGGAACTTCCAGGAAGCTGAGGCAGCCTTTGGGCGCGAGGCTTTAATTACCTTCCCCTCATGTGTAATAATCTTAATTACTGCTAATTATTTCGGGGTTGTTTACCCGCATCATTCCCTTTTCCATGGGAATTTTTGGAGTGGAACGGGAATGGGAATTTTTGTTGCATCCCCCATATTCCCATTGGGGTTTTTTTCAGAGGAAAAGTAAATTTTGGAGGGGATTTTGCCATTTCTGCCTGGATTTCCAGCCCTGGGATGGTTTGGGTGGGATGGGGATTAAATCTTATCCTATTCCAACATTTTTCCAGAAACAGGGACGCTTCCTGCTCTCCCAGCTTGCTCTGAGCCCAATCCCAATTTTTCCCTGGGTTAAAAATGCCTCAAGGCATTAAATATTAAATGTTAAAACAGCATTTTTTTAAATTTAAAAAAATTAATTTAATTTTATTTTAATTAAAGTTTAATTTTAAAGTTTAGAAAGTTTATAGTAAAAAAAAAGTTTAATTAAAAAAATTAAACATTAAAGACTAAAATATGAGGGAAAAAATTCAATCCTGTGGAAGCTGGAAAAATTTGATGAATTTCATGGAGTTTTGTTGATTTTCTGAGGATTTGGGCTGTTCCTCAGAGCTGAGAGAATCCCATAATTCCAGAATTGGTGTTTTATGGACGTAATTGGGAATTTTATGGAATTCTTTGGGAAATTTGGGGTTTCTTCAGGCAGGAAGGGATCCCAAACCTGGCACGGGATTTTCAGGATTTCTTTGGGATATCCCCACTGAGGGAGATCCCAACATTCCCTGGACAATCCATCCCAGTGGAAATTCACAGGAATCCACTCCTGCCCTTGGAAATTCCCCCAGGCACAGCCGGAACCAATTTTGAGGTGATTTTTGAGGAGAAATCGATAGTTTTGCTTCATGAATATGCAAATCACCAGGAGTTAGGCGGGAGAACAGCATCCTGTTTCTTTGTGGGGTTTATTCCATGCAAGGGGAATATTCCAGAGCTGCCCCGAGCCCCGAGGGGTTTTCCTGGGATCATTTGTTATTTATATCACAAGGAGAAAACGCTTTGCATGCATAAATCACTCGCGAACATTCCCGAGGTGTTTTGTTGTGTGGGAACCTCGTTATCGGGATTATTTCCCTCCTCCTGTCCCAAAAGACAAATCCAGCTTCTCACGGAGTTTCCAAGAAAAAAAATCAGGGTTTGAATCCCTCCTTCCCATTCCAGGCCGATCCCATCAAGATTTATTATGGGGATTATGATTTCAGATTGGAATAGGATTATTTATGATTATAATTTGTAGATTATTTGGAATATATTATATCAGTTTGCCTCCTGTACACTGACATCAGGTGGGAGTTTTGATTCCCTTTGATTTCTGGAAGAAGAAACGCCTTTGGGAATCGGGAATGGGATTTTTTGGAATAAGGGAATGGGATTTTTTGGGCTGAGGATGGGATTTTTTGGGACGAGGATGGGATTTTTTGATATTTGGGAATAGGATTTTTGGGGGCAAGGATGGGATTTTTTTAGGATTTGGGAAGCAGATTTTTGAGGATTTGGGAAAGGGATTTTTTGGGATTCAGGAATAGAACTTTTTGGAATGAGGGTGGGATTTTTTGGGAATCGGGAATCGGATTTTTAGGGATGAGAATGGCATTTTTTTGGGATTTGGGAATGGCTTTTTTTGGGGGATTTGGGAATGGACATTTTGGGATGAGGATGGGAATTTTTGCGATTCAGGAACAGGATTTTTGGGGATGAGGATGGCATTTTTTGGGATTCTAGAATGGGAATTTTGGGATAATGGGATTCCCGGCGCAGTTCCTCCCTGTGGCCACAAGGCGGCAGCACCGCCCCGCGGCGCCGTTGGGTCCCCGTCTCCTTTTCCCGATCTCGTGACTTTTCCAAGGGCAAATCCCGCCCGGAAACCCTCGGGATGAGGGCGGGACAGAGGAGCAGGAGAGCCTGAACATCGTCCTCGTGTGGAGACGCCGGAATTACGGCAAAAATTCGCTGCTTTGAGACACTGGGTTTTATTTTGTCCTCTCAACACAGCTCCGTTATCAGCAGCAAATCCACGGAATCAGAAGCTCAGATTTTTACGATTTAACTTTTCTTTTAAAAATCTTCCCCATTTTTTTTTCCTCCTGCTGGGAGAAAAGGCTGAGAGAATTGGGAATATTCAATCTGGAGAAGCTTTGGGGTGACCCCATTGTGGTTTTGAAGGGGTTGCAGGGAAACTGGGGAGAGATTTTTATTTTTCCAAGGGTTTGGAATGCCAGGGAAAAGGGAATGGGTTCAGCTCGATGGGAGGAAGTTGAGGTTGGATACTGGGAAGGAATTCCTGAGGAACATCATCCCTCCCCCTAGTAAATCCGTGGCAGTGAACCCAGCACTAAAATTGTGATTATTTCCCTTATTTTACACAAAAGGAGCAGTGAGAAAGGGTTTTTTCCCAGCAGTAGGAATTAAAAACTGTTTAAAAAGATGGAAAATAATTCAGGCAGAGAGCAGGAATCAGCTGTAACCTGAGTTTAATGTGAGTGGCACAACCAGAGAGGAATTGATCCCACAACATAAAAACAGGGTGCGGACGTTGTCACGAAGGTGCTGGGGTGAGGCTCCGAGTGGCTCAGAGCTCCTCAACCTCTCCCCAAAACCTTCCTGGTGCTGGAAAATCCAAATTTGGGGTCGAATAAAATGGGGGATTTGCTCTGTGAGCTGAACACGGGAACGATATGGGGGAAAACCAGGCTTGGGGGGCAGGACTGGGAATGGAGCGGGGATCACCCCAAACTTGGGTTCCAAGTAGGAGAAATCACCCCAAATCTGGGTTCCACGGAGGGGAGAATTACCCCAAACCAAACCTGGTTTCCAAGGAGGGGAAATCACCCCAAATCTGGGTTCCAAGGAGGGGAGAATTACCCCAAACCAAACTTGGGCTCCAAAGAGAGGGGGATCACCCCAAACCCTGGGCTCCAAGGAGGGAGGATCCCACCAGGCTTGGGAGGCAGGACTGGGAATGGAGGGGGGATCACTCCAAACCAAACTTGGACTCCAACGAGGGGAAATCACCCCAAAACTGGGCTCCAAAGAGGGGGGATCACCACAAACCAAACCAGGGCTCCAACGAGGGGAAATGACCTCAAATTTGGGCTCCAAGGAGGGGGAAATCACCCCAAACCTGGGTTTCAAGGAAGGGATCACCCCAAACCAAATCAGGGCTCCATGAAGGGGTCTTACCCTAAACCTGGGTTCCAAGGGCAGGCCGGAATCACCCCAAATCTGGGCTCCATGGAGGGGGAATCACCCCAAAACTGGACTCCAAAGAGGGGAAATCACCCCAAACCAGGGCTCCAAGGAAGCGAAATCACCCAAAATTTGGGCTCCAAGGAGGGGAAATCACCCCAAACCTGCACCCCAAGGAGGGAGAATCACCCCTTGGGCATCACCCCAAACCTGAGCTACATGGAGAGGGGAAATCGCCCCAAATCTGGGCTACAAGGAGAGGGGATCACCGCATGGGAATCACCCCAAGGAGGGGGGATCACCCCATGTCAATCCCCCCACCCCTGGGCTCCATCTCCACGTCATTCCCGACTTTTCCCCGCCCCTCCCTCACCAGAGCCACTTGGAAGCGCTGCGGCTTTTCTTGGAGTGCCCGGAGCGCTTGGCCCCGGCCGGGACCAGCCGGGAGGGTCTCGGGGTACCCCGGTGGTGATGATGATGATGGTGACCACAGCGGGACTTGCTCAGGTGCTGCGCCGAGCAGCTCCTGCCCTTGCCCCCCTCAAGCTGCGGCGACCCCTTGGCCACCACCCGCACGGGGGGACACTCCTTGGTGACCTTGGTGACGCTCAGCTGCTGCTCCGAGTAGCACCCGGTGCCAAATTCCTGCGTGGGGTACCCCTTGGAGCAGCGGTGCGGGGGCACCGCCCCGGCCAGCTGCTCCCGCAGGAAGGAGCGGGTGACGCTCTGCTGCGGGGGGCACTCGGTGACACCGCGGAGGGGCAGCGAGTAGCAGCCGCCGCTCAGCTCGGGGCAGCGCTGGGGACACGCGGCCGCCTTGTGCGGGCGGCGCTCGGCCCGGCAGGACGCGGAGGAGCCGCGGATGCCGCACGGGGGGAAGCGCAGCCGGCCGGGCTCGGGGCAGCGCGGGGCGCACGGCGGCAGGCTCCGCGCCGCGCGTTTCTTGTCGCTCCTCGGGGTCTGGGGGACAGCGGAGACCCTCGGGCTGGGCAGCAGCCGGGTGGTCTCGCAGGGCTCGGGGTAGAGCAGGAGGCACTTCTGCACCAGCGGCTGGCACGGCAGCAGCGACACGGCGGTGGCGGCTTGGGGACAGCTCTGTCCCCAGCGCGGCGCGGGACCCTTGGTGATGCTCAGGGGGTGGCAGGTGTTGGCGAAGGGCTCGGGGTGAGCCTGGCACGGAGGGAGGAACTCGGGGAGGAATTTGGGGCCCGGCAGGCAGCGCTCGCCGGGGTAGTGCATGGCGGAGCGGGGCTCAGAGCTGCGGGAGAGAAAACAGCGATTATTTTTTAAATTTTTGGGTGATGAGACAGAGTAGAAATTCCCTGGAGTAGAAATTCCCCAGAGTAGAAATTCTCCAGAGCAGAAATCCATTTTGATTAAGGTGAAATGTACAGGTTTTTGAGTCAGTGGTTAGAAAACATCGCTATTTAGCCTGACTGCAAAGCCTGGGCCCAGAGAAACTGCTCCAGTGAAGGACAGAGATAAGAGGAGAGACAAAGGGTGATAAAGACAGACAGAGACTGCTCTGAGAGCAGCTCAACCTGACCTAGGAATTCTTTCTGATAAAGGAGAACTTTAGCGGCAAATGTCACGCGAAATTCGTAAAAATGAAAATGTGTGAACCTATTGTGAAATTGTATGCGTATTTATTTGAAAAAAAAGATTTAAAAAGACCTGAAGTTCCCAGAAGTACACATGTCTTTTAAGGAGAGTAATTTCCACATGCGTCCATATGAAAATACCGGCCTTACAACTTTCACAAAGCTGTAGAGTTTTTTGTTTTGAAAACAATGATTCAGCACCAAAACCTCGCCCCGCTCTCCTTCTCACCCGTGACTCAAAGCTGGGCGTGTTTGGGAGGGGAGAGAAAAAAAAAAAATCCCGTCCTGGGTTCTGCTCTCTGAAAAGCCTGAAAAAATCCGGATTTTCAGCCGGGCCGGTTGGTGCCGCCCTGCAAACCGCGGCGCTTCCCCTCCCGAGCTTTTCGGGCGACTCCCGAGCACCTCGGGGCCCTCCCTGGGTCGCCCTTTCAAGTTGAGATGAAAGAGGAGCCAAAATTCCGGGTGCGGCCGCTCGGTAATAACCGGGTGCGGCCACGAAGCCACGCCGAGGCTCAGGAGAGGTTTGGGGCTCTCCGGAGCTCAAATCCCACGGAGATTTGAGGTTTGGAATGGGGCAGGGGCAGCCCTGGCTCGCTCTGAGGGCAAATCCTGATTTTTTGGGAAATACAGCAAAGTATTTGGTGGAGGAAAGGGAAAAATTAAGGCAAAATTCCAGGTGGATAAAAGGGTTAAATATCTCAGATTTGGGGTTGAAAGGGACACGGAGCAGGACGCAGGGTTGGGAATGGCTCCAGCTTTGCTGATTTTGGGAGAATTACACCCAATAAATCAGCCTCCAGCGCTGCACCACTTCTCTCTTCTGAAAAGTTTCCTTGGAAATTGCAGGGAAAAATATCCCAGTCCGGAAAAACTCCAGTTTTAGGGAGCTTTCCCAGGTTTAAACAGGATTATTGTGACCAAAAATGGTCAATATTCCAATATTTTTTGAGAGAGTAAAGCATTAAAAAAAATCTATATAGTAAATTGCAAAAAAAATAATAAGAATTAAATTGTACATTTTCTCAGCACCCCCAATTCTGATCATTCCAGGATTTAAGGTTTCGTCTTCCCAAATCCTAAACCAGGACGGAGTCACGTGCCCGGCTCATTAGGAAAACTCGTTATCATCACAATCAAAACAATCATTGTCCAATGAAAACAACGCCGGGAAAACAAAGGCAGCAATTACCGCAACACGAGAACAAAAGGCCTCCTAATTAAGGGGATTGTTTGCGCCTCCCACTCGTTTTTAGGGGGTTTGGCCTGGAATTTTTAGGAATTTGGGATTTTTCCCGTCTGGAATTCCATCAGTTCCTTGTTCTGGTCGGGAAAATAAATTAATTTGTTTAAAATTCCATAAAAGCATCAGGGAATTCCTCTGGTTCTTTTGGAGGAGCTGCCTCGGCTCTTCCCATCCCACACCCGATTCCTGCTGGGATACAGATTTATGGAGCCCAATCCTGTGGGGAAAAAAGCAGGAAAAACCCCAAAAAATCCCATTCCCTATGGAATTTCTTCCCCATTTTTCCTCAGCGCTGCTCCCGCCGGAAGAGCCGCGCATCCCAAAAAGCTGGAGGAGAATTCGGGGATAAAAAGGAGAATTTTGGGAGTTCCAGGACTTACCCAGCTCATGAGGGGGAAGAGCCGGAGAGAAGCGCCCGGGAAAGGCCGGGGCTGGCCGGGTTTTTATGGAGCCCGGGAATGCCCCAGGGAATTTTTGGGAGGTTGGGTTTGGCTTTAATTGCACCCCAAACCCGGCCACGTGCGGCTCCGGCTCCCAGACACGTCCTGGATCACCGGGAGCCGAGAGGCTGGGCCAGAAAAAAAACCCTGGAAAATCAGAATTCCTCAGGGATGCCAAATCATCCCGAAATTCCAGCCAAAACAGCCCTTTCCACCCCCAAAAAAAACTTTAAAATCCGGTTAAACTAACAAAAAATCTGAAGAATCAAGGATCCTCAGAGGTGCAAAATTTTCCCGAAATTCCAGCCAAAACAGCCCTTTCCATTCCCCCCAAAAACCCTAGAAAATCAGAGATCCTCAGGGATCACAGATTTTTCTGAAATTCCGGCTGAAACAGAACTTTCCACCTCCCAAAAACCTCTAAAACCCCCCAAAAATAAACAAAAAATCTGAAGAATCAAGGATCCTCAGGGGTGCCAAATTTTCCTGGCATTATAGCCAAAACAACCCTTTCAATTCCCCCAAAAAAAACCCTAGAAAATCAGAGATCCTCAGGGGTCCCAGATTTTCCCAAAATTCCAGCCAAAATGGCCCTTTTCACCCCCCAAAAAATCTGAAGAACCGAGGATTCTCAGGGATCTCAAATTTTGCAAAATTCCATCTGAAAAAGCCTTTCTATCCCCCCCAAAAAACCCAAAAAACTCCAAAACCTTGGAAACCCGAGGATTCTCAGGGTTGTCAAATCTTCCCAAAATTCCAGCCAAAACAACCCTTTCCACCCCCAAAATAAAACCCAAAAAATCTCAAACAAACAAAAAACCCTGGAAAATCGAGGATTCTCTGGGTTGCCAAATTTTCCCGAAATTCCAGCCAAAACTGCCCATTCTACTCCCCCAAAAAACCCCAAAAATGTTTTAAAAATCCCAGTGGAGCCCAGCCAAGGGAAAATTAGGAATTCCTCATTCCCAGGGGAGCTGAGGGCAGGAATCCCTTTGAAAACCCATCCAGGAAGGACTCGGGGCATCCCATAATTAGTGGGACACGCGGATTCCTTCCCGGGGATCCAGGAGGGATCATCGGGACGGCTCCCAAAAATTCCCAGTCACAAAAGAGGGGACGGGAGAGGGCTCATCCCAAAAAAACCCCGAAATTCCCATTTCCTGCTCCTTTCTTCCCTGTTTGTCCCACAAAAAAAACCCAAAAAAACAGGGAAAATGAGCAGGATTGGGAATGCCAACTGTGAGAGAGTCACTTCTGCACCAGGGAAGGGCCTGGAATTTGGGATTTTGGGGTGTTTTGGGGGTTTTTTTGTCCCTTTTATATGAATCCGACACTTTTGATTTGATTCAGGTGAGGTGCCTGCAAAAAAAGGGAATTATCATCGAAAATCCTCCTTGGAAGGGATCAAATCCAAGTCTGGGCACTGCACAGAATTCCCGAAATTCCCAAAATTGGGTAAATGCTCCTGGGGCCTTGGAAATGTGACCATGAGTGGAATATTGGAATATTTAAATATTGGAATATTGGAGTTTTAGAATATTGAAATTATGGAATATTGGGATATTTGGATATTGGGATATTGGATTATTTGGATATTGGATATTTGGATATTTGAATACTGGAATTTTGAAATATCGGGATATTTGGATATTGGAATATCAGATTATTTGAATATTGGAATAATTGAATATTGGAGTTTAAGAGTGTTGGAGAATTGGAATATTGGATTATTTAAACATTTGAATAATGGAGTATTTGAATATTACATTATTTGACTATGGGATTATTTGAATATTACATTATTTGAATATCAGATTATTTGGATATTGGAGTATTTTGAATATTAGATTATTTGAACATTGGAATTTTGGAATTTTGGAATATTTGGAATATCAAGCTCCAAATTCTGACCCACGACCCGAATCTCCCGTTTTATTTCCTGCTTTCCCAGGGACCCGGAGGCCGCCCCATGATTTCCCTTTAATTTCCCGGCTGCACAGGAAATCCCAGGGGCACCGGCGCTGCTTTTCCAGGCGGATCCCAACATTCCGAGGGCCCAAGGGAGGAACCCCAAGGCAAATCCCAAATTCCTCTCACTTTTATGGGTTCTCCCTGCCCTGAATAAAAACAACAACAACAACACCGCTGAGCTTTTTAATGCTGGATTCCCTGACCTGGAATTTTGGGAATAAACAGGCGTCGGAGCGCAGCTTAGGCCAGGTTTTATGGGAATTCCTTGGGAAGTTTGGGATCAAGGAGAGCTGCTAATTCCTGGTTGTGTGTGCCCAGCGCAGGGAGCGGGGCATTAACGTGGTGACCTGGCATTAAAAACGTGCTTAATTAACACCCCAATGTCCTTAATTAACATTTGCGAGGCCCTTTCACCTCCCCGAGGCTCCTGGGAAATTGGGAAGGGGGGGGGTCATTATTCCCAATTAAACGCTGGGGAAACTGAGGCACGGCTGAGTCAGGGCCAACCCCGTCCAAAACATCCCCAAATCCCGGTGACCCCAAAATCCGGGATCCACTCACCAAAGGAGGATTTTCTGGAAGGTTCCGTGGGAAAAGCCACAAGGCCATCCTGAGACGGGACTGGGAATGTTTGGGAATGTTTGGGAATGTTGGGAATGTGGAGACCCCAGGATCTGCAGGGACAGGATACAGGGAATGGAGTCAGGGAGACAGAGGGGGAATTTGGGTGGGATTTTGGGTTGGAATTGTTCCCTGTGAGGGTCCCAGGTTATTCCATGGATTTCCCTCCCCTGGAACCACCTGGGATAGGGGAAGGTCCCTGCCAATGGAAGTGGGATGGAATTTTTTGGGATTTAAGGTTCCTTTCCATCCCAAACCATTCCAGAATTCCCTGGGCTGGTCTGGATGGGATTTTAGGGATCAATCCTTCCCTGGCCCAGGTGATTCCATGGATTCCCCATCCCTGGGAATATCCAGGGCTGGATTGGAGCCATTTGGGAAAGGGGAATGTCCCTGCCCATGGAATGGGGTGATTTTGATGTCCCCGAAACCCAAAACATTCCAGGATTTTATCCCTATTTTAAACAGATCCCAACAGGTCCCTGAAGCCCAAACCATTCCAGGATTTTATCCCGATTTTAATCAGCTGCAACAGGTCCCTGAAATCCAAACCACTCCAGGATTTAATCCCGATTTTAATTGGATTCAACAGGTCCCTGAAACCCAAACCATTCCAGGATTTTCTCCTGATTTTAAGTAGATCCAGCAGGTCCCCGCAACCCAAACCATTCCAGGATTTTATCCTGATTTTAAGCAGATCCAACAGGTCCCTGAAACCCAAATCATTCCAGGATTTTATCCCAATTTTAATCCCTGAAACCCAAACCATTACAGGATTTTATCCCGATTTTAATCCCTGCCACCCAAACCATTCCAAGATTTTCCCCCTCAGTTTTCGGGGGATTCGGAGCGTTGGATTGTGGGACCAACCAGATTTTCCGCATTCCCTGCTGGAAATAAAAACCCAAACTCGGAGGAAAAGGAGGCACCGGGAGCTCCCGACACTCCCAGGAGCTCTTGGACAACTCCAGGTGGCACCAGGAGGTCACCGAGGCAGGGAGGGGCAGGAGAAGATGCGGGACAGCGTCCCCAGCCCGGCCACACCCTGCTGTCCCCTCGGGTCACCTCGTGAGCTCCTGCTCATGTTCCCAATGATGGGGCTCAGCCACGGCTTTATCCAGCCTGGATTTTGCTGGATTTTTAATAAATAAATATTTAATATTAAATAAAATTTTAATATTTAATAATTATTTAATATTAAATAAATATTTGATATTAAATAAATATTAATATTAAATAAATATTTCCATTAAATATTTTTCTATTAAATAAATATGTCTATTGAATAAATATTTCATCTTAAATAAAGATGTAATGTTAAATAAATATAATTATATTAAATATGTATAATGCCAATTAAAAAGAATCATAATAATATTAAATAAATATTTCTTCAATTAAATAAAAAAACACCAAGAGGCAGAAACTCGAGATTTTAATCCGAGGTCAGGCAACAACATTTATTTAAGTTTATAGATATATATGCATGTAAATATTAATATATTTCTGTAAATAAAGTTTGTTTTCAGTGCACATCTCCAGCATAAACAATTTAATTACCTTTTTAATGAAACATTTATAAAATAACCCTGCTAGAACTTTCGTTATTTTGAAGAGGTTTCATTTGAAGTTGTGGTTTTTATCTTAACCAAAGAATAAAAACTTCAGGAGGGACATTTTGGGGAACTGCTGTCAGGGATTTTGAAAAAAATGGGAATTGTGGCCACATTCCCAGGGAATGTCCTCGTCACACGCCCTGGGGGTCACCAGGGCCACTTAGGGGCCGAGCAGTATTTCTTGGCGTGGCTGGAGATCTTCACTCCACCAGACTGCTGGGGGACACACTTGGTGGCACTTTGCGGGGGGACACACTTGGTGGCACTTTGTGGGGGGACACACTTGGTGGCACTTTGTTGGGGGACACACTTGGTCACACACTGCTGGGGGGCAACAATGGTCCCATACTGCTGAGGGACACACTTGGTGGCACTTTGCTGGGGGACACATTTAGTGACACACTGCTGGGGGACACACTTGGTGGCACTTTGCTGGGGGACACCAATTGTCCCATATTGCTGGGGGACGCATTTGGTGGCACTTTGCTGGGGGACACACTTGGTGGCACTCTGTTGAGTGACACTCTTGGTCGCACACTGCTGGGGGGCACATTTGGTGGCACTTTGCTGGGGAACACGTTTGGTCGCACATTGCTGGGGGACACCAATTGTCCCATATTGCTGGGGGACACATTTGGTGGCTCTTTGCTGGGGGACACACTTGGTTACACTCTGCTGAGGGACACAAATTGTGCCACACTGCTGAGGGACACACTTGGTGGCACTTTGCTGGGGGACACAAACTGTCCCATACTTCTGGGTGACACCTTTGGTGGCGCTTTGCTGGGGGACGCACTTGGCCATGCCTTGCTGGGGGACACATTTGGTCACGCTCTGCTGGGGGACACACTTGGTGGCACTTTGCTGAGTGACATTCTTGGTCACACACTGCTGTGGGACACAGACTGTCCCATGTTGCTGGGGGACACACTTGGTGGCACTTTGCTGTGGGACACAGATTGTCCCATACTGCTGGGGGACACATTTAGTGGCACTTTGCTGGGGGACACATTTAGTGGCACTTTGCTGTGGGACACATTTGGTGACACTCTGCTGGGGGACACAAATTGTCCCACTCTGCTGCTGCTGTGGGACACAAATGCTGGCCCCGCCGGTGTCACACTGCTGCGGGACACACTTGGTGACACACCTGCCGTGCCACTGCTGGGGGACACCGGCGGTGACACTCTGCCACTGCTGGGGGACGGGCGCTGTCACCCACTGGTAGGACACGCCCCGGGCCGCGCGCTGCTGGGGGACACAGGTGGTGACACACGTGGGGACACCCTGCTGGGGACAGATGCTGGTCACACACTGCTGGGGGACGCACCTGGTGGCACTCTGCTGCGGCGGGACGCCCTTGGTGACAAACGACGGCCGCGGCACGCAGGTGGTGACGCACCTGGGGACAATCTTCTGCTGCTGGGGGACGCACTGGGGCGGTGGCACCTGCAGCTGCTGCGGCACACACTGGGTGACGCCGGTGACACCCGCGCCGCCCGTCACGCGCTGCTGCGGCACGCAGGTGGTGACACACCTGGGGACAACCTTCTGCTGCCGGGGGACGGGCGGACAGTGCTGTGGCACCCGCAGCTGCTGTGGCACGCACTGGGTCACCCCCACCTGGTGTGGCACACACTGGGTCACCCACACCTGGTGTGGCACGCTCCAGGTGACGCCCGCGCCGCCGGTCACGCACTGCTGCGGTGGCGCGCACGTTGTCACCCGCCTGGGGACAATCTGCTGCTGCGGGAGGGGTCCGTGGAGCTGGCAGGGTGGCACGGCCTGGGTGACGCTCTGCTGGTGGCACACGCTGGAGGACGTGGCCCGCTGCAGGGGCACCTGGCCGGGCGCGGCCTGGGGGATGCAGGTGGTGGAGTGCCAACGCTGAGGCGGGAAGGGGACGCCAGGGGACAGCGCCATGGGGTTCTGGTGGAGCGGAGGGAGGTGCTGGTGCAGGTGGCAGGACATCTTGGGGACACGTGGCAGGACTGGAAGGACACGGACGGGGTTGGAGTCAGGTGAGGTTTGAGGTCCCAACCCAACCCTTTTGGTGGCACCTGAGGGAGCCTCATCCCCAAGCCTTGGGGACACGTCCCAGCTGTGTAACAGCCCCAGCTGCTGGAGGTCTCAGGGACATCTTGGGGACACTTGAAGGACGTCATGGGGTTGGAATGAGGTGAATTTTAGGGTGCCTCCCCACCGGTTTGATGACACCCAAGGACACCTGGACAGGTGAGGTCCCCACACTTGGGGACACGTCCCAGATGTGCCACCGTCCCATCATGGCCCCAGCAGCACCTGAGGGACCCAAGCCCTCATTTTTAACTTTGAAGCCAGGCTGGGGACATTCGGGGACACTCAGCACTGAATGTCATGCAAAAAAACCCCAATTAATTAAATTAATTAATTCATTAATTAAAACTTCCCTCGCTCCCTAACTCCCCTTTTTCAGGAGCAAATCTGGGGTTCAGGCACTCAGCAACAAACCTCAAAAATCCTCTCCCACTCCAGCACAGAAATTCCAACCAATCCATTTTAAAATCCTCTCCCAAATTGCATTTTTTATATGGGAAAATCATGAATAAATCTGAATTTGGTAATCCCAGAACCCCAGGGTGCTTTGAGTTGGAAGGGACAACAAAGATCAACCCAACCCCTGCCATGGGACACCTTCCACTATTTCAGGTCACTCCAACCTGGTCTGGGACACTTCCAGGGATGGGAAATCCATGGAACATCCCGTGCCAGGCTCTCCTCGCTCTCACAGGGAACAATTCCTTCCCAAACCCAACCAAAATTCCTTCACTTTCACTTTTACCCCATTCCCACTTTTCCCGTCGCTCCAACTCCTGATGGAAAGTCCCTCCCACCATCTTTACTTGCAGGGGATGTTCTCCCTGGAATCCCACCCCAAAATGAGCTGGTATTTTTCCTAAAACCACCCCAGATCTCTCCCTGGAATCCACCAATCCCACCCCAAAATGAGATGTTATTTTTCCTAAAACCTCTCCAGTTCTCTCCCTGGAATCTACCAATCCCACCCCAAACTGAGGTGTTCTTTTTCCTAAAACCACCCCAGATCTCTGCTTGGAATCCACCAACCCCACTCCAAACTGAGGTGTTGTTTTTCCTAAAACCTCTCCAGATTTTTTCCTGGAATCCACGAATTCCACCCCAAAACGAGATGGTATTTTTTCCAAGTCACCCCAGATCTTTCCCTGAAATCCACTAATCCCACCCCAAAACAAGCTGATATTTTTCCAAACCCACTTTGGATCTCTCCCTGAAAAACACCAATCCCGCCCCAAAAACGAGCTGGTATTTTTCCTAAAAACATCCCAGATGTCTCCTTGGAATCCGCTAACCCCACCCCAAAACAAGCTGGTATTTCCCCAAACCCACCTTGGGTCTCTCCCTGAAAAACACCAATCCAACCCCAAACTGAGGTGTTATTTTTCCTAAACCCTCTCTGGATCTCTCCCTGGAATCCATTAATCCCACCCCAAAACGAGCTGGTATTTATCCAAACCCACCCCAGATCTCCCCAAACCCCATCCCCAATCCCAAACCCCACCCAACCTAACCTTGGAAACCTCTTGTGATGGGGAATCCTCCCCGATCCAGCCCACCCATCCCATCCCCACTCTGGGAATCAGGAAAATTCCCCCCCGGAACTTCTCCAGAGGTTCAGGGACCGGGACTCACCCAACTCCCGGGGGCGGGAAGAGCTTCCAGAGGCGACCGGAGCGTCCCGGCTCCGCCGGAGCTTTTATGGGGCCGCCGGGTCCCGCAAGCCCCGTGGCCCTCCCGGAGTGAGTCGGAGCCGCCGACTCATCCCGGACAATGAGTGGTTCCATGTCAGCTTCCCAGGGTAATTACCTCGGGATAATTAATCCTCCCGTGGCATTCGGAGCGGCAGCCCCAGCCCCGGGGCTGTTTGTGGGGATTGGAGCTCTGGATGTGTGGGGTTGGGATTTCCAGGGGGGTTTTCCCATCCCTGGGGGGCTCACAGATGTGGGGTTGGTCATAAAAAACCTGGATTTGGGATGGGTTTTCCATGGGATTCTCCAGCTCTGGGGTTTCACCTCATCCACCCCACAATGTCCAGATTTTGGGGGTGTTTGCCCAAATTTTGGGTCTGGATTTCAATCCACTGAGAGAAAACAGGAAAACAAATCACCCTTTGTGGTGGGCACAACTCATTATCATCAAAATCTTCATTTTTTAATTAAAAACTCCCATTGTCACCCCGCGCTGTGGTCCCAGCTCAGTGTTGGTGTCACCAGGGCTGGACATGGCTTTGTGTCCTGGTCCCTCTCAGCTCTCCTTGAGATCACCAGGGAGAAATTGTCCCTGAGCTCCAAGCAGGAAGGGCCTGGATTCGTTCCTTGATTTGTTCCTGGATTCATTCCTGATGGAGAATTCCATAATTAAAGGAAGATTTCGCCCTCTCTGCTCCTTCCCCCATGTGGGGCACAATTACCCAAGAGCTCCCAAACTTCCTGATTCATTTTCGTGTCCAAAATATTTGGGGCCCTTTCTCCTGACCACAGAAACCACCTGGGTGGGGCCGTTTGCCTCCAAGTTCACAAGAAACCACAATTTTTAATAAAAAAAATTAAAATATTCAGGCCCTGACCCCTCCCTGTGGGTTTGAGCTCTGTGTTGGTGTCACCAAGACTGGGCTTTATTTTGTCCTGGTCCCTCTCAGCTCTGCTGGAGCCAGGAGGACCAAATTGGCCTTTTTGGGGTTTTTTTTTGTTTCATTATGAACCCATTAAGATTCTGACCAGATTTTTAATGACTTAAAAATCCACCTTCTGTTTTTTGGGGTTTTTTTTGTGTCACAATGAACCCATAAAAGCACTGAGCAGATCTTTAGTGACCTAAAGAAAAGGGAATTCCAGATTTTAGGAGTTTTTGAACCTCTGGGAGACAAGGACATGAATTCCTGGGGAAGTCACACGGGGCTGGAGGAAGTTTATCAGCTCCTGGAGCTTTTTGTCACCTCCGGGTGTCCCCACGCGGGTCCCGGGGCTGCCACCTGTCCCCAGAGCAGCGGGAATGTGGCCCTGGTGACTCTCAGGTGACCGGGACAGGTGAGGCACGGCCCTTGCACAACCAGCCGGGCTGCCACCCAAAAATAAACTTCCTCCAAAAAAATCACGTGCGACTTTCTCACCGATTCGACTCCTTATCTCGCACGGACTGAAAAAAATCCTCATAAAACCAGGAGATGGATTTTTAAAGTCATTAAAATCTGCTCAGCACTTTTAGGGGTTCGTTGTGAGCCAAAATAACCCCAAAAATCAGAAGATTAATTTTTTAAATAATTAAAAATCTGCTCAGTGCTTTTAGGGGTTCATTGCAGTGCATGAACCCCTAAAAAAGACACAAAAAAAACCCCAAAAAACAGAAGATGGATTTTTAAGTCACAAAAAACCTGCTCAGCACTTTTAGGGGCTCATAGTGACACAAAAAAACCCCCAAAAGATAGAAGAATATTTTTTAAGTCATTAAAATATGCTCAGAACCTTCATGGGTTCATTGTGACACAAAAATAACCCCAAAAAACAGAAGATTAATTTTCAAAGCCATTAAAAATCTGCTCAGGGCTTTTATGGGTTCATTGTGACACAAAAAAAACCCCAAAAAACAGAAGATGGATTTTTTAAGTCATTAAAATCTGCTCAGCACTTTTAGGGGTTCATAGTGACACAAAAAAAACCCAAAAAGGCCAATTTGGTTCTCCTGGCTCCAGCAGAGCTGAGAGGGACCAGGACAAAATAAAGCCCAGCCTTGGTGACACCAACACAGAGCTCAAACCCACAGGGAGGGGTCAGGGCCTGAATATTTTAATTTTTTTTATTAAAAATTGTGGTTTCTTGTGAACTTGGAGGCAAACGGCCCCACCCAGGTGGTTTCTGTGGTCAGGAGAAAGGGCCCCGAATATTTTGGACACGAAAATGAATCAGGAAGTTTGGGAGCTCTTGGGTAATTGTGTCCCACATGGGGGAAGGAGCAGAGAGGGTGAAACCCTTCCTTTTTCCGGGAATTCTCCATCAGGAATGAATCCAGATTTTCCTGGTCAGCTCTGAGTGTCCGGCTCCACCTGGACCACGAGGACGTGGCTTTGTTGTGGCTTCTGTCCTGCAGGAATCCTTTCTTTGATCTGAAGCCATAATTTCTCTGCGGTTTTCAGCTCCCATTTTCGGAGGCTGGGACTTCCCTTGGACCAAAACGAGCAGTTCACATCCATATAACTATAACTGTAACTGTAACTATAACTATAACTATAACTATAACTATAACTATAACTATAACTATAACTATAACTATAAATATAACTATAAATATAACTATAAACCATAACCAGATCCCATTGATATAAATTTATATTGATTTTTCCCTTTGACCAAAATGAGCAGTTCACATCCATATAAATAAAAATAAAAACCATAACCAGATCCCATTTATATAAATTTATATCGATTTTCCAGCTCTGGACACCAGTAGGAATCTCCACCTGGAAAAGGTGGTCGGGAATTGGAAGGCGCTTCCCAAGTGGGAATTCCTGGAGCAGGGCTGATTTTCCATCTCCTGAGGTTTCAACCCAACGCATTGAAAATTCACCTTTTTTTTTTCTCTCTCTCTTCTCTCTCCTTTTGTTCTGCTGCCAGAGTTTCTATTTCTGGAGCAGGGAGGGAGCTCTGCATTCCTGGTGTGCCTCACCCTCCAAATCCGCGTTCCTGACTTATTAAAGGTGGGGTGGAGAATCCCCGAGGTCCCACCGGGCTCCTCCTCCCCGGTGGTTTTGGGACCTCCCTCCTCCAACCCCTCCCTGCTTTGACTCCTTTCCTCCACCTTCACCCGGTGGGGTGAAAAGGGCAGAATTCCAAAATCCCTGAAAAGAATTCCAAGGTTATCCAGTCCAAGCTCGATCCCCACCTGGTCACCCAGAATTCCAGGAATTCTTTGGACACCTCCAGGGGTGGCCACTCCAACCCTCCCTGAGACCCTTCCAAAGCCTTTTCCATTTTCCAGGAGGAATTTTCCCAAATTTCCCAACCTGGCACTGCTCGAGGCCGTTCCCTCTTGTCCTGTCCTCTTCCCTGGGATCAGATCCCAAATCCTCCCTGGGAGATCCCAAATTCCCCCTGGATCCCCCTTTTTTCCAGGCTGAGCCCCCTCCAGATCCCTCAGGATTTTCCAGATCCTTCTCCAGCTGCTCCAGCTCTTCCATGTCCCTTTTCCAGCAGGGGACAGAGGTCCCAGCGTCACCCGAGTGTCACCCGAGTGTCCCCAACCACCAGAGCGCAGCATTGGCCCGCGCAGGCGGCTCCTGGAAAATCCCTTGGGATCCTCCCTCTTTTTCCCTCTGCGTCTCCAGGAAAAATTTTAATTTCGGGTTTGGCTCAGCCCAGCCCCTTCTCGCCGCTGGATCTGGGAGGTCGTGAAGTAGATCCCGGCTGGGAATGTTGGGAATGTTGGGATCCCAGAACCCCTCCAGGATCTGCAGGGGGAAGCTGGAGAGGGATTTTCCCTCAGGAACTGCAGGGACAGGACACAGGGAATGGGGTAGGGGGAATTTGGGTGGGATTTTGGGGAGGAATTGTTCCCTGAGAGGGTCCCAGGTTATTCCATGGATTTCCCATCCCTGGGAGTGTCCAAGGACAGGTTACACAGGGCTTGGAGCAGCCTGGGATCATGGAAGGTGTCTCTGCTCCTGGGTTGGAACTGGATGAGATCTAAGGTCCCTTCCCACCGAAGCCATTCCACCATTCCAAACCATTTCAAACCATTCCATGATTCCCAGCCATTCCAAACCATTCCAAAGCCATTCCATGATTCCAAACCATTCCAGGGTTCTGAACCATTCCAAACCATTCCAAAGCCATTCCAAACCATTCCATCATTCCAAACCATTTCAGGGTTCCAAACATGCCAAGCCATTCCAAACCATTCCAAGCCATTCCATGGTTCCAAACCATTCCAGTGTTCCCAACTATTCCAAGCCATTCCAAACCATTCCAAGCCATTCCAAAACCATTCCATGGTTCCAAACCATTCCAAACGATTCCAGGCACGGGGCAGGGAGGGAAGGGCAGGGGCCAAAGGAAACGTGAGGGGACAAGCAGGGACCATGCTCAGAGTAATTTTATTAATTTAATTAATTAATTCATAATTAAAGAGCTGCACAGGAGCTGCAGACAAGCAAACGTCTCTCATTATGAGTAAATTCCCAATTTGGGTGATTTAACAGTGCCTAAAGTGAGAATGAAACTCCTGGTACCTCTTGCTTCACCCTAAAAGGGTTTTATTACTTAGTTAACTCTTGGTTTCTCTAATTAGGAGCTCTTTGTTCTGAGTCAGGCTCGAGGGAGGTTAAGCCTGGCTTTAGGGTCAGAATAACCCCGGTGACTTCTCAAAGCTCAGCTTTTTTGGGGTTTCAGCACCAGTTTTTCTTCCCTTCACCTCCATCCATCGGCTCTATCCCCGTGCTGGGATTCCATGGGGAAAAAAAAATCCTGGGATTTGGGATTGGCCTTGTGTTGGGATGGAACAAATGGCGAGCCCAGGGTTGTTAATTTTAATTATTTTAGTGATTAACTCAGCCCAGCTCATGGAATCCATGGAAAGGACGAAATCCAAGATAAATCCTTCTGGTTTTCTGTCTCAAAAACCAATAATTCCCTTTCCCAGTGGCACCAGGAGCACCACAGAGCTGACATTCCAGAAAAAAATGGGATTTCATTTTTTCCAAGAGGTCAGGGAGGCTGAAACCCAGCTCCGTATCCCAATTCCTCCTCAGGTGACCCCAAGGCTGCTCCACTTTCCAGCAGATCCTGGAAAAAAGCTGGGAAAGGCTGAACTCAAGCGAGTTCATCCCCAGCCAGCTCTGGAGGGAGAATGGAGCAATCGGGAATTGGGTTCTTTGATGGGATGGCTGCTGGAAGAGTTGTGAGGTTTCAGTGAGGCAATCAGAGCCCTGCGGGGGAAATTAGGGATAAATTTAGGCTGGGAATTAGCAGGAGGTTTTCAAGGAGCACAGAAGAAATTAGGACTTGATTTAGGCTGGGAATTAAGAGGAGGTTTTCAAGCACAGGAGAAATTAGGGATTAATTTAGGCTGGGAATTAGCAGGAGGTTTTCAGGGAGCAGCTCAGGAGGACTCAGGAACAGGCTGGGAAATCCGAAAATGGGACTCAAAAGCTTTGGGCTGGGGTTTGGGGGATTTATGGGGAGGTTTTACAGGAGACTTGAGTGCCTGACTCAGCTGGGAAACTCAGAGTTTTATAGGAATTGTCTGGATCCTGGGAAGCTCAGGAATCATGGAATTATGGAATGGTTTGTGTTGGAAGGGATTTTAAAAATCATCTCCTTCCATCCTCTGCCATGGGAGACCTTCTGCTGTCCTTGGTGGCTCCAGGCTGGAGTTGGGCACTTCCAGGGATGGGAAATCCATGGAATAACCTGGGACCCTCACAAGAAACAATTCCTCCCCAAAATCCCACCCAAATTCCCCCTCTGTCCCCCTGACCCCATTCCCTGTGTCCTGTCCCTGCAGTTCCTGAGAAAAATCTTTCTCCAGCTTCCCTGGAGCCCCTGCAGATCCTGGAGGTCTCCACGGGCTCAACATTCCCAACCTGTCGGAAAAAAGCAGCCAGGAAAGGACCATGGACACTCCAGATCCAGCCCTTGGGTCCTGCAGCACTTGGGGGTGTCCAGGTTTTTTGGGACCTTAAATCCCACCCTGTGCCACGGGCAGGGACAATTCCCACCCTCCCAGGCGGCTCCAAGCCCGTCCAGCCTGGCCTTGGACACTTCCAGGGAAGGCACAAAAGGTCCCGGGAGTTTGGGCCAGGAGCTGCGCCAGGCTCCAGACCGATACCGGGAGATGTTGCAGGTGTTAATTAAGCCATCCAGCAGGTGCTAATTAAGCCTTTGTTTGATGAGTTCACCGCGATGTCCAGCCCTGGAGCTGGACACAACAACGAGATGGGAGGAGCCGAACCCTGTGGGAGCCCCGGGCCAGGCTGGGCCGGTTCGGCAGCTCCTGAGTCACGGCTGAAATCCGGCGGGGCAAAAGTTCCCGAGGATCCTCCCCTCTGTGCACAAAGGTCCTGAATCCTGGGGAGAAAATCAGGGAGAATCCGTGAAATCATGAGGGAAGGATCCTAGCTTCCCAAAAAAATCTGATCTCTGGACAAAAATCCCCAAATTCCGCATGGCAAAATCAGGGGGAGTCTTGAGGGAGAGCTCCTCACTTCCCAAAAACTCTGATCCTTTCCCCAAATCCTGGGTGGAAAAAAGGTCAAGCAGCATCCACAGGGTCCTGAGGGAAGGGTCCTCACTTCCCAAAAAAATCTGATCCCTGCACAAAACCCCCAAAATTCTGGGTGGCAAAAAGTCAGGGAGCATCTATGAGAAGCCCAAGCCCAGATTCTCTGCAGGGCTCTCAATTTCCAAAAAAATCTTATCCCAGCACAAAAATCCCCAAAATTCTGGGTGGCAAAAAGTTGAGCGAGCATCCTTAGGATCCTGAGGGAGGACTCCTCACTTCCCAAAAAATCTGATCCTTCCCCCAAATCCTGGATGGAAAAAGAGGTCAAGGAGCATCCACGGAGTCCTGACTGAGGGGTTCTCACTACCCCCAAAAAATCTGGGAATTGCATGAAAATCCCCAAATCTGAAGTGGCAAAAATGGTCAAGGGAGCATCCATGGGGTCTTTGGGTCTCACTTCCCAAAATTTGGATCAATTTTTTTTGGCAGAGTGAAGCGAAGGAGCTCCAGGAACCTTGGATACACCGAGACACCTCTGGGACATCCTTGATGGAGCCACTAGCTCCTGTTTGTATCTCCTGGAATAACTCCCAGGAATCACCTGGGAGATCCCTGATAAATTCAGGATTTGTGGGATCTGGAGCAGCAAATCCCACCCGGGAATGCCGGGCTGGGAATTTCCTTCCCTGCAGTGTCGCCATCCCTGGAATTTGTGGAATATTTGGGATGGACCGGGAGCTCCACGTTCCCTCCATTCCCTCACGTTTCTCCCGTCGTTTTCCCAAAGGTTTGGCTAAAAATAGATTTTTTGTGCAATTCCCAGGGTTGGGAAAAGCAATTCCACCGCTCCTCCAGGAAAAAAACGTTCCCTCCCTTTCCAGGGGCTGACTCCGAAGCCTCTTTGGGCAATATCCACAATTTTTGTGCTGAGGTTGCTGCCCGGTGACCTCCGGAGCATTTCCAGACTGGATCCAAACCAGTTTAAGGTCAGGCCACATCTCCTGATCTCCAGACAGGGTTTAGGATTAGGTTTAGGATTAGATTTGGGTTTAGGTCTCTCCCTCCCAGCCATGGGAAGTGTTTGACTTTAATCCCTGGGTGTTGCACGTTCTGGGTTTAAATTTGGCACCGAAATATTCCAGAAATCTTTTATTTATTGCTTAAATAAAAATGTCCCGAGCAGGTGGAGGTGTCCTGTCCCTCTTTGGGGCTCAACACCGACCTGAGGAGGAGAATTCCCTCAGGAACATTGCACAAAAATTCAGGTGGAAGGTTGGAGGTGGTGAAATTCCCTGTCCGGTCTCAAGCTCGGCTGCTCCGGCCTCCGTGGGGCAAAAACCGGGATCAGGGAATGATGAAATCGTGGAATAATGGAATCAGGGAATCATGGAGTGTCAGAGGATCATGAAATCACAGAGCTAGGGAATGGTGGAATCAGAAAATTATGGAACAATAGAATCAGAGAATTATGGAATAATAGAATCAGAGAATCATGGAATCATGAAATCATGGAATCAGAGGATCATGGAATAATAGAAACAGGGAATCATGGAGTGTCAGAGGATCATAAAATCATGGAGTTAGGGAATTGTGGAATCAGAAAATAATGGAATAATAGAATCAGAAAATCATGGAATCAGAGGATCATGGAATCATGGAATCAGAGGATCATGGAATCATAAAATCACAAAATGGTGGAATCGGAGGATCACAATCACAAAATCATGGAATAATAGAGTCAGAGAATCAGAAAATGGTGGAATAAGAGGATCAGAGAATCACGGAATAACAGAAGCATAAAATCATGGAATAATAAAATCAGAGAATCCCAGAAAATCAGAGGATCACGGTATGGTTTGGATTGGAAAGGACCTTGGGGATCATCCCATTCCAAGCCCCTGCCATGGCCAGGGACAATTCCAACTATCTCATGTCTCTCCAAGCCCCATCCAACCTTTCCTCGGACACCTCCAGGAACGGGGCAGTGCCGAACCCCAAGGTTTTCAGGACTCTGATCTCCTTCCCTGCATCTCCCCGCGGGAAGGGCACAATTCCAGGAGCTTATCTCGGTTCCGAGCCCTGCCAGCCACCAGGCTGCCTCGAAAGCAGCCGGGCAGGTCTGTGAAGTGCCCTAATTCCAGCCTGGAATCGGCACCGGCGAAGCACCAGCAAGGCCTGAGTCAGGCTTTGGGCTTGGGCTGGGGGATCCCCAAAGCTAGAGACTAAAACCGAGCCTATCCCAGTGGGAACAGCGAGGCAGGACCCAGGGAAAAATGGGAATTGTATGGATGGGAGAAAATTCTGGAATTTTCCGGCCTTGTGTTGCCAAAGGGTGGTTGAGGGAGGAAGTTGCAGCTGTTTCCAGGTGTTGCCCAGGAATTCCGGGAGGTGACGCGGGACCAGCTCAGCCTGTTGGAAGCGATCGTGTCGGGATCTTGATCCGATAAAAACTCCGGAAAAGCCGCGGAGATGAGCCTGGGATTACCAAAGGTGATGAAATTCCCGTCTGGGCGGGACACGGCGTCTCCAGGAGCTGTGTCCTGATGGATCCCGGAGATTTGGGGGATTGGGATTGGATTTCTGAGGTTTTTCCCATTCCATAAATGTCTGGGTTTTGTTCCACCTGGACTAATCCTCAGGGAATGCAGAATTCCCTTTATTTCACATCTAGGCTGAAACACCTTTTTAAATTCCCTTCTGGAATTCCATGGGGCCGGTTCCCCAAATTCCATTTGGGTTGGAAAAATCTTGGATATTGTTAAAAATTCCCGGAGATGATCTCAGCTCCCTGTTCCATCACATTTGGATGGATGGGAGCTGCATTTCCATGGAAAATGAGATTTATCCAGGGAATTCCAGGATTATTGAGGTTGGAAAAGCCCTCCAAGATGATCGAGTCCATCTTTAGATGGATCAATCCCTTTCCAGGAATTCCTTGGACACCTCCAGGGGTGGCGACTCCAAACCTCTCTGTGAACCCCTGACCACCCTATCCAGGAGGAAATTCCTGGAATTTCCAGGAAATCCCTCCTGGTGATTCCAAACTGAAATGAAAGTTGAGGGAAATCCATGAAGTTCTTCCAAAGGAAAACTCAGGAGAGGTTAAGCTGTGGGATGACCCCTGGATGGGTTGAGGCGGGAATTCTCAATAAATCCCAGGAATTTCAGACATTTAAGGGGAAGTTTAGCTATGGAATGACCCCTGGATGGATTGAGATGGGAATTCCCAATAAATCCCATGAATTTCAGACATCAGAGGGTGTTTTATCTGTGGAATAACCCCTGGATGAGTTGAAGTGGCACCAAACCCCACCAAGCCCCCAAACCTCAAGGGGGTCTCCAAGAGCTCCATGATCCCGAGGCTCTGACCTTTATCCAGGGTGAAATCCCACGGTTCAGCGGGATTAGTCAGGGGAACGAACTCAGAATCCTCTCTGGAAAGTGCCTACGTGTAAAACCCGGCCGGGCAAGGTTCTTGTGAAAGAATGAGCTCATCAGCCAGGAGGACTCATTCCCAGAAGGCAGGGCTTCCAAACCCTATAAAAGATCCCAAATCTCCCCTCTCCAGCATCCACTCTCCGCTCCCGCTGCTCCCTCGTCACCGGCTGGGTGAGTCCCGCAATCCTGAGGTTCCTCGGGGAATTTTGGGATTGGGGATCCCGAGGTTCCTCAGGGAGGTTTGAGATTGGGGATCCTGAGGTTCCTCAGGGAGGTTTGGGATTCAGAATTCTGAGATTTATGGGGAGGATTGGGATTGAGAATATCGAGATTTTTGGGGAGGTTTGGGACTGAGAATCCTGGGACTTTTGGGGAGGTTTGGGACTGAGAATCCTGGGATTTTTGGGGAGGTTTAGGATTGAGAATATCGAGATTTTTGGGGAGGTTTAGGATTGAGAATATCAAGATTTTTAGGGAGGTTTGGGATTGAGAATATCAAGATTTTTGGGGAGTATTTGGGACTGAGAATCCTGGGATTTTTGGGGATGTTTGGGATTAAGAATTCTGAGATTTTGGAGGGGATATTTGGGATTGAGAATCCCAATATTTTGGGGTGATGTTTGGAATTAAGAATCTCAAATTTTGGGGGGATGTTTGGGGTTCTGCCTTTCAGGAAGGGTTGGATTTGGTGCCTTGGGATACACGGAGGGTTCCTGGAAAGGAAGGAATTTGTGGGCGTTGGGGCAGCCTGGAAATGGCACTGGGAGGCAAATTAAGACCGAGCCTAAATCTGAGGGTAATTAAGCCCTAAATTAGACCCTTCCTGAGGCAGGCATCAGATGGAATTCCGTTGGTTCAAGGGCGAATCTCCTCCCTCCAGGGAAGGACATCAAACACTCTCCGGCCAAATTGATTTTCCAATTTGATTTTATAACCAAAACGCTTTTAAAACTTCAATGTCACCCAGGAATTCCTTGGAAAGAGGCGAATTTGGGAGCAAGAGGGCGCTGCAGAGAGGCAAAGAGTGAAAATATTCCCCAAGCGCCGCCTCATCCATGTCAGGAACAAGATCTTAATTAATTAATTAGTTCATCAAGGTCTTATCAGATGTTTAAAAAAAAATAAATAAAAGGGAAGAGAGGAGGGGATTGGCTGTGAGAGGAGCTGGGGAAGGGAGGAGGAATTTTCCCTTCCTCTGCCTTGGGGAGCTCAAATCCCTTTTGGAATTCTCACCTTTCACTCCTCGTATTTTAAAAAGCGGCAGCGCAGGAATTCCCGAGGTCCGGGCGAGCCTCCAGCGGCCGCAAAATTGTCCCCAAATTGTCCCCAAATTGTCGGGGAGGAGAAACCCTCGCTGCCCGCTGTGACTCAGGAGGGGACAGCGGTGACAATCCCGGACCTCGGGGACGCTTTATCCCAGAGAATTCCATTCCCAGGACCCTTCCAGGGTCACCCAAACCCTCGGCTTTGTCACCGGAGCCGGGTGAGACCGGAACGAAAGGAGGAGCTCTCTCCTGCGAATTTAACCCTCAGCTCGCCGAAGCCTCCAGGAACCTCCCCTGGCGTTCCAAATTCCAAGGAAAAGCTGAAAAATCGATGGGAAAAAACCAGGAATTATTTAGGGTTTACCTGTCCAAAACACCCCCTTGGCCCCACATTTATATTAATTTTTTTTCTGGCACACCGAACGTCCTGAAATGTTTGGTTTTAGCTTCGGGAAGCCAAGGGCAGAGGAGGAAAACTCGGCTTTTTTTAATTTTAACGCGTTTTTCAGAATTGTGTCACCCTCGTCCCAGTAACAGAAGAAATTCCCACTTTTTTTTTCCAGGTGATCCCGTTTTCCCGCAGAGATGTCTCTGAACCAGATGCAAATCAAGCAGGAGCTGCAGCTCCCCCCCGGTTTGGGTAAAACCACCCCAAAACAGAGCCCCGAGCATCCCCAAATCCCGGTGCCCGAGCCGCTCCCGGAAAAGGCGAAATTTCCAGAAAAGGCGATCCCAGAACCGGGAAAAGGGGAAACTGCCCTGCCCCAGGAGCAGCAAACCCAAATCCCTGCGGAGTTCCCGAATCCTGAACCTGCTCCGCGCCAGGAACCGAAGCCGGAGAAGCAGGAGGTCAAGGAGATCCCGGTTCCCGTTCCCGTTCCCTGCGCCCAGGAGAAGCAGCAGCGCCAGGAAATCCCGGTGTCCATCCCAGAAAAACAGGAAAAACAGGAGTGCAAGGAGATCCCGGTGTCCATCCCAGAAAAACAGGAGTGCAAGGAAATCCCGGTGTCAATCCCAGAAAAACAGGAAAAACAGGAATGCAAGGAAATCCCAGTTTCCATCCCCGACCCTGTCCAGTGTGCCCAAGAAAAGCAGGAATGCAAGCAAATCCCAGTGTCCATCCCAGAAAAGCAGGAATGCAAGGACACCCCTGTCCCCATCCCAGTTTCAAACCCTGAACCCACCCCGTGTTCCCAGGAAAAGCAGGAATGCAAGGAAATCCCGGTGTCCATCCCAGAAAAACAGGAATGCAAGGAAATCCCGGTGTCCATCCCAGAAAAACAGGAAAAACAGGAATGCAAGGAAATCCCTGTGTCAATCCCAGAAAAACAGGAATGCAAGGACACCCCTGTCCCCATCCCAGTCCCAGACCCCATCCCATCTTCCCAGGAAAAACAGGAATTCCAGGAGATCTCAGACCCCATCCCCTCTTCCCAAGAAAAACAGGAATTCCAGGAGATCTCAGACCCCATCCCATCTTCCCAGGAAAAACAGGAATTCCAGGAGATCCCGGTGCCCGTCCCGGATCAGCAGCAGCGCTCCCTTCCCGAGAAATTCCCTCCCCTGGAGCAGCAGCTGGAGCAGCCCGGCCCGTGGCAGAAATAGAGGGAAAATCCCAATCCCGGGGATTTTTATCCCCGAATCCAGAGGGTTTTTCCAAGCCTTTTTTTGTTGTTTTTTTTTTAACCCCTGCAGAGCTTTGGTCAGGAATTGCTTCCAGCCGCCCCTCCCGCTAATGCCTTGTCCTCTACTAACAGCAGGGAATTCCCTTCGGGAATGCTTTTCCAGCAGGGTTGTAGCTCCCCTTCCCAAATTCCTGCCCTTTCCCCCCAATCCCGAGGCTTTGGAATGCCCAAAAAGCCCCCCAAAAAATCATGGAGCAAGGCGGGGTTCGTGAAGTTAAAAACCCAAAATCCTGGGAAGAGCTCATCCCCTTTTTCCTGCCTTTTTCCCCCGGATTCCAGCTCCCACCTGGAATTTGGGAAGTTTTCCCCTATAAATAATCAATCAGATTTCGTGCCGGATCTGCCGCCAAAACGCTCAAAACTTCCCAAATTCGGGAATTAGTGCTGAATAAAAAATAATCCTTCGGGACTGAGGGAGGAAAATTAAGATTTTTAGGATAGATCCGATTTTGGTGGAATTTAAAAGAAACCTTTGGGATTGAGGGGGAAAAAAAGGAAGAATTTTAGGATAGATCCGATTTTGGGGGAATTTAAAAGAATCCTTTGGGATTGAGGGGGGAAAAAGGAAGAATTTTAGGATAAATCCGAGCTCGCTCTCCCCTTGAATTTCCTCGGAGGTGTCAAAGAACAGGTCAGGCCGTGAATATTCCGTAATTACCCAAATTTATGGATAATTAACTCCACTCCAGACATGTTTGGGAAGGGATTAACCCCGGCCGTGGCGCAGACGGGATCAAGGAGGAATTCCAGCCGGGAATGTTTCGCCACCCGTCGGTGTTTGGGACTCGGTCTCGTGATTGTTTTCGGCTGCTGTTGGATCCAGGATTTATTTCACTGTGAAAATTCCGCAATAAAAGCGACTTTCAGTACCGAGTTTTGGGAATTTTTGTTACTGGTCGTGGGGGGTTTTACACGAGGTTGTGGGGGGTTTGTACCAAATTTTGGGGATTTTTGCACCAAGTTTTGGGGGGTTTTATACCAAGTTTTGGGGCTTTTTGTACCAAGTTGAGGGAAATTTTATGCCAAGTTCTGGGAAGTATTATACTGAGTTTTGGGGGTTTTCATAGCAAGTTTTGGGAATTTTCACAGCAAGTTTTGGGGATTTTTAAATCAAGTTTTGGGTATTTTCAATGGCTTCTCCTGAAAAAGGTGGAGAGGATGCTCAGCTTCCAAAAGCCAGGGTTTGTGTGTGCTTAAAGTTGGTATTTTAGGGGAAAATAAAAGAGAAAGAAAAGGGGAAAATGGGAGAAAATCATCAACAAAAACACCAGGAAGCAGCGAGTTCATTCCATCATTTTATTGCACCACATCCCAAATTAAGCTCTGAATTAAAACCGGCCCCCGCCCCTCATTTATCATTTTTCTTTAAAACCTAATTAAGCGCATCTCGTTATGAGGTAATTCCTGGCAAGTGAAGCAGGTGGCTGCAGGTCTGGAGGCGTTCCCGGGAGCCCGGAGAGGTGGGAAAAGCAGGATTTGGGATTTGGGATGGCTCCTACTTCTGCTTGGAGCACTGCTGCTGCTGCTGCTGCTGCTGGGGGACGCTCTTGACGGCCGCCTGGGCCTGGCCTTTGCAGGCCTGGCCTTTGCAGGCCTGGCTTTGCTGGACCCCCTTGGGAAGGCCCCCGCATTTCTGCTGGCACTGGGCCGGGATCTGCTGTGGCTGCTTCTGCTGCTGGGACATCCTGGAGTTCAAAATCACGGAGAGAAACGAGCAAATTTTAGGCCTAAATTCACCTTTTTGGGGTGTCGAGGTTACGGGCGCTGCCTCAGCTTTGAGTTCGACCCCGTGGATTTAAACTCAATCCCAGACCCAAATCAAGATTAAATCCCTGAAGTCTGAATTTTGGGGAGTTGTTTCCCGCCCTTTATTGGGGTTTTTTTTGATCCCATCCCATTCCCTGTGGGATCGGACGCCCCGCTGAGGGATCAGGGAGTAAAACGGGGATCAGAGGTAAAACCCAGCTTAACAAAGCCAAGGAAAAGCTGCAGAGCTGGAGAGGAGACAAACGGCACCAGGGATTTTCCTTCCTTCCTTTCCTCTGCTCATTTTTTCCTGGGAATCTCAACTTTAAAATCTCAGGGGAAAAAGTGGATTTGGAGAAAAGCTGAACTCAAGGAGAAGCTCCAAGAAAAGCAGACAAAGAGGAGAGGAAAACTGGGAAAACTGGGAGTTTTGGCAGGGAAAAATCCTTTGGTAATAATCCCAGCATTGGTTGCCAATCCTAATATTTGATAATATTTCCAATATTTGGTAATATTCCCAATATTTTATAATATTCCCAGTATTTGATACCAACCCCAATATTTCATAATATTCCCAGTATTGGATACCAATCCCAATATTTTATCGTATTCCCAATATTTTATAATATTCCCAGTATTTTATAATATTCCCAGTATTTTATACCAATCCCAATATTTGATACCAATCCCAATATTTTATTGTATTCGCAAGATTTGGTAATATTCCCAATATTTGATACCAATTTTTGGAACCACCACGCCTCTTCCCAGCTCCTTGAGATCCCCCAGAGCAGGAGCCACACCCAGGGCCACGAAATTCAGGTGGATTGAGGATTTTATGCAAGAAAACGGAACCAGGATCCCCAAAAATCCGGGAAGCTGTTCCACCCTCTGCCCGTGGATGCCAACCTTTGGTTATCCACGGGATTCTTATCAATCCCAGAAAAATTATCACGGAGCTCTGACCCAAAGAGTCCCAAACCAGTGGATGGAGCCTCAAAATTTCCAACATTCTATAATACAAATTTCCACCTGTTGCTGGCAGAATTTTTGGGGGAGAAAATCTCCAAAACTCCAGTTTGGGGAAGAAAACAGCAAAAAATTCCATTCTTTGGGGATACAACCCCAGTTTGGGGAGGAAAACAGCAAAAAATCCCAATTTTGGGGGAGACAACCCCAGTCTGGGGACGAAAACAGCGAAAATCCCATTTTTTGGGGAGAGAACCCCAGTTTGGTGAAGAAAACAGCGAAAAATCCCATTTTTCCCACCCCGGGGCACCAAATCCCTCACCTGGGCAGTGAGAGGGGCAAGGAAGGACTCACCTGGCGCGTCCTGCTGGAGGAGGGAGCTCAGGAGGAGCCGCTGCGGGTGTGGAGCTTCCCCAGGGAGCAGCTTTTATATCCCTCGGGATGACTCCGGATTAAACTCGGTGACCAGAATCTTTCACAACCGGAACTGGCTCCGCTCCCACCTCCTCCTGGACCTCGGTCAAAGCCCGGCTGAAATTCCCTCCTCTCCCAGCTACTGCGGGGGACTGGGTGTTCTTCACCCTGGGCACACCCAGGGCCGCTCATCGCGGGGTGATTTGTTAATAATTCATTAATAATTTCTTAATAATTCGCAACGTCCCCGTCCCGGGCAGAGATCCCACAAAGAATCGGCAGCTGGAACAACTCACAGTTGTTTTAGGGTTTATTTTGGCTCTTTTAGGGATAACTTTTGGCTGGGGAGCACCTGGAGAAGTCTGAGTGGGGTTGGGAATCTGTTCTGTCTCCTGGGAAAGGCACCAGATCCCAGTTTGGAACCTGGAAAGGCTCCAGATCCCAGTTTGGAAACAGGAAAGGCTCCAGATCCCAGTTTGGAACTCTGTAAAGCACCAGATCTCACTTTGGAACTTTGAAAGGCTCCAGATCCCAGTTTGGAACCTGGAAAGGCTTCAGATCCCAGTTTGGAACCTGGAAAAGCACCAAATCCCAGTTTGGTTCTGGATTTTGCTGTTTCCCTCCTCTATTTCAGATCCCAAAAAAACCAAGAATGAAACTTGTTTTATTTTTTTCCCACAATAAATCAGGAATATTCTCCAGGCTCCTCCATCTGATGAAATATCCCTAATTTATTGCAAATATCCCAGGAATTCCAGCAATTCCCGACGCTGGCCACAGCTGGTGCGTCAGGGCTTGGCCACAGGAAGTGTTGGGAGCGCAGCAGGTCCCTCCAGGATTTTCCAGCTGCTCCCGTGATCCCAGATAAAATGGAAAAAATTCCATTTCCAGGCACAGGTGATGGAAATCCAGAATCAGGTGATCCACAGCGTTGGAGCTCCATGTGATTCCTGATTTAAGCCTTTTCCATGATTCATGGTTTTAACCTTTTCCAGGCCTCCATGAGCTTGGATCCCCAAAAATTTGGAGGAATTTGAGGCACAAATTCCTCATTTCCGCATTATTTTTCCTGGGAATGCCCAGCCCAGGTGTGTCCAGGTGTAGGGTTTGTTTTATTTTCCATTATTCCTGACTAAAACCTTCTCCATGCCCCCAAGATGTCACAAAAGCGGCACCTCCAGGGCAGAGCTTGGATCCTCAAGGATTTGGGTTCCTCAGGAGGAATTTGAGGTGGAGATTCCTCATTTTCCTTGGAATTTCTGGCCCAGGTGTGGGGTTGTTCACCCTAATTCCTAAAACCTTTTCCATGCCCCCGAGATGCCACAAAAGTGTCACCTCCGAGTGGCTCCTGAGGCAGATCCTCAAATTCAAGGCGCTGATCCCTCACTTCCCCACCCATACTTTTTTTTTTGGGGAATTTTTGGTCCTCCTTTTCCTTCCAGGTGTGTTCTGGTGCTGCCTTCCCCAGGTGTGGTTTTTTTGCCTCCTGTGATCCCCACCTGAGGGTGTCACCTCCTGGTGTCACCTCCCGGTGTCACCTCCCGGTGTCGACAGCGAGGGACACAAAGAGGAACCTGCTCCTCTCCTCCCCACCTGCCCATTAAAGAGGAGATTTGGAAACAGCGTCGGCACGCCCCCGAATATAAATATCTCTCTTTTCTTCTCCAGATTAGATGTTCCCCACCCTTCCCGTAATGAGGGGGTAGGTGGGGAGCGATTTCAGCATTCCCAGACGGAGCCGGAGGTGAAGAAAGCCACAGGCACAACCCGGGACACAGTGGGAGCTTTATCTCCAAAATTTGGGGGTTTTTAATGGGTTTAACTCCCTCCAGTTAACAACTTTTATGGGTTTAACACCCTCCAGGTGACCACAGGGTCACCTTCAGCTTCAAATTTATCCAGAATAAAGGTGGAGGAGCCTTTATTAAAATTATTTAGAATTATTAAAATTACTTAGAATTTATTCATTTATTTAAATATTTATTTGGTTAATTATTAAAATTTAATTATTTAAATTTATTTAAAATTGTGCCTTCCAGGTGTTCAATTCTTTTATTAATTAATTTAAGTCTTTCTTCCACTTAAATTTGCCTTTTAACGGTTTCTAGGATTTGCTTCCAAAATCCCAAACTGTGAAGACCAAAACTCTGTCTGAAAATCAAATTCCTATCAATAATTTCAGAAAAGAATTGACCAGACCATGATTTCCTTGTCGAATTAGCGGGAATTTGCCCATATTGAAACATTTTTTTACTTCAGGCATAAAACCCTCCCCAACCACTTTTGAAAACTGAAATTAAGGAAGATATTTTGGGGCCTGAAGTCATGGAAATGTGGAGAAAAAAGACAAAAGACAGCTGGTGCCATCGATGGTCATTTTTTATTGTTGCACAGAGAATTCACAAGACTGAGAATAAACAAGAGGAGAGGGGAAGGGGAAAAGCCTTGACATCTTCCACCGCCAGCTGCTGACAGCGCTTCCGGGGATTCCCAAAGCTAAAATATTGGGAATACCCACAGAAAAACGCCGACATGGCAGAAGGAGAAGTGAAAACACAGGGAACACTCAGAGAGGAAATGTTTTCTGTGACAAAGACAAGGTGGGATGATCAGAGGATGTTGCATTGTCGATGGGTTTGCGCCGTGTTTTCCATCCAAAACCCGCGATTTCGGCTCCTCACCGGTCGCCGGAGCCGCCCCGCGGGGCCAGGCCCGTGTCAGGGATCAGCAGGGGCGGGAGCAGGGCTCCAGGCACACGGCCTCGCACGACTCCACGCACTTGGTGCTGCAAACCTGGGTCTGGCACTGCTCCACGCACTTGGTGGCACAGGGCTCAGGGCACTGGGCGGGACAGACGTCCACGCACTGCGGGGCACAGCTGGTGGCACATTGGGTGGCACAGACATCCACGCACTGCGGGGCACAGCTGGTGGCACACTGAGTGGGACAGACGTCCACGCACTGCGGGGCACAGCTGGTGGCACACTGGGTGGCACAAACATCCACGCACTGAGGAGCACAGACCTCCACGCACTGGCTGGAGCAGGGCTTGGCACAGACATCCACGCACTGAGGGGCACAGCTGGTGGCACACACGTCCACGCACTGCGGGGCACAGCTGGTGGCGCACTGGGTGGCACAGGGCTCCACGCACTGGGTGACACAGGTGGTGGCGCAGGGGGCCTGGCAGACCTCGACGCACTGGGTGGCGCAGGGATCCGGGCATTTGGCGCACTTCTGCAGGCAGGCAGGGGGCAGGCAGGGCTGCTTGCACTGCTCGTAGTAGTAGGACATCTTGGGGAAGTGCTGGGGCAGCAGGAAAAAGCTGGGAAAAAGCTGGGAAAGAGACAAAAAAAAATTATCAGGATATCGGTTTGTTCTTATAAAGACGCAATTCGCGGAGTGAGGTCCCGGTGGGTTTGTGTTTGGCTGAGGAAAGGAATGTTAGGAAAAGGTCCTGCTCCAGGATTCCTGGGTTCTGGAGTTGGAAGAGACCCACAAGAGCTGGGAAAGAGCTGGGGAAAAGCTGGGAAAAAGCTGGGAAAGAGACAAAAAAATAGAGATCATGATATTGGTGCGTTCTTATCGAGGCGCGATTCGCAGCGTGAGGTCTTGGTGGGTTCGTGTTTGGCTGAGGAAAGGAAGGTTAGGAAAAGATCCTGTGCCCAGGATTCCTGGGGTCTGGAGTTGGAAGGGACCCGCAAGGATCTCATCAAATCCAGCTCTAATTTCAATAAAGGTTCCTCCACCTTTATTCTGTGTAAATTTGAAGCGGAAGGTGACCCCATGGTCTGGAGGGAGTTAAACGCCAAATTTCGGAGATAAAGCCCCCACTGTGTCCCTGGTTGTGCCTGTGGGCCAATCCCAGGGTTTTTATGGAATTAACACTGCCAGAGAACCCCTTCCTTCATGTTAGGAAGCCTCCAGCCACAAATCCTGAATTTTATGGGATTGTAAACTTTGTAGAAGCCGTAACACAAAATTACCCCAGTTCCTCCTATTCCCAGTTCCTGCTATTCCCAGTTCCATCAGCAGATGTTCCAGGGCTCGTGTCTTCCTTATCAGATCCTCACGCCCACCTGGACACGTCCCCCGGGCTGGGAATTCCCAACCACAAAGCCCAGAGGCCACAGATCCCCACCATTATCCCATGAAATCATGGAGTGGTTTGGGCTGGGAGGGATCTCAAAGATCATCTCGTTCCAGCCCAGACCAAGTTGCTGCAAGACCTGTCCAACCTGGCCTTGGACACTTCCAGGGATGAGGAATCCATGGGATAACCTGGGCCAGGGCCTCACCGCCTTCACAGTTTCTTCCCAATATCCTAAATTTCTCATTTTTCAGTGTAAACCCATTCCGTGACTTGTCCCTGAAATTCCTGAGGAAAATCCCTCTCCAGCTTCTCTGGAGCTCCTGCAAATCCCAGACCTGAGTTCTCCAGAGGCTGAACATTCCCAGCTCTCCCATCCTGATGATTCTCCAGATCATGGGACGTCACTGGAATTTTTTTGGGAGATTAATGGGGCTCATCCTTCCACAAGGCCCAGAGGCTGCAGCTCCAATTTCCAGCTCATTTCCTCCTCTTGGCTTGTCCCAGAGATCTCCCCAGGCTTTGCCTGCAGGAATCCTGCAGCTCCCTCCTTCCGGATAGAGCCTCTTCCCACCCATCCCGTTTGAAGTCCCAGGAGCTGCTCCACGGCATCCATTAATTTATTTAATTCCCAGCCTTAACGAGGCAGGAGCAAATTAACCAGGATGGAACAGGAGGGAGGAGGAGAAGCAGCCACTCTTCTGGGTGAGGTGACTTCTCCAAGCTCCTCCAGGCAGAGCAAAACCTAAATAAAATCCCAAATTCCAAGATAAATCCCAGAAGAGAAGCACAGGAGCAAAGTTCTCCTGGGACTCGGAGTAAACTCTCTTTTCCACGAGATATCCTGATAAAAATTCCCTGATAAAGCCAAGGAGGACTTACCGGAGGTCACCGGTCCTGGCGAGCGACGGAGAAGCCAAAGGAACTGGCGGGAGCCTCGGAACCCAAACCTTTTATACGGCCGGAGTGGCGTCAGCTCCGGAAACGCGGGAGCCCAGGGGGATGGACAGGTGACCACAAACTGCCCCGGCAGGCTCCTCCTCCACATGCTTTGCATGTTTGTTTGCATCCTAATTTTTGGTGGAAGGCCTCTTCCAGGAAAGCAGGTGATGCTGAGGCGGCCGCGCTCCCGTCCCGGTCATGCGGTTCCCAACGGGAATGGCGGAGTCATTAAAAAAAACAACCAAACCAGCGGGTGCTGAATTAATTGGTTTTCAGAAAGGGATTTAATGCGCTGGGACGTTTCCGTGGCCTTATTTCCATAAATGTTGGGTTTTGATAGTTGGAGTTTTTCCAACGTGGGGATGGCTGTTATTAGGGAAGATGGGTAATTAATTGGATTTACTATGAGAAATAGCCTGTCCTAATTCTCATGGAAAGGCACAGCCAATCCTCCAGCGCTCCCACGAAACCTTGAGGACCCCGTTTTCCAGATAAATTAAATTATTTCATTCATCCAACCCATTCCTCTCCATGGATTAACACCATGTATGCTTGGAAATTCCAGTGGGGACACAACTCCATGTTTTTTGAGGAACGCTTCAAGCCATTCAAGGCAGAATAATCTTTATTTTAATGATGTGTTTCCCTCACAGAAAAGTACAAAAGACTCCAGTTTAAGTGGGATTTAGGTCCAGGGTGATACTAATCATAATAATAATTTTTATTGAAGTTTTGCTGATTATGGAAAAATCGGTGTTTCTGCCAGATATTCCTATAACGAAGATAGGAATGTGACCATCAGAAAAATGCTAAATAGGGGGAAAAAAAGCCACCCCAAAACGAACCAACCCAGCACGAGCAGCACGTCCTGTTTACGCCCCAAACCCGGAGTCTCCCAGAGAATTACAGGCATCAGCACCGGTTCCTTCCCAGTGCTTGTCCTGGAATCCCACTCGGAGCTGACGGATCTCCACAGGGTTTTTTGTCACCTCAGCTTTTCCACACACTCAGCTCCCCACGTGCAGATTCTGCCCCTTCCACGGAGGCTCCGCTGCCCCCGAGGCTGTTCCGGGGATAAACTGGGACTCGTGGAGTGTGGTTTGCTCATCTTAAACACCTCCTTGGCCACGGGAGGAGAAACTGCACCCAGCAGAGCTCGGATTTGCGAAATGAATTTTTAGGCAGATGAACCCCTCCTCATTTTCTCCTCCTCGAGCTGCCGGGTGTGGAAATTTTCCCCCAGAGCAGCTTCCAAGTCTTATCTTCCTGAGGAATATCCCATATTCCGGTTGGAACAGCTCCTCATTATCTCCTCAAGCTCCAGGCTCACCTCCAAACCATCTCTGAGGACCGGTCCTGCACCTCCCTTTCTACCTCGAGTTGTTTTACACCCTGTAGTTAACTTTGATTAGCCAGAAATTGGGGCCTTCCAAAAGTGGGTTGTTTCTGGAGACGTAAAGGGACCCGCGCTCGGACACGTGGGAACGTCACGGGGCCAGGTCGTTATCCCTAATTGGCACTCATTTGGGAATCTCCATTACGTCCGTGGGCAATCGGAGTCATTGGAGGTGTCACGTTGGTGTCGGTGAGTCAGGACCCCACAGCGACGTCCTTTGGTGGCTCCAGTGACTCCTCCATGACAGGTCGGGAGTTCCGGAGGGAATTCCATGAGGGAATTCCACAAGGGCGGCACCCCCGGCTCCAAGGGTCTTGTGATGAAGGGCCAAAGATTTTCCAGGATCATAAAATCCCTGAGGTTGGGAAAGATCTCCCAGAACATCGAGTCCAAGATGCGTCTGAGCCCACCTTGGTCATCCAGAGGAATCTGCAGGAATTCCTTGGACATCTCCAGGGATGGCCAATCTAAACCTCCCTGAGACCCTTCCAAGGCCTGTCTGCCCGTTCCAGGAGGAATTTTCCCAAATTTCCCACCCTGAGCCTCTCCTGGCACAGCTCGAGGCCGTTCCCTCTTGTCCCGTCCCATTCCCTGGGATCAGATCCTGAATTCTGCCTGGAAGAGCCCAAAATTCCCCCTGGATCCCCCTTTTCTCCTCAGCTCCCTCAGGCTTCTCCAGACCCTTCCCCAGCCCCATTCCCACCCCTCCAGCCCCTCCATGTCCATCTTTCCATTATTTTCCAGACCTGGACACGGAATCAAGGTCCAATCCCTCCACCCCAAAATCCCCATCTTCCCAAGCACAAAAAGGAATTTTTTCTGCGTGTTTCCATTGATTCTCACAGAAATCAGGGATTCTCCCCATTTTCCTGCCCAAGCCCTCCACGCCCGGTCGCAATTAACCCTCCTGGGCCTTCATCAGACCCAACTTTCCCCTCTCCCCATTCCCAGAAGGACCTGGGCGAGGCGGGAGGGTCTGAGCCAGCTCCAGGGCAGTGTCCAGGTGGCTCCGGGAGCCCTGGAATTTTTGGGATGCCAGGAGGATGAAAGGAGAGGACATTCAACCTCACATGGGCGTGAGTGGTTCCTCTGGTCCATGCCCCAGAGACAATTTGGATCCAGCCACGACAGGAACCCAAATCCCACCATTCCGGCCTCTTTTCCTGTTTACTGCGGGAGGTGAGCGCTCAGGGAAGAATGACAATTAGCGCCTGAGTAATTAAATCTGGGAAGGAGGAACTGGCTGTGGTTACGAAAAAAAAATAATTCCTCACCTCTTTTATCTCTTTGCCTTCTTTGCTTTCATTTGCTCCATTTTTTCAGGAAAAATCTCTGGATGTCCCTCTGGATTTTTTTTTTACTTTTGTGGATAAAATTGCTTTGATCTCCATGGAAATTTTAGAGCTCACCTGACAGAGGAACCAGGGGGATTCTACAACATTTTCTTGTAGTGAGCAGCAATTTTCTGCCAGTTTTAATTCCACAGGTGTGAAATAAACATCCAGGTGTTCATGCAGGAAGAATTCCTATTTGTTTGTTTGTTTGTTTCTGGAAATGGGGGCTCTGAGATGATTCAAATCTGAACTTTATGGACACATGAAGGATTAATGGACACTCCTACCAGCACCACACAAGAAGGGAAAAATTAATCCAAAAACCATTTTTTCCCCCACCTACATTTAATTTCCCAGAAAACTGAGTGATTTGGGAGCAGGAGCAAAGGACAACATTGCTTGCACAGAATTTTAAGGAATTTTAGAGGCGTTTTGGAGTCCAGTGGAACCCCACGGGGATCAGAGGAGCTCCGAGGGAGGAGCTCGCAGGTTGTCACCAACCCCGGGCCTTGGGGCATCTTCGGTGGTGGCTCCCAGACGGTCGCGCCCCGTCTGCCGCCGCCCCCGCTCCTCCCGCCCGCATTCCGAGCGGGATTTGCTCCGCCAAACCCTCCCCGGGCCCGGCTCCCAGCCAAGATCAACCTCGGGATCCTCTCGGGATGGTGCCGGTCCTCTTTTGAGGGTTTGGGATCGAGTGATGGAGGAGTGCTTGGAAAATTCAACTTTTTTGGGGTTTTCAAGTGTTTTTCCAGGCTGGAAATTCCATCTGAGTTGGGATTTCAGATGTTGATCTGGGATTTCAGATGTTGATCTGGGATATCGCACATTGATCTGGGATTTCACACATTCATCTGGAATTTCAGGGATGTCAGGATTGAGGGAAAGGCTGGAGATGTGCCAGGAGTGGGAATTGGGGTGGATTTTGGGAAAAGGTTCTTCCCACCAGAATGTGGGAGTGCCCACCAGGCTCCCCAAGGTATGGTCACCATCCCAAACCCACCAAAGCTCCAGGAAAACGCTCCCAAGGACACAGAGGGATTTTGGGATGTCCTGAGCAGGGCCAGAAGTTGGATTTGATGATCCCTGGGTGCCCATTCCACAATCCCAGTGAGAACTTCCCAAACATTTATTTAAAAAATCGTGATTTTAGGGAAGGAATTAAAAGGAAGCAAAGGAAATGAGCGAGGCTGAGTCCAAGATCGTTTCTTTTATTTCTTCAAGGAAAAAGATCAGGAGGAAGAACAGAACAAAGAGGAGAATTCCTCCATCACGCTCCCAGTGCGAGGGGGAATTTCAGATTCTTTCTCCCGGGGGACAATCCCGGGGGCACAAAATCGCTCGGTGACGTCCCATGAGGAACGGCGCTTTCTTGAGGTGAAAAACAGCAGGAACGGGGCAGAACGTGAGGAAAACGAGGATTTACTCTTCCTCCGGAGATTCCGTGGGGATCCCAGCCCGGAGCCCCTCAGCGAGCCCGGAATTTCGGGCAGCCCGAGACGGAGCAGCGCTGGCCGCACACGGGGCAGGTCTGGGTGACACAGGTGGTGGGACAGGAGTCGGCGCACCTGGTGACAACCTGGACACCCCTGCGGGACTGAGAGGTGGCACGGCTGGGGACACAGCACGGGGCTGGGCATGAGGTGGGCACTCCCTGGCAGCAGGGGTCTTGGCATGAGGTCACTCCCTGGCAGCTGGTGGTGCAGGTGGTCACTCCCTGGCCGCAGGGGTCTTGGCAGGCCGTGGTGCAGGTGGTCACTCCCTGGCCACACGGGTTTTGGCACGAGGTCAGTCCCTGGCAGCAGGGCTCCTGGCAGGTCGTGGTGCAGGAGGTCACTCCTTGGCAGTAAGAACTTTGGCAAGTGTTCACTCCCTGGCCACAGGAATTTTGGCAGGATGTCACTCCCTGGCAGCAAGGGTCTTGGCAGGTGGTCACTCCCTGGCAGCAGGGGTCCTGGCAGGTGGTGGTGCAGGTGGTCACTCCTTGGCAGCAAGGCTCCTGACAGGTGGTCACTCCTTGGCAGCAGGAACCTTGGCAGGTGGTCACTCCTTGGCAGCAGGAACCTTGGCACCTGGTCACTCCCTGGCAGCAGGACTCTTGGCAAGTGGTGGCGCAGGTGGTCACTCTCTGGCCGCAGGGGTTTTGGCAGGTGGTCACTCCCTGGCAGCAAGGGTCTTGGCAGGTGGTGGTGCGGGTGGTCACTCCTTGGCAGCAGGGGTCCTGGCAGGTGGTGGTGCAGGTGGTCACTCCCTGGCCACAGGGGTTTTGGCATGAGGTCACTCCCTGGCAGCAGGGGTCCTGGCAGGTGGTCACCCCCTGGCAGCAAGGGTCTTGGCAGGTGGTGGTGCAGGTGGTCACTCCCTGGCAGCAAGAACTTTGGCACGAGGTCACTCCCTGGCAGCAGGGGTCCACACACCTGGTGGCACATCTGGTGGCACAGCAGGAATCTTGGCACCTGGCCACCCCCTGGCAGCAGGGGTCTACACACCTGGTGGCACACGTGGTCACCCCCTGGCAGCAGGGATCAACACATCTGGTGGCACATCTGGTCACACAGCAGGGATCCTGGCACGTGGTGACGCACTTGGTGACTTCCTGGCAGCAGGGATCCACACGTCTGGTGGCACATCTGGTCACACAGCAAGGATCCTGGCACGTGGTGACACACTTGGTGACCTCCTGGCAGCAGGGATCCACACACCTGGTGGTGCACTTGGTGACCTCCTTGCAACAGGGATCAACACACCTGGTGACACACTTGGTGACCTCTTGGCAGCAGGGATCCACACACCTGGTTCTGCACTTGGTGACCTCCTGACAACACGTGTCCACACACCTGGGGTCACACCTGGTCACACAGCACGAATCTTGGCACGGGGTGGAGCTCTTGGACACCTTCTTGTAGCACGGATCCACACATCTGGAGCTGGACTTGCTCCCCTTCTTGGAGCAGGGGTCTCCACATCTGGTGCTGGACTTGGCGCCTTTCTTGCACCACGGGATCACCCACGGGCTGCTCCACTTGGTCACCTTCTTGCAGCAGGGCTCGTAACACGGCGTCAGGCCCCTGGGGGCTTTCTTGCCACATGGGTCCACACACGTGGTGACACACCTGGTGATGTCCTGACAGCACGGGTCCACACAGGTGGTGACACGCTTGGTGACCTCCTGGCAGCAGGGATCCACACAGGTGGTGACACACTTGGAGATCTCCTGACAGCACGGGTCCACACAGGTGGTGACACACTTGGTGACCTCCTGACAGCACGGGTCCACACACGTGGTGGTACACGTGGTCACTTCCTTGCAACACGGATCTTGGCATGTGGTGGCACACTTGGTGACCTCCTTGCAACATGGATCCACACACGTGGTGGCGCATGTGGTCACCTCCTTGCAGCAGGGATCCTGACATGTGGTGACACATTTGGTGACCTCCTGACAACACGGATCCTGACACGTGGTGACACACTTGGTGACCTCCCGACAACACGGATCCTGACACGTGGTTGTGTACTTGGTGACCTCCTTACATGTTGTGGTGCACGTGGTGACCTCCCTGCAGCAGGGATCCTGACATGTGGTGACACGCTTGGTGATCTCCTGGCAGCAGGGATCCACACACGTGGTGGTGCACCTGGTCACTTCTCTGCAACACGGATCTTGGCACGTGGTGACACACTTGGTGACTTCCTTACAGCACGGATCCTGACACGTGGTTGTGCACTTAGTGACCTCCTGACAGCATGGATCTTGGCAGGTAGTGACACACTTGGTGACCTCCTGACAGCATGGATCCTGACATGTGGTGGTGCACGTGGTGACCTCCTTATAACATGGATTCTGACACGTGGTGACACACTTGGTGACCTCCTGGCAGCAGGGATCCTGGCATGTGGTGACACACTTGGTCACTTCTTGACAACATGGATCTTGACACGTGGTGGTGCACTTGGTGACCTCCTTATAACATGAATCTTGACACGTGGTGACACGATTGGTGACCTCCTGGCAGCACGGATCCTGACACGTCGTTGTGCACGTGGCGACCTCCTTATAACACGGATCCTGACATGTGGTGGTGCACTTGGTGACCTCTTGACAACATGGATCCTGACACGTGGTGGTGCACTTGGTGACCTCCTGGCAGCACAGATCCTGGCACGTGCCCGTGGAGCACTTGGCCACCTCCTGGCAGCAGTCCCGGCTCCTGCTGCAGCTCTCGGTCACCCGACAGCAGCAGCAGGGGTTCCTGCAGAACCTCGTGGAGCACCCAACCACATCCTGGTCGCACGGGGGGCCACTCAAGGTGGCCACGAGGCCGCAGGGCTTGGTGGCCTGGGCCAGGCTGCCCAGGTTGCCCAGGCTGACGTAGGTGGTGGTGCCGGGGTAGCAGCAGGGGCTGCGGCGGCGAGGGAGGCGCGGGAAGCTGCCGGTGGTGCCGCAGGGATCCAGGCTGGAGCTCACCGGGAAGCTCCTCACCAGCACGGCCGGAGGGGGGATGCAGATCTGGCTCAGTGGGCAGCCGGTGGCGGAACGCATCTTTGGGGGGAAGGGGGAGGCTGGAAGCAGGAAGGGATAAAATTTAATTTAAAAAGTTGTGAAAACATTCCAGGCAGTTCTATACACTGAATTAAATCATCCTTTTTGCACCGAATCCTGAATTGGGAAAACGGCCGCGAGGCGAGGAAGTGACTCCACGTGAAAGCGTTTTAGACAAATTTGTTGCTGTTTTCAAGCAGCTTCCTCTCAAAACAGGAAGCAAAAATTGTTTGGGCTCCTTTAGGTCTGAAGCCTCCACCTGCCCACACCTCCCCTTGGCTCGGGATGAACCTTTCCCATTCCTTTCCTGATTTCACCCAAAAAAGCTTCAGAACACCCTGCCCTCATCCAGAGGACGCCAGTGGCGGCGCCGTGCTGGAAAACCTCCCCAAGGAAAGGCTCTGCCGCGGTTGCTTTTCCCACAAAATCTGCCTGGCCCTTCCCACCCGGATTTTTCCTCCCAGGCACCGCGGCCTTCCCTGGCAGCCTGAGAGGCTCCACTCCTTATCACCCCTCCCACTCCTCCCCTTTGAAGTCCCAGCCTGGCCTTTTGATCTCTCCCAACGCCAAAAACTCCCCAGGTGAAACACGGCAGCAAAGTCGATGAGGACACAAAGAAAATTTTATCCTCCTCGGCGGAAAAAGAACAAAACCCACAGCAAATAAACCCCAAAGAAGACGGAATTAAAATCTGGGGGAATCCCAACCCCAATATCCCCAAGCAGAAACACTTTTAAGTCGTTCAATTTGCTTCTGCACGGCTCCAAAATGAAAAAAAAACAAACTCCAACCACGAGGTGACTTCCAAGGAAGCCAAGCTGGACTTACCCAATTCTCCACCAGCGAGCACCAAATGAAACCAAAAATGGCTTGGGGAGCAGGACAATAGGAATCCTTTTATAGGATTTTGGTGTCCGTGGCTCCGGAAGTGAGACACCTCAGGGGTATGGAAATCAAATATTTAATAATCCAGACCTGCTCTGCTCCAATCCTTCAATTACTTGGCTCGACGTTATAATTTTTAATGTCGCCGGGGTGGGATGTGAGGCTCTCATGACTGCCAGGAATTCCCCATCCACGCATTTCCTACGGACTGGGAAATGCAGATGAGACAGCCTGGAAACAATCCCCCTCAGGATTAAACTCTGGAAAAAAATCTGTTTTGGAGCATTTGGGGAATGGAGGTGGGATGGGACTCGGGATGGGGCTTGGCTCTCTCACAATATTCCTTCTGCTGGGAATTTTATTCCTGATAATCTGCTCAGTTTTCCCTCAATCCCTCAGTGGGAAGAGGCTCTCCGTGAATATTTTGGATGGCTCAAAGAGGCACCAGGATCATGCCCAAATCCTTCAGTGTCTCCCACTCCACCTTTTCCTCAAGGTCCCTGGAACATCTGGGTGCCCTTGGTTGGTCTTGAGCTGTGGGACCCAAATCAGACACAGTTCCAGATGTGGTCCAGGAATTCCCTGGACACCTCCAGGGGTGGCAAATCCAACCCTCCCTGAGCCCCTTCCAAGGCCTTTTCCCTTTTCCAGGTGGAATCTTCCCAAATTTCCCACTCTGAGCCTCCCCTGGCACAGCTTGAGGCCATCCCTCTTGTCCTGGCCCTGTTCCCTGGGATCAGGTCCCAAATTCCCCCTGGAAGAGCCCAAAATTCCTCCTGGATCCCCCTTTTCTCCAGGCTGAGCCCCCCCCAGCTCCCTCAGGATTTTCCAGCTCCACTCCCATCCCTGGACAGGCTCCAACCTCTCCCTGTCCCCCTTTCCATGATTTTCCAGACCTGGACACAGCCCTGGACATTCCCCTCCCCAGGGGATAATCCTTGCCCTGGTCATTTTTGCCACAATTCTTTGATTTTCCTTTTTAATAAAAATTTGATTTCTTTCATTTGCTTGGATTTTGGCCCGTCAGCCTCCGAGGAAGTTTTCACATTTCCAGGATCTCCAGGACCTTCCAGGACCTCCTCCCGAGTGTCCCAGCTCCACCAGGTGACACCCAGGGCCACAAGGGATGAGCTCTCTGATCTCAGTGGCCTTTGGGCCGATTTTTGTGCCCATTTCTGATGCCAGGAGGTCACACCCAGTCCGAGAAGGTGACAAACTTCACGCGGCCGTCGCAGTTTGGAGCCGCCGCTTTCTCCCCGCAGAAAAGTTGTCCCTGCCTGGAAAAGAAGGAAGAGAGACCCAACCTGTTCCCCTGAGACATCAAAGGTTCTGGGATTCTCCTCTGCTCACTGCCACCCAGCCCGAAGTCACCCGGTGACACAGCCAGGGACAGGAGTGACTCGCACCAGAGGCGAGGTCGCTTTCCACCAGGACACCAAGGGGGGTTTTGACTCTTCTCCCTCCAAATTTTGCTCTCCAGTGTAGTGGTTTTTTGCTATTTCCTGGAAATAAATAAATTTGGGGTTTGTGATCCCTTGCATTGGGAGTTTGCTGCTGACTGCAGGAAAAATTTCCTCCTTTTTTTGGTTTTTCTGTTCAAACACTCCCTTTGGGATTTCCTTGCTCAAATCTGTTCTCAGCCCAACATTTCGAATGATTTTCCAATTTTTTTTTTGGGGGGGAACAGATTTGATTCACGTTTTTGGGTTTATGGATTTCCAGCAGGGTGGAATTCAGCGGGTTTGGGGTAAAATGAAGGGAAAAGGGTGGTGGTCACTCCTCTGGTCACCTGCCTGCTCGTGCCACACGAGGACGACACCACCGTCACGACAACGGGGACTGGATTTGAGTCAGAACTTCGGGAGCGGATGGAAAACATCACGAGACGAGCGGTGAGCAAAGAGTTTCCAGCAGCCCCGTGGAAAAACACCACAGAAAAGGGTCAGGCGACGTGGCTAAAAATAAAAGAATCCCCCAAATCCCACATCCCATCCTGTCCCTAATGGTCCTCACGAGGTGTTGGGCTGGAGGCTGTTGGAGCATCCCAAAAAACCTGCCCCGTCACCGGGCCGGGAATCCACTCATTTCCCAAATTCCTCCCTGGCGTCTGCGGGGCCACGTGAATTCCCGAGCTCCAGGTCCGGCTGCAGCCACGGAAATAGGCGTTTTCCATTAAAAATAATTAGGCAAATCATCCCTGGCGGGGCAGAGGCGGAGCGAGACCATGCGGAGCTCCGGGTGCCTGGGGCTCAGCGGCTCCGGAGGCCAGGAACACACCAGGAACATCCCGGGAACACACCAGGAACATCCCGGGAACACACCAGGAACATCCCGGGATTACACGGCCGCCTCTGCCCTCCCGATCCCGACCCGGTGAGTCTCCTTGGGACCCTCCAAATCCTCGTTGTCACTTTCCAGAATAGATTCCCTGGAAAGCTGAAAAAAGGGGGATTTGTGGTGCTCAGTTTCCTCGGGGATAGAGGTTTCAGAGGGTAAAATCATTCCCTTGGCTGTAATTCTGGAATTCTCAGGGATGTTCTGGAAAATTCCTGTTGTTCCAGCAGTGAATTTGGTGGATTAAACCCTGTCCTGTCAGGAGATCCAGGATCCATTCCAAACAACTGGAGAAGGGAAAAATCACTGGAGAAAGGAAAAACAACTGGAGAAGGGAAAAAGAAAAAAACTGGGGAAGGGAAAAACAACTGGAGACGGGAAAAACAACTGGGGAACAGAGAAAACAACTGGGGAAGGGAAGGAGTCCCTTAAAAATTATAAACCTGAAAATGTGATTCAAATCCATTCTTACCCCAAAAATAAAAAGCTGGCAAATTGTTGGAATTGTTCATCTGAGAGCAGATTTTAATGAGAAAAGCTGATTTTGGGAGTTTGAAGAGAAAAGTGAAAAAATGAGGAATTTCCCCCTGATTTTTCGTGGGATTGGGTGTGAAATTGTTCCTTTTTCTCGCAGCTCTCCATCATCGCAGGGAGATGAATTCCCAGTGCCCGCCCTGTTCCTGCCTGGAAGGGGCTGCCCAGAGCCATCCCTGCGCTGTGGCGGCCCCGGAGCAGAATTCCCCGGCGGATCCCTGTCCGTGCCAGGACGTTTGTCCCTCCTGTCCCTGTGACCCCCCTCAGGTCCCCCTCGGGGTCACCTCCCCGTCCCTCCCCGCGGATTCCGATCCCGTGAAAATCCCGAGCTCTGGAGAGGAACCCTTCACCTTCGAGACCCCCGGGATGTGCGTGATGAGGTTCCCGCTGCAGAAATCCATCCTGACCGTGGAGCTGTGTCCTCCTGACTCCGACGGGACCTTCTCGCTGCCCCAGGAGGAGCTCGAGGTCTCCAAAACCACCGAGAGCTGCCTGGACAACCTGGAAAAGCTCTGCCAGGATCTCCCAGCCGTGGATCCCTGCACCCTCGAGGTGGTGGAGTTGGGCACGGATGAGCCATGCCAGGCCCAGGGCACGATCCTGGGGGATCCCTGCACGTCCCAAAGTGGGATTTCCATGGATCCCTGCGCATCCCAAAGTGGGATTTCCGCGGATCCCTGCTCATCCCAAAGTGGGATTTCCATGGATCCCTGCTCATCCCAAAGCGGGATTTCCACGGATCCCTGCTCATCCCAATCCCAGGGACTCGGGGACGCCGGAGACGCCAAGGACAGCAAACCCCAAACGTCCCCACGGAGCCCGTTCCATCTGAATTCCTGCACTTCCAGCATGGTGGAGCGCTGCCTGTCCCGCTGCCAGAGCTGGTTCCGGGGCAAGAAATAGGATTTGGGATCAGTGGGATGAAGGAAAGGGGGTCCCTGCCCGGCTCGGGTGAGTCTGAGCTTCCCACAAAAAGAGAGGAAATTGCTTCACGTGAGATTATTAAAAAAAAAAAAAAAAAAAAAAAAAAGCTGCTTTTCAATCATCTCTTAATTACCGCGTCAGTCTGATTGCCCAACGAAAAGCACAATAAATAATGGGAAAATGATCCCAGTGGGAATTGCAGTCGGGGTCCTGTTTCGTCACCCGGCATCTTTTCACTTCCCACGGATGGACGAGATTCAGAGCCCGCCTTAATTCATTCACGGTTTTAATGTTTTTAATTTTTAATCCTTCTTCTTAATGGTTTTCCCCATTAAAATTGTGGGAATATTGAGGAAACCAAATTTTCCTCGGAAATAAAACTCGAGGAGCTCCTTCCCCACGGATGAGAATTTTTTTTTAGGGAATTCTGGGCTGGATCTGAGTTTGGGAGACCACCAGCAGCCCCCCCCAGGGCTGGGGCTGCTCCCGAATTTATTTTGGGGAGCTGGAATCCAGCCTGGAATCCAAACATTTTCCTGGGATGAGTCCCCCACGCCCAGAGGCTCTTCCAGGCATGGAGAATTCCAGTTAAACCAGCAGCTCCCAGTTTGTCAAAGGCTCGGAGCCCCTCAGGACCCCCAGGGGAGGAGGATTTTGCCTGGAGGCTTTGTTTGGGAGCTCCAAAATCCAGAAGGGACAGAAAAGGAACTCCTAGGAATGTTTGGGAAGCACCAGAGCCTGTCCCAGCTCCCACCCCGGTGTCACCAGTCAGAAATGGCACTGGGAACCCGGGCAGGCCACTGGGAGAACTGGTCGGACTGGGATTCCAGGGCCCTGGTGTCCAGCAGCTCCCTCCTCCCTGCCCCAGCAGCTCCATCCAGGCCCATCCCGATTTTCATGGAATTAGGAGAGGTTCCAGCTTTTTCCGAACCACTGTGACACATCCACATCCAAATTAAAAAATAATAATCAGGATTTAAAAGGGAGAGAGTGGGGTTCTTAATTTTTGGGAAATCCGGGTTAATGATGGAAGGAATTCCAGCTGGGGAATGGGGTGAAAATATCGTGAGGAATTGGATGAAAATATTCCAAAAACGGGATTAAAATATCCCAAGAAATGGGATGGAAATATCCTGGAAAATGAGATTAAAACATCCTGAGGAATTGGGTGAAAACATCCCAAAAAATGGGATTAAAACATCCTGAAAAATTAGATTAAAACATCCCAAGGAATGGGATGAAAATAACCTGAGGAATTGGATGGAGGAATTGGAAAATAACCCCAAGGAATTGGATTAAAACATTCCAAGGAATTGGGTGAAAATATCCCAAAAATAGGATTAAAATATCCCAAGGAATGGGATGAAAATGTCCTGAAAAATGAGATTAAGACATCCTGAGGAATTGGGTGAAAACATCCCAAAAATGGGATTGAAACATTCCAAGGAATTGAATGAAAACATCCCAAAAAAAATGGGATTTAAACATCCCAAGGAATGGGAAAATGGGCAAAAGGGAGCACGGAAAATCCCACCCTCCACAGGAGGATGGGGAAAGGGAACAGGAAAATCCAAAATATTTGTGAGTTTGGGGCTCAGAAGGCACAGAAAGGGTTTAATTAATTCCTCCTTAATTATCATTAATGAATGCTGGATTTATTAAAAGCATCTCAAAGCAAGGGAAGGGTCTGGGATGTGAATCCCTGATTTGAATTGTGGGATTATTCAAATCCGGAGAATTCGAGGGCAGCCCTGGAATCCAATTATTGAAATATCCTCATTAACATGGAAAAAAAAGCGGGATTAGGGGAATTTGAATTTCTGACACCTCTTAACGTCAGAGGGGCTTTGGGACAGCGGGGAGAGCTTGGGGAAAAAAGGAAGGATTTGATTCCAATTATTTAATCACAGGATTTGATTGCAATTATTTAATCACAGAGATGTGGGGAGGGAAATCCCTGTGGAATGGGAAGGTTTAGGAATCTGCTTCAGGACGAGGCAAAAAGAGGGAGAAAATAGATGGAATTTGGGGTGAATTCCTGCAGCTCTCAGGAGGGGAGGAGGGAGGGAAATGGGGAAAAATGGCAAAGGAATGATGGGAAGGGGATAATGTGGAGAAAAGCCGGAAAAAGATGGATAAAACCAGTAATAATGTGGATAACTTTACCTTCAAAAAGAGGGGTAAAAGCTGCAGCAATAAATGAAATATAAAATAAAATAAAATAAAATAAAATAAAATAAAATAAAATAAAATAAAATAAAATAAAATAAAATAAAACAAAAT
>JAWWEX010000108.1:7057472-7069799 GCA_035583215.1 Arremon brunneinucha
ATAAAATAAAATAAAATAAAATAAAATAAAATAAAATAAAATAAAATAAAATAAAATAAAATAAAAATAAAATAAAACATATATTTTATATATATATAATATATAAAATATATAAAAGATATAAAATATATATAATATATAAATATATTTTATATTTTCATTATATAAAATATATATAATGTATAAAAATACAGTCTATATATTTATATATATTATGTAAATAAATTATATATATATATATATATATATATATAAAATATAAAAATATTTCAGTCGACCTTCCTGAGGCATTTAGGGGACTCCCAGTCCTCCCAGTGGCTCCCAGCCCGGCACTGGGAGCAGCAGCGCGAGGAGTTCCAGCGCTTTTCCCTCCGCGTGCCTCAGTTTCCCCGCGTGTCCCCGTCATTCCAGGGATCCCAGTCCCGCTCCAGGAGCCGCTTGGTGGCACTGCGGGAGAAGATTTCGCCGCTCGCTGCCGGATCCGTGAGAATTCCAGGATCATCAGGAACATCCAGGGACAGAGTTCCGGGATCACCGAGTCCGAGCTGAGATCGATCCCCCCTTGGTCATCCCGAGGAATCTCCAGGAATTTCTTGGACACTTCCAGGGGTGGCCACTCCAACCCTCCCTGGGCCCCTTCCAAGGGAAATGAAATGAAATGAAATGAAATGAAATTAAATTAAATTAAATTAAATTAATAATGAAATTTAAATATAAAATAAAATATAAAATAAAATAAATTTAAAAAAATAAAATAAAATGAAATATAAATAAATCAATCAAACCAAATTTTAAAAATAAAATAAGAATATAAAACTGAATAAAATATTAAAATAAAATCTAAAATAAAGTAAATAAAATAATTAAAATTAAAAAAATGAAATGAAATGAAATGAAATGAAATGAAATGAAATATAAAATAAAATAAAATAAAATAATATAAAATAAAATAAAATAAAATAAAATAAAATAAAATAAAATAATAAAATAAAAAATAAAGTAAAATAAAATAAAATACAATAATAAAATTTAAAAATAAAATAAAATAACATATAACATAACAAAATAAAATAAAATAAAATAAAATAAAATATAATTTTCCAACAATTTTCCCAAATTTCCCACCCTGAGCCTCCCCTGGCACAGCTGGAGGCCATTCCCTCTTGTCCTGCTCCATTCTCCCTGGGATCAGATCCCAAATCCCCCCCAGCAGATCCCAAATCCCCCCTGGATCCCCCTTTTTCTCCAGGATCAGCTCCCTCAGGATTTTCCATTCCCGTTCCCGGCCCCGTTCCCAGCCCCGGCCCCGCTCCAGCCCCCGGCCCAGCCCCGGTTCCCATCCCAACATCCTCATTCCTGTCCCTTGGCTTCCCCTCCCTCCCTCCCTCACCACCCCTCTCACCAAACCCGTTCCGAGCCCCGGGCGTGGCTCCGGCACCGCCTGAACCCCAACCCTGGGTAAAAACAACCAGAATCCCCAAATTAGCCAAAATAACCTTTCCTGCCCAGTTCCTGTCCAGTTCCTGCCCAGTTTCTGCCCAATTCCTGCCCAATTCCTGCCCAGTTCCTGCCCAATTCCTGCCCCAATTCCTGCCCAATTCCTGTCCAATTACTGCCCAGTTCCTGCCCAAATCCTGCCCAATTCCTGCCCAATTTCTGCCCCAATTTTTGCCCCATTCCTGCCCAATTCCTGCCCAATTTCTGCCCAGTTCCTGCCCAGTTCCTGCCCAATTTCTGCTCAATTCCTGCCCAGTTCCTGCCCAGTTCCTGCCCAATTTTTGCCCAATTCCTGCTGGGGGTGTCCGTGGGAGAGGCCAGGAATTCATTCCGGAGAAAATCCTCATTAATGAAAAATTTTCATAATTAAAAGCAAATAAAGATGGAGGAATTTGGGTGAGGGGCATTTCAGGGGTTGTCTCCCCTTGAATTCCCAGGCTGGAATCCCGATCCTATAAAAGATGGATTTGGGTGAGAATTCCAGAATTCCCAACCTTGCCCTGAGCTGCTTTGGGTGGGATATTTGGAATTCCCAACCCTCCCCTGGTGTGTCCACAGCTGAGACCCCCCACCAGAACTCATCCCAAAATTCCACAAATCCGGTATGCGTCGATCTGGGGAATTCCGAGGGGTTTCTGGAATTCCGGATCCCCGTGGATTTGCTGGGGGTGGTTTCTGGTTTGGGATTTCTGATTCAGGGCCGAGGCCGCTGTGGGATTCGGGGCCGTCCCGGGGGTGACGTCGGAGGTGGCGCCCGGGGCTCCGTGTCCTGCGTGTCACCGACCTCAGACGAGGCGTGGGGACCTCGGCCGGGCCCCGATGGCGCTGATTGGGGACAGGCAGGTGACAGACGGGGACAAACAGGATGAGTGGGGTGAGGAGTCCTGGGGCTCCAGCCCCGCTGACCTCACCCCACTGCCCGTCCACATCCCGGCTGGAAAAGTGTCCCAGGATCCAGGTGGGACAAATTCCGCCATCCCGGGTGGGTCCAGCATGGCCCTGGGCGCTTCCAGGGATGGGGAATCCATAAAATCCCATCCAAACCAGCCAAGGGAATTCTGGAAAGGTTTGGGATGGAAAGGAACCTTAAATCCCAAAAATTCCACCCCAGTTCCATGGGCAGGGACCTTCCCCTATCCCAGGTGGGTCCAACCTGGCCCTGGGCACTTCCAGGGATGGGGAATCCATGGAATCACCTGGGCCAGGGAAGGATTTATCCCTAAAATCCAATCTAAACCGGCCCAGGGAATTCTAGAATGGTTTCTGATGGAAAGGAACCTGAAATCCCAAAAAATCCCACCCCAATTCCATAAGCACTGCCAGGACGAGCCTGGAGCCTCAGGAAAAGCATTTTTGGGGAAAATCCAGCAGGAAAAGGGGTTCAGCACCACCAGGACGTGCCTGCAGCCTCAGGAAAAGCATTTTTTGGGGAAAACCCAGCAGGAAAAGGGGTTCAGCACTGTCTGGACGTGCCTGGAGCCTCAGGAGAAGCATTTTTGGGGCAAACCCAGGAGGAAAAGGGAACCTGGACGTGCCTGGAGCCTCGTTGCCTCATGCTGGGAATGTCACCAAATCCGAGGAAAGCAATCCCAAGGCCAGGGACCTTTTCCAAGGCGGATTCCCGCGGCCCCGGCCCCTGGGGTGGGGATTCCAGACAGTTACAGGCCACCAAACCCCTCCTCATTTGCATAATCACCCCAAAAAATCCACCCCAAAATTACAGCGTCCCAAGGGTGTCATTATCACCCAGGCGGGGCCTAATTTGCACCAGGGTGATTTAATCCGGGTTCAAAAAAAAGAAAAAAAAAAATCCCAAAAATGAACGTCGGGGACAAATCCCTGGGCTGAGTGTCCCCGAGGTTATTAATTAGCCAGCGTTAATTAATTGGGCTCCTACACCCAGGGTGAGCCACGGGCGAGGCTGCGGGACGAGTTCCTGCTCTGAGGTGGCCCCCGTGATGTCCCCGTCACCCCGTGTCCCCTCCAAACCCCAAATCCAAGCTCTGGAATTTTCCAGATTTCCTCTAAGAGCTCCTGGGGAATAAAGGAAGAGTTAATTAATTTGCCGTTCGAAAGATTAAATTAAAAAATAAGGGGATTGTGAGGTAATTACGGCCCGAGGGCAGCCGGAGGAAATTCAGCATTAATCGACCTCTCAGCAGAGGTTTCTGCTTTTATTTTTAATTAATCGACCTCTCAGCAGAGGTTTTTCAGCTTTTATTTTTAATTAAAATCCAGCCAAGTTGAAATTAAAATGGTCCAATTAATATTAGAAGTTTTATCGTAATTTTTCTCAATGAGAAGTCATCAATTGATTACAATTTCCTGGTTCAAAAATCCATTTTAAAATTCATTTAATTGTTTAAAAACGGCTGTGGTGGGTTTATTTTTTATATTGGATAATGTGGCCAAATACTCATTATTGAGAAGTAAAAATTAAAATAAAATTCTAAAGGTGTGTCCCACGAGCCACAATCAGGAGGATTTGGGGAATCTCACCCAGATTTTTGAGCTGAAATCTTCTTCCCTTTGCCTGATCCAAACCTCAGCGACCTCGGGCACGAAATTCCAAAGGAAATGCACAAAAAAGAGACAAAAATCCCCTCTGGAATTGTGGGATGAATTATGTGGGTCATAAAGATCTTGGTAGTCCCTGATCTGCTCATCCTGAGCTCTGCTGCCATCAGCACTTAAATTTGCCTTTTAATTAATTTAATTAATTTAATTAATTTAATTAATTTAATTAATTTAATTTAAATATTAATCCCCATTTTCATGTGGTTTCGCAGGTGTTGAAGACACAAACTCCCACCCATAACGCAAATATTTACACTGAAATCCGCCCTCCACCCTTTACGTTCTGGAGCCCTTCCAGATTTCCCCCCTCAAAAAAAAATCCGAAACTTGACCATAAAAGGATTTTACAGCCAGGATTTTCCAGGATTAGGCGGAACCGGCCCGAAGAGCCGCTGCTATTTCTGGGTGAAAATGATAGGGAAGGGTTGATAAAGCCAAATAACCCGTTTGGGACTGGGCTTGGCCCAGGATGAATCAGGACAACGTCCACGAAGGGTGGCTCCTCTCCAACCCCAACGGGGACCCTATAAAAGCAGCGCCGTCCTCGCCTCGCTCCGCACGGCTTCCCAGGAATCCCACTCGATCCCGACGGTGACTTGGGTGAGTGGGGCTCCCTCGGGAATGTTCCCTTTGCTGGGAATTTTCCCCTTGGTTGGGAATTTTGGTGTTTCTCCAGGATTCATGGTGGATGGGAGAGTCGTTCCTGGCGTTTTTTGGGAATATCGAGGGGTTTCTCCCTGTTGGAATCATCCTTGAGGGAAGGGAATATGGGAGAAGTTTGGGGAGTTCTTTGGGTGTGGGGTCAGCTCCTGGCTGGAGCTCTGGCCCCTTCTCCGTGGAAATTCCGGCGTTTCCATGGGGCAGGGAGTGCTCGTGTGCCCGGGCACGTTCCGGAGGTGGGAATGGGGCACGGCGCCGCTCCCCGGGATCAGATCGGGCACGGAGGTTCCCCATAAGAGATTTGGGCATCCCACAAAGGGAGGAAGGAGGGAAGGAGGAGGCTTTGGAGGTTTCCAGATGCAGCTCTTGAGGTCTCTGCCCCAGATCTTGTCTTGGGTTGGGTTAAAGCTGCTCTGGCCAGGATCACAGGGATGGGTCTTGGAAACACCAGGAAGTGCTGGAATGAGGCCATGGAGATGCTCCAAGGGCTGGGGGAAGGTTGGGAGAGCTTCTGGGGAGGAGAAGCTCCATGGTGACCTTAGAGACCTCCCTGGACAGCAGAGGGGTTGGACTGGTTCTATTTAGTGCCCATTCCAAGGAAATGTTCCATGGGATAACCCCACGGGGCAGGATCTGGGGGCACCTCTTGAGTCAGCACCACCGGGTCCCTCCCCGTCACCGCATCCCTGTCACCGTTCCCGCTCCGACGTCACCCAAAACACGTCAGTGGCGAGGCCAGAGGCCACTCCCCATCCCACTAAAACCCCGGAATGTGTTCCCAACGGAGCCGGGAATTCTCCTCCCTCTTCCCAAGGGGATCCCCCAGCCCCTGGTTCTCTCCTGTCCCTCCAGGCTCACTCGGATCTGCAGCATGACCCTGTTCTTGGACAGCATCGCCACCATCATCGGCGTCTTCCAGCAGCACGCCCGGGGAGATGGGGATGGCTCCGGGCTCAGCCGCAGGAGGATGAGGGAGCTGATCCAGAGGGAATTTGCAGATTCCCTGGTGGTGAGCGCTGGAGTGTGGGAATGGCAAAATGCTCTCTGGAAAGGGAACGGGGAGGGCTCCACCAAAGGTTGGGTTCCACCAAAGGTTGGGTTCCACCAAAGGTTGGGTTCCACCAAAAGATGGGTTCCACCAAAAGATGGGTTCCACCAAAAGTTGGGTTCCATCAAAGGTTGGGTTCCACCAAAGTTTGGGTTCCACCAAAGGTTGGGCTCCTTTGTGCTGGGGAAGGGAATGGAGAACCCTGAGGGAGCTGGGGGGGCTCAGCCTGGAGAAAAGGGGGATCCCGGGAGGGTTTTGGGGAATGAATTCCCACAGGTGGTGCTGAGCCCTACAAGTGAAATTATGAGAGATGGAAGGAGAATTCCTGTGACTCTTCCCACTGTTGCATTTCTCCCCCAAGGAGTAGGAAGACAAAAATCCCCTTTTTTCCCCCACCCCGCGTTTTTTTCCCTGCAGAAGCCACACGACCCTCAGACCATCGAGAAGATCCTGCAGTTCCTGGAGTGGGATGGGGACGGGGACATCGATTTCAACGAGTTCCTCCTCCTGGTGTTCCGGGTGGCCAAGTGCTGCTTCTGGTTCCAGCCGAGGGCCCCGTTCCTGGTGCAGAGGACAAAGCTCCCGACCGGTGGGAAATCCCTGCGGGAGCCGGAATTCAGGAGCAGAGGGAGCCGCCGGCAGCTCCAGGAGGAGGAGGAGGAGGAACAACGACAAACCTGGGAGAGGAATCGTGAAGCTGAGCTGCAAGGAGACCTCAGGGTCAGGGAAGTGGAAATCTCGGAGGAAACGAGGAGGGATCAGCAGGAACGTCGCACACGGAGCAGGGAGGAACCACACCGGGAGCTGATCCCTCGGGAATGCCGGGAACGGAGCCAGGAGCCGTGCGAGCAGCGGGAGAGCCGGAGAAGGCGGCAGCCCCCGGAGCCGGACAGACGAGAGAGGAGAGACCAGGAGGAAGAAGAGGCAGACGTGAGGACAAGCAGGCAACCCCAGGAACCCCAGGCACGGCCGGACCGGTGGAGCCGCCAGGAGCAAGGGCGTGATGAAAGAACCCAGCGGCCACGAGGAGCAGATGGAGAAGGAGACAACCGACCACGGGAACCCGAATTGCTCCGGGAGGAGAGGAGCCGCCACCGCCGGCGTGAGCTGGGACAAAGGGAGCTGGAAGGGAGAAGATGCCGGGCGGCTGAGCTGGAATGTCCGGAGTCCAGGAGGCCACACCAGTCCTACCTGGAGGAACCGTTAGAGATCGACCTCGGGGAACGTGGGAGAGCAGAGCCTGAGGAATGCGGCTACAGACGGAGAACAAAGCGGGAACGGGAGCTGGAATCAGCGGAGAGGGAAAGGGAGATCCGGGAAGAGCAGGAGAGGAGAGAAAGAGATGATCCCAGAAGAAAAGGGAGAATGAGAGAGAGAAGGGTGGATGAGGAACGGGAGCTGGAGGTGGAGGTCTCTGAGCGGCGGGTACGGGAAAGGAGTGAAGAAGTGGCTGCCAGAAACCTGAGAGAGACACGGGAGAGACGTGAAATTCGTGAGATTGAAGTTGATGGAAGGAGACAGAGAGATTCAGAGAGGTACGAGAGGGACAGAGAGATCTCAGTGACAGCAGCTGAAGCCGACATCGAAGTGCGCCGTGAGATCCAGGAACGAGATGAGGAGCTGAGAAGGAGAGAATGTCCCCGTGAGTGTGGAGAAGACAGAAGAATTTGCCCCAGAAGAGACAGGGAAGAGCCCCTGAGGGAGAGGAGAATCGATCAACAACGGGAGCTGGAGGTGTCTGAGCGCCGGGAACAGGAAAGGGAGGAGAGACAAGAGCGAGAAATTCGTGAACTTGAAGCTGATGGAAGAAGACAAAGAGAAACTCTGAGGTACGAGAGGGACAGAGAGATCTCAGTGGCAGCAGCTGAAGCCGATGTCAAAGTGCGCCGTGAGATCCGGGAACGAGGTGAGGAGCCGAGAAGGAGAGAACGTCCCTGTGAGAGTGGAGAAGACAGAAGAATTTGCCCCAGAAGAGAAAGAGAGGAGGCCCTGAGGGAGAGGAGAATCGACCAGGAACAAGAGCAGAAAGCCTCTGAGCGCCGGGCACGGGAAAGGAGTGAAGAAGTGGCTGCCATTGACCGGAGAGAGACACGGGACAGACGTGAGCGTGAAATTCATGAGATTGAAGACAATGGAAGGAGACAGAGAGAAATTCTGAGGTATGAGAGGGACAGAGAGATCTCAGTGGCAGCAGCTGAAGCCGATGTCAAAGTGCGCCGTGAGATCCGGGAACGAGGTGAGGAGCTGAGAAGGAGAGAACGTCCCTGTGAGCATGAAGAGGAAGAGAGGAGAATCTCCCGGGTTAGAGAGAGGGAAGAGGCCCTGAGGGAGAGGAGAATCGATGTTGAACGGGAGCTGGAGGTGTCTGAGCGCCGGACAAGGGAAAGGGTGGATGAAGAGGCGACAGTCGGTCTGAGAGAGACACGAGAGAGACGTGAAATTGGTGAAATTCGTGAGATTGAAGGTGATGGAAGGAGGCAAAGAGAAACCCTGAGGTACGAGAGGGACAGAGAGATCTCAGTGGCAGCAGCAGAAGCTGATGTCAAAGTGCGCCGTGAGATCCAGGAACGAGGTGAGGAGCTGAGAAGGAGAGAACGTCCCTGTGAGCGTGAAGACAGAAGAATTTGCCCCAGAAGAGAAAGAGATGAGATTCAGGGGGAGAGGAGAATCGATGTTGAACGGGAGCTGGAGGTGTCTGAACTCCGGGCACGGGAAAGGGAGGAGAGACGAGAGCGTGAAATTCGTGAACTTGAAGATTATGGAAGGAGACAAAGAGAAACTCTGAGGTACGAGAGGGACAGAGAGATCTCAGTGGCAGCAGCAGAAGCTGACATCAAAGTGCGCCGTGAGATCCGGGAACGAGGTGAGGAGCCGAGAAGGAGAGAACGTCCCTGTGAGCGTGAGGAGGCAGAGAGGAAAATCTCCCGTGTCAGAGAGAGGGAAGAGGCCCTGAGGGAGAGGAGAATCGATGCTGAACGGGAGCTGGAGGGCTCTGAGCGCCGGGCAAGGGAAAGGGAGGAAGAAGTGGCCAGAGTTGGCCGGAGAGAGACACGGGACAGACGTGAAATTCGTGAGATTCATGAACTTGAAACTGATGGAAGAAGACAAAGAGATTCAGAGAGGTACGAGAGGGACAGAGAGATCTCAGTGGCAGCAGCAGAAGCTGACATCAAAGTGCGCCATGAGATCCAGGAACGAGGTGAGGAGCTGAGAAGGAGAGAACGTCCCTGTGAGCGTGAGGAGGCAGAGAGGAAAATTTCCAGTGTCAGAGAGAGGGAAGAGGCCCTGAGGGAGAGGAGAATCGACCAGGAACGGGAGCTGGAGGTGTCTGAGCGTCGGACACGGGAAAGGAGTGAAGAAGTGGCCAGAGTTGGCCGGAGAGAGACACGGGACAGACCTGAGCGTGAAATTCGTGAACTTGAAGCCGATGCAAGGAGACAGAGAGAATCAGTGAGGTTAGAAAGGGACAGAGAGATCTCAGTGGCAGCAGCAGAAGCCGACGTCAAAGTGCGCCGTGAGATCCGGGAACGAGGTGAGGAGCTGAGAAGGAGAGAACGTCCCTGTGAGCGTGAGGAAGAAGCAGAACCAGAGAGGAGAATTTCCCGTGTCAGAGAGAGGGATGAAACCCTAAGGGAGAGGAGAATCGATGTTGAACGAGAGCTGGAGGTCTCAGAGCGCCGCAGCCACCAGACACAGGACAGTGAGGCAGAAGTGGCCATCACTGACCAGAGTGAGGCACGTGAGGAGATCAGGTTGGAGGTCCTGGAGGAAGAAGATGAGGAGGAGCTGGAGCAGGACCAGTACCGGTACCAGACCCTGGACGTGGACACCATCGATCTCTGCCCCCCAGGACAGGAGGTGCCCATCAGCGACCTCCGGGTCCGGTATCACCCCGATGACCCCGACGTCCGGCCCGAGGTCCGGCTGCTCCCCGACCCCGTGGAGCCTCAGACCGTCGCCTACCTTGTGCACGTCATCCAGAACCCGCAGGACCCCAAAGCCGCCACCTACGAGATCGTGTGCCACCAGCCCGGCCAGCGCGGCCAGCCCGTGCGCGTCCGCACCTGCTCCGTGTCCCCGCGGCCACCGAGCGACCACCCTGAGGTGCCACCATCCAAACACCCCCAGGAAAACCTCGGTGAGGGCCTGGATGAGCCCAGGGAAAGATGCGGAAAAGAGGTGAAGGACGGAGCCCTGAAGGATTCTGGAGCCCTGAGAGATTCCACGGAGCCAGAGGCTGTGAAGTGTGAGTGGGTGAAATCCAAGGAGCTCCAGAGGCGCCCCGAGGTCCCCGAGGTGGAGCAGGAGCAGCCCCAGGGTGAGGAGCCCCAGAAGGTCCCGCAGGAGCGGAGAGAGCGCCAGGCCGGCGAGGCCAAGAGCGGAATCCCGCCGGAACGCCGGGATCCGGAGCGGAGAGACCCCGGAGAGACCCTCAGGGAGGGAACCCGGGAGGGCGAGGAGGCTCCCGAGGAGGAACCCAGCAAGAGGAGCGCCCGGGAAGCGGAAAATTCCCGGGTTTCTCAGGATGGCGGCACCAAGCAAGGCCAGGAGCCCCCGCAGGAGGCCCCGAGCCGCGCCAGGGATGAATCCAAAACGTCCTGAGATGAATCTGCCTCTCCCTGGGGCCTCTCCAGGTCCTTTTGAGGGTCACTTCTGCCCCTCAGGATGTGGTGGCCCAGCAGTGATGGACTCAAAAGGATCTCGGGGTGTCCAATGGGGTTTGGGGGCTTTTCCCAGGAATGGATCCCCAGCAGGAAGGGAGATCCTCCCAAATCCGGAGTTTCTGCCTCCCTGCCGGGTGTGTCCCTCCATATTTAATCAATTTTTCTGCTCTAATTGGAGTCCTTGGGTGCCTCTGTCCTGTTTTGCACCCTGGGGTGGCACTTCCAGTTCCCCCAGCTCCAGGGCTGCTCTCGGCTTTTGCCATTAAACTCCACAAAAATTCGTGATTTTGGGGCCTGGAAATCCTCAAGGCTTGGGGGGGAAAAAATCACATTTTTACCTTTTAAGGCTGGATTCCAGCAGAATTCCAGCTTCAGGCCCGGGGGTTTGGAGCCACAGGGTGCTGGTGGTGGGTGGGGGATTCTCCTTCTCCTCCTTTTCCTTTTCCTTCCTTTTTATCGCATGGAAAATGGGAATAAACGGCTGATTCCTGCAGAGGCTGCGAGCGTCACCTTCCGGAGGGCTGGGAGGGCTGGGAGGGCTGGGATCAGGAATTCCCAGCTTGGATCAGGCATTCCCAGTTGGAATCGGGCATTCCCAGCTTGGATCAGGCATTCCCAGTTGGGATCGGGCATTCCCAGTTTGGGATCAGACATTCCCAGTTCAGATCAGGCATTCCCAGTTCAGCCCCCAAACTCCTCCTGATCCCAAATCCCACCCAATCCCCATTTCCCATTCCCCATTTCCCATTCCCACATCCTGCTCCAGAGCCAGGGGCTCTCCCAAGGCTCTGTCCCCACACTGTCCCTAAGTCATGGGGACAGGGACAGGGCAAGGGACAGTGACACCAGGAGGGCTCAGTGGCAATGCCAGGGCCAGTGACACAGCTGCCAGCACTTGGTGGCAATGCCAGGGACAGGGACAGGAACAGCAGCAGTGACACTGGCAGCGCTCAGTGACAATGCCAGGGACAGGAACAGCGACACTGTCAGGGCTCAGTGATGGGGACAGGGACAGCGACACAGCTCGGTGACAATGCCAGGAGCAGTGACACAGCTTGGTGACAATGCCAGGGACAGGAAAAGGAACAGGAAGAGGAACAAAACTCAGTAACACTGACAGAGCTCAGTGATGGGGACAGGGTCAGGGGCAGTGGCACAGCTGCCAGTGCTTGGTAACAATGTCAGGGACAGTGCCAGGGACAGTGACACAGCTTGGTGACAATGCCAGGGACAATGTCAGGCCTTGGTGGCAATGCCAGGGACAGTGACACTGGCAGAGCTCAGTGATGGGGACAGGGACAGGGACACAGCTCAGTGATAATGCCAGGGACAGGAGCAGCGACACTGGCAGGGCTTGGTGGCAATGCCAGGGACAGTGTCAGCCCTTGGTGACAACACCAGGAACAGAACAGTGACGCTGGCAGAGCTCAGTGATGGGGACAGGGACAGTGACACAGCTTGGTGACAATGCCAGGGGCAGTGACACAGCTGCCAGCCCTTGGTGGCAGTGCCAGGGACAATGCCAGGGACAGTGTCAGCCCTCGGTGACAATGCCAGGGACAGTGACACCGCTGCCAGTGCCCTGACGACTGCAGGGACATCCCAAGGAGCAAACGGGGCTGGGGCAGGATTCCGGGGTGCCCGCAGAGCCCCGGACCGGGCCGGGCACATTCCAGGGCCGCGGGAGGAGCCGCTGGAACGGGAATTGCCCAACGCGTCCGGCGCTGACTCAGCCCGGGCGGGGCTCCCCAACTTTCCCCGGGGTTTCTTTTTCCCGATCCCACAAACTCCGAACCGGAGCGGAGCCGCCGCCTGTCCCAGCCATGGTGAGGAATTCCCGGGAATTCGGGGGGGAATATGGATATGGAGAGGGGGGGAAAT
>JAWWEX010000108.1:7081502-7097105 GCA_035583215.1 Arremon brunneinucha
CTTTCCCTTTCCCTTTCCCTTTCCCCTTTCCCCATTCCCATTCCCCATTTTCCCATTTCCCATTCCCGTCGTTCCGTTCCCTTTCCCAGGAGAGCTTTGATTACATCGGCAGCTCGCGCCTGGTCTTTGACATGGAGCAGGACAAGTTCCCGCTGCGCCTGGAGAACGTCGGCGCCTTCCTGGAGCTGGGACAGGTCCGGGGCTTCCGGGGGGAAAACGTTCCAGGGAATTCCCTGATTTCCCTGGAATTTCCCAACTTTCCCCTGGGATTCCCTGAGTTTCCTCCGAAATTCCCTGAGTTTCCTCCGAAATTCCCCGGGTTTCCCTTGGGTTTCCCTGAGTTTCCCTTGGAATTCACTGAGTTTCCCCTGGAATTCCCCGAGTTTGCTCTCAAATTCCCTGAGTTTCCCCTGGGAAATTTTCCCCTTTTCCTGGGAATTCCCTGAGTTTTCCCCTGGGATTCCCTGAGTTTCCCTTGGAATTCCTCAAGTTCTCCCTGGGATTCTCTGAGTTTCCCCTGGGAAATTTTCCCCTTTTCCTTGGAATTCCCTGAGTTTCCCTTGGGATTCCCCGAGTTTCCCTTGAAATTCCCTGAGTTTCCCCTGGGAAATTTTCCCCTTTTCCTGGGAATTCCCTGAGTTTCCCCTGGGATTTCCTGAGTTTGCTCTGAAATTCCCTGAGTTCTACCTGGGATTCCTCGAGTTTCCTCCAAAATTTCCTGAGTTTTCCCTTGGAATTCCCCGAGTTTCCCCTGGAATTTCCTGAATTTCCCCGGGAATTTCCTGAGTTTCCCTTGGGAATTCCCTGAGTTTCCTCTGAAATTTCCCAACTCTCCCCTGGGAAATATTCCCCGAGTTTCCCTTGGAATTCCCCGAGTTTGAGTTTCCCCTGGGAATTCCCGAGTTTTTCCTGAATTTCCCATCCCAGCCCAAATTTTTGACCTGGAATTCCAACTCCGATTTTCCCCGGAATTCCCACCCCATCCCTGTCTTTTCCCCAGAATTCCCACCCCATCCCTGATTTTTCCCGGATTTCTCCCCCCCGGCTGTTTTCCAGGTGTCCCTGATGAACCATTCCGTGCTCTGGATGCACACGGATCCCGTCTCCCGCCGGAACCAATCCGTGGATGACCAGGTGAGCCTGGAGTGCCGGGAATGTTCCCAATCCTGGGAATGTTCCCCATCCCAGGGAATGCCGTCATTCCCAGCATTCCCAATAGGAATTCCCGGTGTTTTCCCAGGTCCGGGAGCTCCTTTCCGCGCTCCAGAACTCCAGCTCCAGTTCCGGGGTTTCCCCACATCCCAGAACCCCTCAGCATTCCCATTATTCCCATCATTCCCATTGTCATTCCCGTTATTCCCAGCATCATTCCCGTTGTTTTTCCAGGTCAAGCACCTCCTGTCCGCGCTCCAGAACTCCGGTTCCTGCTCCGGGGTTTCCCCACATCCCAGCACCCCCCATAATTCCCGTCGTTCCCGTTGTTCCCATTATTCCTGTTGTTATTCCCGTTGTTATTCCTGTTGTTATTCCCGTCATTCCCAGCATTCCCAATAGGAATTCCCGCTGTTTTCCCAGGTCAAGCACCTCCTGTCCGCGCTCCAGAATTCCAGTTCCAGCTCCGGGGTTTCCGTGCAGGAGCCGGGCGTGTCCCAGCCCCTCCCCCCCTCGTCATTCCAGCGGTTCCTGCGGTCCCGGAGCATCCCGGGGGCGGTGCTGAGCGACCACCGGGCGGAATTCCGCAACAGGTAAAATCCGGGAATGCCGGGACGGGCAAAATCTGGGAATGCTGGGGCGGGTAAATCTGGGAATTCACAGAGTTTCGGGACAGGTGAATCTGGGAATGCCAGGAATTCTGGGACAGGTGCAACCCAGGAGTGCCGGGAACTCCAGAACAGATACAAAATCTGGGAATTCCGAGAATTCTGGGAGAGGTAAAATCCAGGAATTCTGGGGCAGGTAAAATCTGGGAGTGCCGGGAATTCTGGGGCAGGTAAAAGCCGCGAATGCCGGGAATTGTGGGACGTGTAAATCTGGGAATTCTGTGACAGATAAATCCGGGAATTCCGGGAGTGCTGGGACAGGTAAAACTGGGAATTCTGGGACACGTAAATCTGGGAATGCTGGGAATTCTGGGACAGGTAAATCTGGGAATTCCTGGAATTCTGGGACAGGTAAAACTGGGGATGCCAGGGACAGGTAAAACGGGGAATGACAGGAATTCCAGGACAGGTAAAACCCAGGAATTCTGGGACAGGTAAATCTGGAAATTCTAGCATAAGTAAAACTGGGAATTCCAGGGATTCTGGGACAGGTAAAATCTGGGAATGATGGGACAGGTAAATCTGGGAATGATGCGACAGGTAAAATTCAGGAATTCCAGGGCAGGTAAATCTGGGAATGCCAGGAATTCTGGGACAGGTAAAATCCAAGAATTCCGGGAATTCTGGGACAGGTAAAGCTGGAAATGCTGAGAATTCTGAGACAAGTAAATCGAGGAATGCTGGCAATTGTGGCACAGGTAAATCTGGGCATTCTGGGACAGGTAAAATCTGGGAATTCCGGGAATTCTGGGTCAGGTAAATCCGGGAATGATGGGAATTCCAGGGCAGTTAAAACCGGGAATTCGAGGACAGGTAAAACCTGGAATGACGGGAACGCTGGGACTGGTAAATTTGGGAATTGCAGGAATTCTGGGACAGGTAAAATTCTGGAATGCTGTGGGACAGGTACAATCCAGCAGTGCCAGGAAATCCAGAACAGTATAAAATCTGGGAATTCCAGGAATTCTAGGGCAGGTACAAAACCTGGGAATTCTGAGGCAGGTACAAGCTGGTAATTCTAGGAACTCTGGGAATTCCGGAACAGGAAAAATCTGGGAATCCTGGGACAAGTAAAACCCAGGAATTCTGAAACAGGTAAAATCCAAGCATTCTGGGCATTCCAGAGCATGCAAAACCTGGGAATTCCAGACATTCTGAAACAGGTGCAAATCCAGGAATTCTGGGCATTCCGGTGGGATTTCAGCTTCCCCATCCCGAAAATCCGGGAATTCCAGCGGGATCCGTCCCTTCCCGTGGGAATGCAGCCCCACGGGAGCGCCGGGAATGCTCGGAAGGGCGGCAGGGAATTGCTCGGACAGGCGAGAGGAAATTCCGGCTTTTTTCGGGAGAGCGTTCCTGGCCCCGGGCCCGGCGGCGCCGGAGCCGCAGCTGCGCTTCCGGAGGCTGCTCCCGGAATTTTCCATGGAATTCTCGCCCCGCTGATCCCTCTCCCCTTCCAGGGGTTTTTTTGGGATCACCCCCCGTGACCCCGGTCTGGGTTTTCCAAAGGAATTTTGGGATCTGCAGTGGGAATTTGGGAATCCCAAAAACCCCAAAAATCCCTAATCCCAGCTCTGGCATCCCTTGGGATCATCTCGGCATTCCTGGAATCTGAAATTCCCTTGGAATTCCATCCAGGATCAGCCATTGATAGATAATTAATTGATAAAACCCCTTGGAATTCCCATCTTTTCCATGGATTCTTTGGGAATTTTCCCCTTCCCAGCTCACGGAACGGGCTCTGAAATTCCGACCTCAGCCTGGAAAATTCCAGGCAGGAAGAGCAAATTCCAAAGCCTCCTCGTTAATCCCAGAAAATCCCTTCGGAATTCCAACCCCTCCTCGTTAAATTCCTGGGAATGGGGAATTCCCGGTCCCTTCTCCAGTTGGGTTTTCTATCCGGGATGGGAATTCCGGCCCCATCCTGGATTTTTCCCAGATTTTTTCTGGATTTTTCCTGCATTTTTTCCTGGATTTTTCCCAGATTTTTCCTGTATTTTGTTCCCAGATTTTTCCTAAATTTTTCCTGGATTTTTCCTGGATTTGTTCCCAGACTTTTTCCCAGATTTTTCATGGATGTTTTTCCCGGATTTTTTCTGGATTTTTCCAGGATTTTTCATGGATTTTGTTCCCGGATTTTTCCCTGGATTTTCCCCGGATTTTTCCCAGGTTTTTCATTGATTTTGTTCCTAGATTTTTCCTGGATTTTGTTCCCAGATTTTTCCTAGATTTTTCCCGGATTTTGTTCCTAGATTTTTCCCGGATTTTGTTCCTAGATTTTTCCTGGATTTTGTTCCCAGATTTTCTCAGGTTTTGTTCCCAGATTTTTCCTGGATTCTGTTCCCGGATTTTTCCCAGGTTTTTGCCAGATTTTTCATGGATTTTGTTCCTGGATTTTTCCCGGATTTTTCCCAGGTTTTTCCCCGATTTTGTTCCCAGATTATTCCCGGGTTTTTCCTGGATTTTGTTCCCTGATTTTTCCCGGGTTTTTCCCGGATTTTGTTCCCAGATTTTCCCGGGTTTTGTTCCCAGATATTTCCTGTATTTTGTTCCCAGATTTTCCCGTGTTTTGTTCCCAGGTACTTCCAGAGCATCTACGACACGGCCGAGAGCGTCGGGCTGCGTTATCCCGAGGGAATGAGCCCCGAGGAGCAGCTGGAGCACGTCACCGACACCGCCAAGGTCCCGCGGGAATCCCGGAATTCCCGGAATTCCTGAGCCCTGGGGTGTTCCTGGGATTTGGGATATGAGACTTCTTGGGGCTTGGGATCCAAGGAATTCCTGCGATTTGGGATCCAGGGGATTCCTGGGATGTGGGATCTGGGGTTTGGGATCCAGGACTTGAGATCCAGGGGATTCCTGGGGTTTGGCATCTGAGGGATTCCTGGGATCTGGGGTTTGGGATTCCTGGAATTCTTGGGGTTTGGGATCTGGGGGATTCCTGGGATTCAGGATCCAGGGCATTCCTGGAGTTTCAGATTTGGGATCTGGGGTTTGGGATCCAAGGAATTCTTGGGGTTTGGGATCCAGATTTTGGGATTTGGGGGATTCCTGGGATTTGGGATCCGGGGGAGTTCCTGGGATTTCGGATCCAAGGAATTCCTGGGATTTGGGACGTGGGACTTGGGATCCAGGGGATTCCTGGGGTTTGGGATCTGGGGTTTGGGATCCGGGGAATTCCTGGGATTTGGGATCTGGGACTTGAGATCCAGGGGATTGCTGGGGTTTGGGACGATGGGGATTCCTGGAATTGGGGATCTGAAATTTGGGATCCAAGGGATTCTTGAGATTTGGGATCCAGGAAATTCCTGGGATTCGGGATCCAGGCAGGAATGGGAATTGGAGAGGCCGGAAAGGTGGGAAGAAGGTGGGGAAAGTTGGGAAGGAGCTGGGAGGGATTTGGGAGTGGGGAAAGGGAGAAAAGCCGGGAATGAGGGCGGGAAGGACCCGGGAGCGTTGGGATGGTGCCGGACGTTCTCCCGGAATTCCCAGAATTCCCAAATTTCCCGTGTTTGTCCCGTTCTCAGGCCCTGGCCAGGGTGGGCACGCTGGTGGCCCGGGCTCTGTTCTCGCTGGCCGGGGGAGAAAACGGAACCGAGAACATCCGGGCGGATGAGAAAACGGTAGGGATGGATGGTGATGGGAATGGTGGGAATTCCACCTGGGAATGGTGGGAATGGTGGGAAAGGTGGGAATTCCACCTGGGAATGGTGGGAATGAATGATGGGAATGAATGGTGGGAATGAGGGGAATTCCTGCTGGGAGTGAATAATGTGAATGATGGGAATTAATGATGGGAGTGGTGGGAATTCCTGCTGGGAATGACAGAGATTCCTGCTGGGAATGATGTGAGTTCCTGCTGGGAATGAATGCTGGGAATTCCCACTGGGAATGATGGGAGTGCTGGGAATTCCTGCTGGGAATGGTGGGAATTCCACCTGGGAACAGTGGGAATGCTGAGAGCATTGGGAATGCCTGCTGAGAATTCCTGCTGGGAGTGATGGGAATTCCTGCTGGGAAATCCCACTGAGAATGATGGAAATTCCTGCTGGGAAATCCTGCTAGGAATGATGGGAATTCCTGCTGTGAATTCATGCTGGGAATTCTTGCTGGGAATGGTAGGAGTGATGGGAATTCCTTCTAAGAAGTCCTGCTGAGAATGATGGAATTCCTGATGGGAATGACGGGAGTGAATGCTGGGAATGACAGAAATTCCTGCTGGGAATGCCGTGGTGGGAATCCACAGTTGTCCTGGCATCCCCAATTTTCCTGGTATTCCCAAATTTCCTGGGATCCCTGGAATCAGAATCCCCGATTTTCCTGGGATGCCCCATTTTCCTGGAATTCCCCGTTTTCCTGGGATTCCCCATTTTCCCGGCCCCTTTTCCCTGATGGAATTCCGGGATTTCCCCCCCCAGGTCGCTCGGCTGCTCTTTGGGTTCCTGCTCAACTCCAACAACTCCTGGTTCCAGTCCCTGGTCAAACCCGACCAGAAGGGGATCCTGGGTGAGCAGAGATGGAGAAACCCCCATTCCTGCTTTTCCTGCTGGGATTCCTGGCTGGAATTCCTCTTTTTCCTGATGGGATTCCCGTTTCCCTGCTGGGATTCCCATGAGCTGTGATCCCCGTTTTTCCCAGTTATAATTCCCATTTTTCCTGCCTGTGATCCCCACTTTTCTCAGTTGTAATCCCCACTTTTCCTCCCTGTAACTCCCGTTTTTCCCAGTTGTAATTCCCATTTTTCCTGGCTGTGATTTGTGTTTTTCCCATCTCCAATCGCTGTTTTTCCAGCTGTGATTCCCTAGAGCCAGATTCCCTAGATTCCCATTCCCAATCCCGTTTTTCCCCATTCCCCAGAGTTGTAATTCCAGTTCCCAATCCCATTTCTGCCATTCCCAGTCCTGTTTTCCCCATTCCCAATCCCATTTTTCCTATTTTTCCCATTCCAAATCCCGTTTCTCCCCGTTCCCAATCCCATTTTCCCCATTCCCAATCCCGTTCTCCCCATTTTCCTTGTTTTCCCCATTCCCAATCCCATTTTTGCTGTTTTTCCCCTTCCCAATCCCGTTTTTCCCATTTTCCCCATTTTTCCCATTCCCAATCCCGTAATTCTATTCCCAATCCTGTTTTTCCCTTTTTCCCTTTTTCTCCTGTTTTCCGCGTTCCCAATCCCATTTCTCCCATTCCAAATCCCATAATTCCCAGTCCCATTTCCCCCATTCCCAATCCCATTTTTCTCGTTCCCAATCCCATAATTCTCATTCCCAATCCCGTTTCTCCCATTCCCAATCCCATTTTCCTATTCCAAATCCCGTTTTTCCCATTTTTCCGATGTTATTCCCATTTTTCCAGGCCCGTTCCCCCAGCACTACGTGGCCGTGTCCAGCCCCACCAACACGACGCAGCTGCTGCAGGCGGTGCTGGGGAACCTGACCGGGACCAGCGCCAACCTGAGCCGGGAGCAGTGCCAGAACCCCGGGAAAACTCCGGGAACACAGCCGGAGGTAATCCGGGATTTGGGATAACGGGATTGGGATTGGGATTGGGGTAATGGGATTGGGAATTGGGGTAATGGGATCGGCACCAACCTGAGCCGGGAGCCGTGCCAGAACCCCAGGAAAGCACCGGGAACCATGCCCGAGGTAATCCGGGATTTGGGATAACGGGATTGGGGCCAGAATCCTGGGAAAACACCCAGAACCATGCCGGAGGTAATCCGGGATTTGGGATAACGGGATTGGGGATTTGGGATAACGGGAGCAGTGCCAGAACCCCGGGAAAGCACCAGGAACACAGCCGGAGGTAATCCGGGATTTGGGATAACGGGATTGGGGCCAGAACCCCGGGAAAACTCCGGGAACCATGCCCGAGGTAATCCAGGATTTGGGATAACGGGATTGGGGATTTGGGATAACGGGAGCAGTGCCAGAACCCCGGGAAAACACCGGGAACCCTGCCGGAGGTAATCCAGGATTTGGGATAACGGGATTGGGATTGGGATAATGGGATATTGGGGTAACGGGATCAGCGCCAACCTGAGCCGGGAGCAGTGCCAGAACCCCGGGAAAACACCGGGAACCATGCCCGAGGTGGGAATTCTGATTGGGATAATGGGATTGGGATAACAGGATTGGGATTGGGGTAATGGGATTGGGGTAATGGGAGCAGTGCCAGAACCCTGGGCGAACACCGGGAACAGAGCCTGAGGTAATCTGGGATTTGGGATTTGGGACTTGGGGTTTGGGATTGGGATGGGATTTGGGTTTTCCATGTGTTAATTCCCTTTTTTCCTAGTTACCATTCCCATTTCTCCGTGCGTAATTCCCATTTCTCTGTGTATAATTCCCGTCTTTCCCTGTATAATTCCCATTTTTCCCATCTGTAATTCCCATTTTTCCCAGCTGTACAAGCACTGCTGGGTGCAGCGCCCCCTGGATGGGAATTCCACATCCGGAATTCCCGGCTGTGTCCGCTCCGGTGTCCGTCTGTCCCCGGCGCTGTCCCTGGCTGTCACTCCCATTTTTCCATGTTTAATTCCCATTTTTCTGGCTCTCATTCCCAGCTGTACGAGTACTGGTGGGTGCAGCGCCCCCTGGACGGGAATTCCTCGTCCCGCATTCCCGGCTGTGTCCGCTCCGGTGTCCGTCTGTCCCCCGCGCTGTCCCCGGCTCTCATTCCTGATTTTCCCAGCTGTAATTCCCATTTTCCCTGTATAATTCCCATTTTTCCCATTTTCCCCAGCTGTACGAGTACTGGTGGGTGCAGGGCCCCCTGGACGGCAATTCCACATCCCGAATTCCCGGCTGTGTCCGCTCCGGTGTCCGTCTGTCCCCGGCGCTGTCCCCGGCTCTCATTCCCATTTTCCCTGTATAATTCCCGTTTTTCCCAGCTGTACGAGTACTGGTGGGTGCAGGGCCCCCTGGACGGCAATTCCACATCCCGCATTCCCGGCTGTGTCCGCTCCGGTGTCCGTCTGTCCCCCGCGCTGTCCCCGGCCTTCGAGCTGCGCCGCTGGGATTCCCGGGAATTCTCCACGTGGACCGAGAGCCGCTGGAAGGACATCAGGGCCCGGATCTTCCTGGTGGCCAGCAGGGAGCTGGAGGTGACACGGGGACACAGGGAGGGACCCTGGGTTTATCCCCATCCACAAATTCCCAATTCCCAAATCCTCCATCTCCTAAATTACCAATGTCCCCAGTATCCCAAATCCCCAAATTCCCCGTATCCCCCGTATCCCAAATCCCCAACATCCCCAATTCCCAATTTGCTCAATGTTCCAAATCACCAAATTCCCAAATCCCCAATCTCCTAAATTCTCAATATCCCCAATCCCCAATATCTAAAATTCTAAATATCGCAAGTCCTCAAATTCCCAATGTCCCCAGTTCCCAATCCCCAATATTCAAAATTCCCAATTCCCAGTATCCCAAATCCCCAATCTCCTAAATTCCCAGTATTCCCAATATCCCAAATGCCCAATTTCCAAATCCCCAATATCCCAAATCCCTAATATCCACAATTCCCAGTATCCGAATTCCCTAATTCCCAAATATTCCAAATTCCCAATATCCCAAATTCCCAAATCCCCAATATCCGCAATTCGCAACCCTCAATTCCCAATCTTCCCAATCCCCAATAGCCCAAATATCCCCAATGCCCAATATCCCAAATTCCCAAATCCTCAATTCCCAAATCTCCAATATCTCAATTCCTAGTATTCCCAATATCCCAAATCCCCAATTTCCCCAATATTCCAAATCACCCAATTTGCAAATCCCAAATCTCCTAAATTCCCAATTTCCAAATATCCCAAATCCCCAATATCCTGAATCTCCAATATCCAAAATTCCCAATCCACAATATCTCAGTTCCCAATATCCCTAATATCCCAATATCTCAAATTCCCAAATCCTCGAATTCCCAATATCCTGAATACCCTAAATTCCCAATATCCCAAATATCCAAAACATCCCAAATTCCCGTTTTTCCAGCTGCTGACGCTGGCGCTGGGAGTGCTGGTGCTGCTCCTGTCCCTGCAGATCCCAAATCCACATCCCAGGGATGCCTGGGGCGATCCCAAATTTCCAATTCCCAACATCCCAAATCCCCAATTCCCAATATCCCAAACATCCCAAACATCCCAAACATCCCAAATTCCCGGTTTTTTCCCATTTTTCCAGCTGCTGACGCTGGCGCTGGGGGTGCTGGTGCTGCTCCTGTCCCTGCTCGGCACCTTCCTCATCAACTCCAAGGCCTCGCTGCTCTTCGGGATCCCGGCCCCTCCCGGATCCTCTGGGTACTGAAAATCCCAGGAAAACAGCCTGGAAAATCCGGGAAAACCTCTCGGAAAATCCCGGGAAAACAGCCAGGAAAATCCGGGAAAAACATCCTGGGAAATCCCAGGAAAACCACCTGGAAAATCCCAGAAAACATCCTGGGAAATCTGGGAAAAACCTCCTGGAAGATCCAGGGAAAACCACCTGGAAAATCCCAGAGAAAACTGCCTGGAAAATCCAGAAAAACATCCTGGAAAATCCAGGAAAAAGCTTCTGGCAAATCCAGGAAAACCGCCTGGGAAAATCCCGGAAAACCCCCTGGAAAATCTGGGAGAACGTCCTGGAGAATCCCAGAAAAACATCCTGGAAAATTCAGGAAAATCTCCTGGAAAATTCAGGAAGAACGTCCTGGAAAATCTGGGAAAAACCACCTGGAAAATTCCGGGAAAACCTCCTGGAAAATCCTGGGAAAAACCTCCTGGAAAATCCCAGGGAAACCTCCAGGAAAATTCAGGGAAACCTCCAGGAAAATCCAGGGAAACTTCCAGGAAAAGCCTCGGGAGGGAATTCCCCCAGAGCTGGAAATGCCAGAGGTGTTCCCGGGAAATTCCCAGAATTCCAGGTGGGATTGGTGCCCTGAGGGGGAGAATTCCCAAAATTCCCGTTTGGATTCGATGCCCTCAGTGAAAAATTCCCGAAATTCTCATTTGGATTCGATGCCTTGGGTTGGAAATTCTCAAAATTCTTGGAATTTCTGGATGGATCCAGTGCCCCGAGCAGAAAATTCCCAAAATATTCCCAAAACCCGGATAAAAGAAGGATAAGGGCGGGGGGAGGAGATTTTTGGGAATTGTGAGGAATTCCAAAGGGTCTGGGAATGTCCTGATGGAAAAATTCCCTTTTTTTTTCCCTGGGATTTGTAAATATTATAAATAAATCCATGGAGTTCCCAAGGAAGCTTTCTTATTCTCAGGTTTTTTCCCCTCGGAATGTTGAGAATCAGGGAAATTTGGGATTGGGATTGGATAAAGGGGATGGGATTTGGATCCCAAAAAATTCATGGAAAAGGAGGAGCAGGTCGGGAAAAGCTTTGGGGTAATGGATGGGAAGGAAGGGACGGAGCCAAAATTTGGGATAATGGAAATTCGGAATATTGAGCTGGAAATTTGGGATCATGGGCTGGAAATTTGGGATATTGAGCTGGAAATTCTCAGAACTGGGAATGACCAAAATCCTGGGAATTCTCAGAACTGGGAACGACCAAAATCCCGGGAATTCTCGGGACTGGGAATGAAAAAATCCCGGCAGACCTTTCCTGGCTCCGTGGGATTTTGGGGATCTTTGGGATCCGAGCACATCCCTGGCTGGGATCCCCCATTCCCGGCAATTCCAGGCGGGAATCCCGGCTGGGAACAGGAGGGAAAGCAGAGCCGGGATCATCCCAAAGGGAATTCCCGGGAATTTCTCTGGGACCCGTGGCCGCGATCCCAATTCCCCCTTTTTGGGATCAGCCCGGAGCTCCCGATCCCATTCCAGAGGATCCAGGGCGGGAGGAGCGCCCGGAATTCCCGGCGGGAAGCGCTGGGGCGGCTCCGCTCGTTCCCGGCTCGTTCCCGGCTGGAATCGCGCCCGGAGCCGCCGGGATCAGCTGCGGCCGCGCCGGGAACGATCCCAAAAAATCCCCGCGGGGCGGAGGGGAGGGGAATCGGGGCGGGAATGCGGGATCGGGGTGATGGATGTGGATTTGGGATTCGGGAATTGGGATTCGGGGTGGTGGATGTGCATTTGGGATGTGGGATTTGGGATTCGGGATGGGAATGCGGGGTTTGGGGTGATGGATGTGGATTTGGGGAGTGGGATTTTGGATTTGGGATGGGAATGTGGATTTGGAATGTGGGATTTGGGATTTGGGATGTGGAATTTGGGGTGATGGATGTGGATTTGGGATGTGGGATTCGGGATTCGGGATTTGGGGAGTGATGGATGCGGGAGGCGCCGGGAACGATCCCAAAAAATCCCCTTGGAGAGGCGGAGAGGGGATTCGGGAATGAGGGATGGGAATGTGGGATGGGGATTTGGGATGGGGCTGTGCCGGGAATGCTCCGGGCTCTGTCCCCGCTGCATTCCCTGTCCCGTCTCCTGTGGCTGTCCTTGTCCCCATCTCCCGTCCGTGTCCCTATCGCTATCTCCTGTCCCCCTCTCCTATCCCCGTCCCTGTCCCCATCTCCTGTCCCCGTTTCCCGTCCCTGTTCCACTCTCCTGTCCCTCTCTCCCATGCCTGTCCCCCTCTCCTGTCCCCGTCCCTCTCCCCATTTCCCGTCCCTGTCACCTTCTCTCCTGTCCCCTCTCTGTCCCGGCTCTATCCCCGCTCTATCTCGGCCCTATCCCGGCTCTGTCCCCGCTATCCCGGTTCTGTCCCCGCTGTCCCCGCTGTCCCCGCTGGCGATGTTGGCGCTGCTGGCGCTGCTGGCGCTGCCGCCCTGGCTCTGTCCCCGCGCTGTCCCCGCGCTGTCGCCAGCTGAGCCCCGCGTGTCGCCGCCCGCGGCTCCGGGGCCGTTCCGGGAGCAGCTGCGAGCGCGGCGGGCACCGAGCCCGGGCGGGAGGGGCCGCGAGGGGACGGCGACGGCGACAGCGACAGGGACGGGAGAGGGGGACAGGACATGGGGACAGGGACGGCAGAGAGGGACAGGGACGGGAAAGGGGGACAGAGACAGGAATCGGAGAGGGGGACAGGAGAGACGGAAAGGCACGGGGACGGGAGAGGGGGACAGGGACAGCGAGAGGGACAGGGGGACAGGGACAGGAGATGGGGACAGGGACGGGGACAGGGACGGGAGAGTGGGACAGGAGAGAGGGAAAGGGACGGGGACAGGAGAGGGGGACAGGGACAGGGACGGGAGAGAGGGAAAGGGACAGAGACGGGAGAGGGGGACAGGGACAAGAGAGGGTGACAGGGACGGGAGAGGGGGGACGGGGACAGAGCCGGGATAGAGCCGGGACAGCTGGGGCAGAGCGAGGACAACAGGGACAGAGCGGGGACAGAGCGAGGACAGAGCCGGGACAGAGCGGGGACAGCGGGGACAGAGCGGGGACAGGAACATTTTCAGGACTGGGAATTCCACTCCAGGCTCCCTTTTCCCAATTTCCGAGCAGGGAATTCCTCTTCAGGCTCCCTTTTCCCAATTTCCCGGGTCCCTTTTCCCAATTTTCAGCACCGGGAATTTCACTCCAGGCTCCCTTTTCCCAATTTCCCGTGTCCCTTTTCCCAATTTTCGACCCCGGGAATTCCTCTCCAGGCTCCCTTTCCCCAATTTTCAGCACTGGGAATTCCGCTCCAGGCTCCTTTTTCCCGTTTCCCGGGTCCCTTTCCCCAATTTTCGGGACCGGGAATTCCGCTCCGGGCCCTTTTCCCCCTTTCCCCCCTTTTCCCGAATTCCCGCCGGGCAGCTGCACCGGGAGCAGCTGTCGCCTTTTCCCGGCCCGCATCCAGCGCGCCCCTCCCGGGGCTCCCCGCGCAGCCAATGGAATCCCGAATTCCCGCTTTTCCATATTTATGAGGGAAAAGGGAGGGGGAACGGGAGAGGCCAATGAGGCTCCCGGGGTCGGGCCCGGCGTGGATAAATTGGGAATTTTTTTGCGGGGGAGAAGCGGCGAAATTTCCTCCTCGGAAGCTCCAGAGCGACTCTGCCGCCGGAATCCCGGGATCGATCCCGAATTCCCATCCCGGATTCCCATCCCGGATCCTTCGCGGGACCTCGGGAGAATCCAGGGAAAGTTTTTTCCTCTTTTCTCCATGAATGGATGAGCGGAAATCCCGGGAATTCCTGGAGGAGAAACGCGCGGAGCCCGGGGATGGTGCGGGACGCGGGGTAAGGCGGCTTTTCCAGGCATCGGGAATGGCCCAAAAACCGGGAATTCTGCCCCAAATTCCCGGGAAATGCCTCGATCTCACTGCCGGGTTTGGCTCCCAAATCCCTTTGGAAAATGGGATTTTCCTGGGAGGGTTTGGGAGCGGGGAAAAGGAAAAGAACCCGCCTGGAATCCGTTTGGTTTCCGAGGAAAATTGGGAATTTCGTCGGGAATGGGAGGAAAAGGGCGAGGGAGGAGGTGGGGAAAATTCCCGGGGTTTTGCTGGGAAAAGCGGAGGCTGACCAGGGATCCTTGGGGCGGCTGGATTCGGAAATTGGGCGGTTTTACCCCAAAACACCCCAAAAAAACTCGGGAAAGAGGCGCTGGGAGCAGGAATTGCACGCCAAGGAAAAGCTCCGGGATAACCCAGGCCGGGAATTGGTTTGGATGCGGGAATGAAACTTGAGTTTTCCCAAAAAAAAGTCTCCTGCTTCCCATGCAGGGATGCACCCCGAATTCCCGGGAATCCCAGATCCGCAGGGAAGCTCAAGGGGCCAAATTCCCCAATTCCCAAAATTCCCAAATCCCCAAATCCCCGAATTCCCAAATAATTCCCCAAATCGAGCCGGGAGTGATCCCAAACATCCAAAATTCCCGGGAATTTCTTCGGGAGACCCAGCAGGGAAATTCCCGGGGAAATTCCCGCCCCTCTCAGGGATTTTGGGAGATTTGGGGCGAATTTTATTCCCGATATTTTTGGGGTAAATTCCCATCATTCCAGCCTTTTAAAAATCCGGGACTGGGGCCGTCCCTGCCCTGTCCCGCTGGGATCTGGGATCCGTTCCCGGCCGCTTTTCCCATTCCCAAGTTTTTCCCCTTTTCCCGATGGCATTCCCGGATTTCCAGGGAAGGCAGCGGGGATGAAGATGAGGATGGGGAGGATGAGGATGGGAATAAGGATTGGGATGAAGATGAGGATGAGGATGAAGTTAAGATAAAGATGAGGAGGAGGATGAGGATGAAGATGCAGAAGATGAGGAGGAAGAAGATAAGGATGAGAATGAGGATGATGAGGATGAGGAGGAAGAGGATGAGGATGATAAGAATGAGGATGAGGGTGATGAGCATGAGGAGGATGAAGAAGAGGATAATGAGGATGATGAGGATGAGAATGAGGAGGATGAGGGTGATGAAAATGAGGAAGAAGAGGATGATAAGGATGATAAGGATGATGAGAAGGATGATAAGGAAGAAGAGGATGAGGAAGAAGAGGATGAGGGTGATGAGGATGAGGAAGAAGAAAATGAGAATGAGGATGATGAGGGGGATGAGGGTGAGGATGAGGATGAGGAAGAAGAGGATGAGGATGATGAGGAGGATGAGGGTGATGAGGATGATGAGGATGAGGAAGAAGAGGATGATGAAGGTGAGGATGAGGATGAAGATAAGGATGGGAATGAGGATGATGAGGATGATGAAGATGAGGATGATGAGGAAGATGAGCGGGGGGCGGGGCGCGGCGCTCGGGATTCCCCGCGGATCCCCGGGAGCAGCTGCGGCCGCTCCATCTGCCGGGAACGGAGCCCGCGGGGACCGACGGACAGACGGGACAGACGGACAGGGGGACAGCAAGGGGGGGACCGCGGGATGGACCGAGG
>JAWWEX010000108.1:7104662-7123663 GCA_035583215.1 Arremon brunneinucha
TTTTACCCCATGTTTCCGGCTTTTTTCCCCCATTTTTCCCGTTTGGCCCCCATTTTTCCTTCTTTTTTCCTTCTTTTCCCCCCATTTTTCAATCATTTTCCCCCCATTTTTCCCACATTTTTTCCGTTTTTTCCCCATTTTCCCCCATTTCCCCCGCTTTCCCCAGGGATCGGCGGGAGCGGCACCGCTCCAAGAGCCGGGACGGGACGCGCGGGGACAAATCGGTGACGATCCAAGCGCCGGGGGAGCCTCTGCTGGACAACGAATCCACGCGGGGCGACGAGAGGGTGAGCGCAGGGGGGTCGGGGCTGGAACCCCCCAAGGGATGAGGGAATTGTTCCCGTTGGAATTTTTCCCGGCGGAATTTTCCCCGTCGGAATTTCTCCCGGCGGGATTTCCCGGCCGAGCGGTCCGGCCGGTCGGGCCGGTCCTGTGGGGAGAACGAGAAAATGAGAAAACGAGAAGGAGACGCGGCTCCGGCGCCAGGGCTGGAAAACGCCCCCGGGATCTGATCCCCAAGGAACCCAGACTTTGAGGATTTGCCCCAAATTCCCGCCTGGATAGGACAGGGGAGGCTGCCCCGCCCTTGGTGCCCCTCGTTCCTGAATTCTGGAATTTCTCCAGCTCGATCCTGGTCTTTCATCCTGTCCCAATCCGCCCACGCCGGCGGCGGCTCCAGCGCTTTTCATGTTCCCTCTGCGGCGGCTTTTCCTGGGAATGGGGGATTTTCCTGGGAATGGGGGATTTTCCTGGGAATGGGGCTTTTCCTGGGAATGGGGGTCCCGGAGTCGCCCTGGAGCACCCCGGGCTCCGCTTTGCCCCTTGGAACGAAATCCATGGAACCCTGGAATTGCTTGGATGGGAATGATCCCATGGGCAGGGACGCCTCCCACCATCCCAGGGCACTCCAGGCTGGAATTGGGCTGGAATTTTCCAGGGATCCGTGGAAAAACAGAAATTGGGCTGGAATTGGACTGGAATTTTCCAGGGGTCCATGGAAAAACAGGAAGGAATTTCCCAGTTTTCCTGGCAGGAATGTGTGGGGAAAATTCCTACACAGAAAACAAAAAAAACTCCAAATTCCAGGAATGTGCAAGTGCCCAAAACCAGGATGAGGGAAAGACAGATGGAAAGGGATGGGAGAAGGAATCCAGCTGGGAAGGAATGCAGGAATTTGGGCACCTCTCTGGCAGGGAGAGGGGGTTCTGGAGTGGGGAAGGGTCTGTCTGGAGCCATTCCCAAAAATTCCTGACAATTCCCAAGCATTCCCGAGCATTCCCAAGCATTCCCAAGGATTCCCAAGCATTCCCAGCCTTCCCGGCGCGGGCAGCGCTGCGGGGGCGTGCCGGGCGTGTTCCTGCTGGTCCTGCCAGCCAGGAAGGGTTGGCCAGGAAATCCGGGAGCTTCCCGATCCCAAAGCTGCTCCCGCCGGAGCCGGAGCTTTCCCGGAGGGAGAATTCCCAACGGAATTCCCGGCGGAATTCCTGGTGGAATTCCCAGGCCCAGGCTGAGGTTCCTCCACCCTGAGGAGGGCGATGGCTCCAGGGAGTGCTCCTGGTGTGGAGGTGGGATGGGGGTTTGGGAAACAGGGAATGCTCCTCTGGAATTGAGGGAATTCAGGAAACACCCCTTGGGATATCCCCTGTCACCTCGCCAGGGTGGCATTTCCTGGAGATGCAGTGGGTGGGAGGTCCTGGAGGTGAGGTGGGACAGGTGGGACATGGAGCCACCCCTGGAAATGTCCCCAGCTCAGGGGTGGTCGGTGGGAGGTCCTGGAGGTGAGGTGGGACAGGTGGGACACAGAACCACCCCTCGAAATGTCCCATCACCTCCCCGGGGTGACAATGGGGACACTCTTGGTTTGATGGGCTGATGGGACACAGAGCCACCTCTTGGAATGTCCCCTGCTCAGGATGACACCTGGGTGGTCAGAGGGAGGTCCTGGAGGTGAGGTGCCCACCTGGGACAGGTGGGACACGAAGCCATCCCTCAAAACGTCCCATCTCCTCCCTAGGACGACAACTGGGGCGAGACCACCACGGTGGTGACGGGCACGTCGGAGCACAGCATCTCCCACGATGACCTCACGCGCATCACCAAGGACATGGAGGACAGCGCCCACCTGGACTGCTCCCGCCACCTGGGCGTGGCCCTGGGCGCGGCCCTGGCGCTCCTGGCCTTCCTCACGCCCTTGGCCTTCCTCCTCCTCCCGCAGCTGCTGTGGCGGGAGGAGCTGGAGCCCTGCGGGACGCCCTGCGAGGGGCTCTTCATCTCGGTGGCCTTCAAACTCCTCATCCTCCTGCTGGGCAGCTGGGCCCTGTTCTTCCGCCGCCCCAAAGCCTTCTTCCCGCGCGTCTTCGTCTTCCGCGCGCTCCTCATGGTGCTGGTGTTCCTGCTGGTGGTGTCCTACTGGCTCTTCTACGGCGTGCGGATCCTGGACTCGCGGGACCGCAACTACCGCGGCGTGGTGCAGTTCGCCGTGTCGCTGGTGGACGCGCTGCTCTTCGTGCACTACCTGGCCGTGGTGCTGCTGGAGCTGCGGCAGCTGCAGCCCCAGTTCACGCTCAAGGCCGTGCGCTCGGCCGACGGCGCCAGCCGCTTCTACAACGTCGGCCACCTCAGGTGGGGATGGCCGCGGTGGTGGCGTGGGGGATGTTCTCGTGGTGGGAATGGGGATTTTGTAATGTGGGAAAGGTGGATGTTCTCGTGGTGGGAGCTGTTTTCTCTGGGAATTGATGGAATCAGGGAACGGTTTGGGTTGGAAGGACCTCACAAATCCATGGGCAGGGACACCTCCCACCATCCCAGGTGGCTCCAACCTAACTTTGGACACTTCCAGGGATGGCGCAGCCACGTTTTTTCCCGGGAATTCCCTCCCAGCCCCTGCTGTCCCTCGGTGTGTGTCCCCCCCACGCATTCCCGCTCTCCCCTGCCCCACATTCCCGATGTTCCCCCCGCAGCATCCAGCGAGCGGCCGTGTGGATCCTGGAGAATTACTACCACGACTTCCCGGTCTACAACCCCGCCCTGCTCAACCTCCCAAAATCCGTCCTCTCCAAGAAAATGTCCGGCTTTAAGGTCTACTCCCTCGGCGAGGGTGAGGTTCCATTCCTTCTTTCCCCTCTTGGCTTCTCCCTCTCCTTCTCCTCCTGTTTCCTCCATCCTCATCCTCACATTCATCTCCGGAATTTTTTGGAGGGAGTTCCAGGAGTTTCCTCCCTTCTTTTCCAGAATTTTTTGGGGGAACTGTGGGTTCTTCCTCTCAGGAATTTTTTGGGTGGAGCTCCGGGTGCTTCCTCCCTTCTTCTCTGGAATTTTTTGAGGGGAGTTCCAGGTGTTTCCTCCCTTCCTCTCTGGGATTTTTTTGGGGGAGCTCTGGGTTCTTCCTCTCAGGAATTTTTTGGGGGAATCTCTGGGTGCTTCCTCCCTTCTTCTCTAGAATTTTTTTGAGGGGATCTCTGGATGCTTCCTCCTTCCTCTCTGGAATTTTTGGGGGGTAACTCCGGGTGCTTCCTCCCTTCCTCTCTGGAATTTTTTTGGGGGGAGCTCCGGGCGCTTTTTCCGAGCTCACCCCCGCTCTGGATGGCTCCACCAACAGAGAATTCCACCAACAACTCCACGGGGCAGTCGCGGGCGGTGATCGCGGCGGCGGCGCGGCGGCGCGACAACAGCCACAACGAGTTCTACTACGAGGAGGCCGAGCACGAGCGCCGGGTGCGCAAACGCCGCGCCAGGTGCGGAAAAATCCCTGGATTCCCCGCCTTGGGAATGCTGTGGGGAGCCCCTTCCAGGTTTTCCATGGATGGGGAGATTCCAGAGGGCAAGCCCAGGTCAACCCAAGGGCGGTCATGTGGGTGGATCTTCAGCCGAGTTGGTTGAAGCTTGGGTTCCTTCGTCCATTGGGTGAATCCCAGCAGATCCAGGATTTCCGCCCTGGATCCATGGAGATTCCCATTCCAAATCCATGGGGTTTACATCCCAGATGCAAGGGAGTTTCTATCCCAGTTCCGTGGGGTTTTCCATCCCAAATCCAAGGGTTTTGCATTCCAGTTCCAAGGGAGATTTCATCCTAAATCCAAGGGATTTTTCCGTTCCAAATCCAAGTGGTTTTCCATCCCAAATCCAAGAGGTTTTCTGTCCCAAATCCAAGTGGTTTTCCATCCCAGATCCAAGGGAGTTTTCATCTCAAATTCAAGGGAATTTCCATCCCAAATCCACGAGTTTTTCCATCCTAAATCCAAGGGAGTTTCCATCCTAAATCCAAGGGGTTTTTCCATCCCAGATCCATGAGGTTTTCCGTTCCAAATCCACGGGATTTTCCATCCTAAATCCCCAGGTTTTTCATCCCAAATCCAAGGGGTTTTCATCCCAAATCCAAGGGAGTTTCCATCCCAAATCCACGAGTTTTTCCATCCCAAACCCAAGGGAGTTTCCATCCCAAGCCCAAGGGAGTTTCCATCCCAAATCCATGAGTTTTTCCGCCCCAAATCCACGAGGTTTCCCATCCCAAACCCCCGGGTTTCCCCGCCTCTCCCGCAGGCTGGTGGTGGCGGTGGAGGAGGCCTTCACGCACATCAAGCGGCTGCAGGAGGAGGAGCAGAAGAACCCGCGGGAGATCATGGACCCGCGCGAGGCCGCCCAGGCCATCTTCGCCTCCATGGCCCGCGCCATGCAGAAGTACCTGAGGACCACCAAGCAGCAGCCCTACCACACCATGGAGAGCATCCTGCAGCACCTCGAGTTCTGCATCACCCACGACATGACCCCCAAGGTGCCCAAACGGGGGTTTGGGTGGAATTTATCCCATTTGGGATCATCCCGATGGGAAAATGAGGGGTTGGAGTGAGGTGGGGTTGGATTCTTCTCGTGGGGAACTGGGAATGGAGCTGGAGCTGCTGGAGAAGGGAATGGAGAATCCTGAGGGTGACTGAGGGGCTCAGCCTGGAGAAAAAGGGGATCCAGGGGGGATTTGGGGTCTGATCCCAGGGAATGGGGCAGGACAAGCGGGAACGGCCTCGAGCTGCACCAGAGGAAGCTCAGGGTGGGAAATTTGGAAAAATCCCTCCTGGAAAGGCCTTGGAAGGGGAGGTTTGGAGTGACGACTCAAGGAATTCCTGGAATTCTGGGGGAACAGGTGGGGATTGCCCCCAGCTCTGACTCGATGACCTCGGAGCTCTTTCCCAACCTGGACAATCCCCAAAAATCCCCCAAAATCCCCAAAAATCCCCAAAGCAGCACCACGGGGCCATTCTCCCTCCAAAACAAACCAAAACCATGTCCGGGCCACCTGGAGGTGACATCCCCCTGTCCTTGCCCTTCTCCCAAGGCCTTCCTGGAGCGGTACCTGACGGCCGGCCCCACCATCCAGTACCACAAGGACCGCTGGCTGGCCAAGCAGTGGACGCTGGTCAGCGAGGAGCCGGTGACCAACGGCCTCAAGGACGGCGTGGTCTTCGTGCTCAAGCGCCAGGACTTCAGCCTGGTGGTGTCCACCAAGAAGATCCCGTTCTTCAAGCTCTCCGAGGAGTTCGTGGACCCCAAGTCGCACAAGTTCATCATGAGGCTGCAGTCGGAGACCTCGGTGTGATTGGGCCGGGTTGGGATTTTTCCCAAGTCCTTCCGGCTCCGAATCTCCCAAATTTGGCTCCTCCGGCGCCGCCGGGACGCGGAAAAGCGGGAAAGGCGCTCCCGGCTCCGGCGCCTTGCTGGGATCATGACCACTCGTCCTTTCTTGAGGTGGCTGAGCGCCTTCTCCTCATCCTCCTCCTCTTCTTCCTCCTCATTCCCGAAATCCGGATCCTTTTGGAGCCGGAACTCAAGGGCTAATCCCAAGAATTCCCGACTTCCTTCTTCACCAGCGTCCTGGAGCAGCTCCGGGGTCCCACCGACCTCCTGCTCCTCCTGTCCGTCTTCTCCTGGACATCTGTCCTGGCTCTGGCCTTAAACCACTTCCCAGCTTGGGATCCCAAGGGAATTTTGGAAGCGTCTCCAGGAATCCGTGGCTGCTATGGAAAAGCTCCCCCTGGTGCACCCCCAGGTTTTGGGAGCGTCCTCCCCGCCTCTGCTGAATTTTTAGGAAAAACGAGCGGAAATCTGAGATTTTTGGAGGAGCTGAAAGTTTTGGGAGTGTCCTTCTCACCTCTGCTGATTTTTTTAGGAAAAACGAGCAGAAATTTGGGATTTTTTTGAGGATTTGAAGGTTTTGGGAGCGTCCTCCTCGCCTCTGCTGAATTTTTTTGGAAAAACGAGCGGAAATTTGGGATTTTTTTGGAGGAGCTGAAGATCGAATTGAGGTTTTGGGAGGGTTTTTTTGGGTGGGTTTTGCTGCTCCTGGGGGGATCCGCATCCCGAATTCCAGCGGGGGCTTCCCAGTGCCGTTGGAGCAATCCTGGATCCGTGACCCTGAGGAACCCCAGGAGATCTCAACGAGGTCCTTCAGGAACGTCCCTCAAATGAGGCGATCCCACAGAATTCCCATCGGGATGCAAAAACAAAAATTTCATTTTTTCGCCTTCTCCTGGTTTTGTTTCTAAGGTCACAAATACCTCACGGATGGATTTGGGATTTTATTCCCAATTTTTTGGTTTTTCTCCCCGCTCCAGCTCCCACCTCCACCCTCGTGGGGCCGGAAGTGCCGGATTTCATTCCAGGAGTTTTGTGGTCGGGTTTTGGGGTCGATTTTGTCCTAAGCACTAAAAAAGGGGAGTTTGGAGCCAGGGGAGGCTTCCCCAGTAAGCACCAGTAGCAAAATGGGGGGATCCACCCCCTACCCGAATTCCAGGAAATTCCTGGGTTTTTTGGGAATTTTGGGGGGAAATTTTTGGGGGAATTTGTACTGGGAGCCCATTTTGGGCCATTTTCCTGCAAAAAAAAAAAAAAAAAAAAAGGGAATGGATCTTCCTGGGAGGGGTGGGGAGTTCACAGTTCCATTTGGGAATTTTGGGAGATCAGAATTCCCTTTTTTGGTTCCGTTTTCGGGGTTGGGTTTGGATTTTGTTTTCCCGCAGAGCCGAGGTTTCTGTGCATGCGTGTAGAAAGTTGTAAAATGTCAAATTAATGGTTTTTAATATATAAAGAAAGCTTGGATTTTCCCAGAGTTTTTGCAGTGGATCGGAGCGTTCCGGCAGTGGTAGGAATTTTTTTTCCGTTGGTGTTTGGTTGGTTTTTTCGGGTTTTTTTGTTTTATTTTATTATTTTTTTTTTCATAGAGGAACTAAAATTGTACAATTTTGGTTTTTTTTTAATAAAATAAATCTGTTTTGACTTTTTCTTTTTTTAATTTATTTAGGCTCGGGGGCTGTGGGGCCAAGAGTTTGGGGTTTGTGGGGCCGAGGATTTGGGGTGTGTGGGGTCAAGTTTGGTGGTCTGTAGGGACAAGGATTTGGGGGTTATAGGGTGAAGGATTTGGGGTCTACAGGGCAGGGATTTGGGATTTATGGGGAAAGAATTTGTGGGTTGTGGGGCCAAGGATTTGGGGTATATGGGGCCAAATATAAAGGGGATTTGGGGCCAAGGATTTGGGGTCTGTGGGGTCAAAGATTTGGGATTTATGAGGCCAGGGATTTGGGATGTTTGCCACAAAAGTTTAGGGATCTACGGGGCCAAAATTTTGGGATTTATGGGGCCAAAACCTTGGGATTTTTGGGGCCAAAACCTTGGGATTTGGGGGCTGAGGGTTTGGGGTCAATGCCGAACCCTTTTGTGCTCATCCCACCCCCAAATCCCCCAGAACCGCCCCAAAATACGCAGGGGAAAACGTCAGAGGGGGCTGCGTGTCCCGGCAGAGAAATTCCAAGGATTTTTGGGATGAAATTCCAAGGTTTTTTGGGATAAAAATCCCACTTTTAGTGCTGTTCCTCATGCAGGGCACACCGGAGGGGCCTCGGGGTGGCCTCGTGTCCCCAGGTGGGACCTGGGAGCCACTGGGGCCACCCTGGGACCCTCAGGAGCCTCCTGGGGGCGAGTCCGGCTGGGGAGGAGAAAATTGGGAATTGGGAGGGGCTGGAATTGTCCCTTTGTCCTGGGAATTGTCCCTTTTACCCAGGAATTTTCCCTTTATCCCAGGAATTCCCTTTATTCCAGAAATTCCATTTTTTTCCAGGAATTTTCCCTTTTTCCTGGGAATTTCCCCTTTTCCCCAGGAATTTTCCCTTTTCCCCAGGAATTTTCCCTTTTCCCAGAAATTCCATTTTATCCCAGAAATATTCAATTTTTTCTCAGGAATTTTCCCTTTTGCCCAGAAATTCCATTTCCCCAGGAATTTTCCCTTTTCCCATCAGTACCGGGGGCTGGGGGGGCTCTGGCTGGTCCAAGGGGGTCTCAGTCTCCTCCGGGATTTTTGGGATGGGGTTGTGGACGTGGGGCTGGACCAGAGCTCCCAAATCTGCAAGGGAAGGGTCGGGATGAGAGCTGGGAATCTCCGGGATTTGGGAATTCTGGGAATCTCCAGGATTTGGGAATTCTGGAGTGGTTTGGGATGGGAGGAGCTTTAGGATCATCCCAATCCCATGGGAAGGGACATTCCCACCATCCCAAACTGGAATTGGGAACTTCCAGGCATGGGATAACAAAATATCCCAATAAAAACTGAATATCCCAGGAAAAATAAAACATCCCAATAAAATTGAATATCCCAGAAAAAAAAAAAATCTCAATAAAACTGAATATTCAAGGAAAAATTAAATAACCCAATAAAATTAAATATCCCAGAAATAAAATCCCAATAAAATGAAATATAAAAGAAAATATCCCGGTAAAATCGAAATACCCCAATAAAATCAAACACCCAATTAGAAAAATACTCCAAAAAATTAAAACGAAATAAATCGAAATAAAATAAAATAAAATAAAATAAAATAAAATAAAATAAAATAAAATAAAATAAAATAAAATAAAATAAAATAAAATACAACCAAACTTCCCAGTAAAACCAGTTCCCCCGACCCCGCAGGGCTCACCTGAGGAGTCGCTGCCGCTCGTGGCCCTGTCCAGGATCCCTGTGACCAGACCAGACTCAAAACCTGAATTTTCCACCCCAAATCCCCTTTGGAAAACCCCAAAAGCAGCCGAGCCCCAGTTTGGGTTCGGAGCGGGAAAAAAACCCCAAAACCCCAAAAAATTGTGGGGAAGGAAAGGGCAGAGGTGACCCCAAAAGAGGGAAATTTGAGGTAAGATGGGAAATTTGGGATGAATTTGGGGAATTTTGGGATGAATTTTGGGAATTTTGGAGCACAGGGGAACATCCCAGCCTTGAGCTGTGACCATGGGAGGATTTTTGGGATCAGGATCCCCCTGATGGTGCTGCACCCCAAAAAGGGACATTTTGGGGCACTTTTGGGGGTTTTGGGGGTTTTGACTTCTGGTTTTTTTGGGGCATTTCTGATTATTTTGGGATTGTGACTTCTGGGGGTTTTGGGGTGGTGACCTCTGGATTTTTTGGGGTTTTGAGTTCTGGATCTTTTAGGGGCATTTCTAATGATTTTGGGGTTGTGGCCTCTGGGGGTTTTGGGGTTTTGACTTCTGGACCTTTTGGGACATTTCTGATTATTTTGGGGTTTTGACTTCTGGATCTTTTGGGGGCATTTCTGACTATTTTGGGGTTGTGGCCTCTGGAGGTTTTGGGTTTTTGGGTCTGACCTTTGTCCTTTTTCCTCTGGTAGGTGACAAAGAGCACGAGCAGGGCCAGCACCACGAAGATGACGGGGGACCAGTACCGGGCTGAGACACCCGAGGAGGTTCCTGTGGGGACAGAGGTGACATGGGGGGACGTCCCTCAAGAAGGTGACAGGTCCCTCAGGTTGGTGGCACATCACCTAGAGTGGTGACACGTCCCCCAGAGTTGTCACACATCCCCCATAAGGGTGACAAATCACCCGAGACAGTGACAAATCCCCCAGAGTGGTGACAAGTCCCCCAGGAGGGTGACAAGTCCCGACGGGGGTGGCACATCCCCCTCAAGAGTGTGTCAGGTCCTCCAGGGGTGGCGTCACCACCTCATGATGGTGACAAACCCCAGGGACAATGCCATGCCCCCACAATTGTGACAGTGCCACGTACCCATAACGGTGACAGATCCCTGGGGACAATGCCAAATCCCTGGGGACAATGCCACCTCCCTGGGGACAATGCCACATCCCTGGGGACAGTACCACCTCCCTGGGGACAGTGCCACATCCCTGGGGACAGTACCACCTCCCTGGGGACAGTGCCACATCCCTGAGGACAATGCCACCTCTCTGGTGACAGTGCCACCTCCCTCCCTTCCCCTGGAACTCACGGCTCTGGTTCCCTGCCGGTGTCACCGCGAGGTCCCCGAGGCTCCCAGGAGGGCTCGTGGTGACCCTCGACCACGTTGTCACCGCGTCCCCGTCCCCGGTGGCCGTGCTGGGGTGTCCTGGTGGCTCCAGGGGGTCCCGTGTCCCCTCCGGGGTCTCCTCGGTGACATTCCCGTTGTTCCCGTTGTTCCCGTTCCCGTTCCCCGACTCCTCTTCCTGGAAGCCGAGGGCTGGGGATTTGTGGGATTTGGGATTTGTCCATTCTGCCCCAAATTCCGGGGTCAGGAACGGGAATGTCCACCCCAGTGTCCCCTCAGGGGACATGGGACAGGGTTTGCGGACAGCACCAGAGGGTGACAGGTCAGGAGGGGCCCCAAAAGGAAATTTTGGGGAAGAGGAGTGGGAGGGAAATCCTGGGAATTCTGAGGGAGCGGGGATGGGATCCCAGGAATGGCCGGAGATGTTCCAGGTGGGATTTGGGGTGGAAATCCAGGAAATTCTGCCCCAAAGGGTTTTGGGGTTCTAGAACAACTCCAAGGGATGATCCCAACCCCAAAACCTCCAGGAGGGTTTGGAAAACACTCCCAGACACCGGGCGGGATTTGGGGATTTTGGGGGTTTTGGGGATTTGGGGATTTTGGGATGGCCTGGGGCTGGGTTGGGTGATCCGTGCAGGTTTTTCCACCTCAGGAGGTCCCACAGCTCTCCGAGGGGGCTGAGCTCGAGCGGAGCAGCGGCCCCATATCCTGTGGGGTTCACACCTCACCCCCGACAACGAAAACCCCAAATCTGTCAGGTTCTCACAGTGGAAAACGGGGGCTGGGGCTGAGCTGAGGCTGTTCCGAAACCCAGGAGGTTTTGGGGTTGTGCTACCCCAAAATATCCCAAAATACCCCAAAATATCCCAAAATATGCCAAAACATCCCCACTTGGGGCATGGAATTGGAGGATGTGAGGTGGAAGGACCCACCGGGATCATCCAAGCCCCATTCGAGATTAAAACCAACAAAACCACCCCAAAACGGTTCAAAAGCCCCTCCTGATGCTCTGGGATGAATTTGGGGAGCTGGGACAGCTCAGAAGACCCCAAAACCCTCATGGGAACACAAACCACGCTCAGCAAAGCCGGGCTCAACCCAAACCTGAGCTTAACCCCCAGGAAAAGCCCCCCAGGGACCTCCCTGCGCTGCACCGGCTGCCTTCAGCCCCTTCTTCTTCCTCATCCTCCTGATCCGAGCCCCCCGAGCCCCCCAGCCCCACTCACCGGCCCCGGAGCAGAGCAGGGCGAGGCAGAGCCCCCCAAAGCCCCTCGGGCCCATCCTGCCCCGCCCGGCCCCTCGGAGCCGCCTCCCTTCCCCTTTTGGGCCAGGAAGCGGCGGTTGGTGAGCAAAGGTGGTGAAATCGGGGGAGGAACAGCCGAAAAACGTCCCCGAGGTCCTTCCTCCACCCCATGGGTCATCTCTCCATCCCATGGACCATTCCTCCACCCCATGGAATCATTTTTCCATCCCATGGATCAGTTTCTCCTTGCCATAGGATTATTCTTCTATCCCATAGAATTTCTCCATTCCATGGAGAAATCCAATGGATTTATTTCTCCACCCCATGGATCATCTATCCAATCCATGGTTCATCTCTCCATCCCCATGGATCATTTCTCCAATCCATGGATCATCTCTTCACCCCATGGAATTGTTTTTCCATCCTATAGAATCGTTGTTCCATTCCACGGAGAAATCCCATGGATTTGTTTCTCTTCGTCCCATGGAATTATTTCTCCATCCCATGGATCTGTTTCTCCACTCAATGGAATTTTTTTTCCACCCCATGGGTTCATTTGTCCACCCCATGGATTCATTTCTCCACCCCATGGATTTATTTTCCCACCCCATATATTTATTTCTCCACCCCATGGATTTATTTTCCCACCCCATGGATCATCTCTCCAACCCATGGAATTATTTTTCCCTCCCATAGGATTGTTTCTCTATTCCATGGAGAAATCCAATGGATTTATTTCTCCACCCCACGGATTTTCCTCCTTGCCAACCCTTCCATCCCAGAGTCGCTCTCCATGTCCCGTTTTCCCTCAGATCCACCCCAAATCCCGGATCCTCAATCCCGAACCCTGGCCCTGCAGGGATTGGTTGAGCCAAGGTTTTGGGGGTTCTTTTGGGGGGCTGGGTGCTGTAAAATTTAGAACGTTCCGGTGGTGGGGAAAGGGAGCAGGTGCTGAAACCACACGAGCTCTGACAGTGCGGGCGACTCTTCTGGTTCTGCTTTAACTTCCTGGCGTTATTTTTGGTTGTTTTTGGTGGTTTTCAGCCCTGCGAGAAGCCGAAGCTTTTGCAAGGCTCAAAATGCAGCAGAGAAAAATATTTACAAAAAAGTAAATTTACAAAAAAGCCTATTCCACCCTCTTCTTTATATACAAAATTAGTCATTTGAAAGTAAATAATTTCCAAAGGTTACTTGAGCTAGCTGTTTTAACGAAGGGATTTTCCACCCAAAAAGGGGCTGGTTCTGCATGTTGGTCTGGGTGACCAGGATTGGTCCGAGGATTGGGACTGACATTCCTGGAGGGCTTTTCCACCCTCGGGAATTTCAGGATTCCATGGAAAAACCCTTTGAAGAGTCTCCTCCAGCCTGCCTGGGAGTCTCAGCAGCTTTGGCAGAGGTTTGGTCCCAAATTCCGGTGGGAGAGGGTGGGAGAAGGAACCTGAATCCCACAGAGCTGCCAAAAACGTGGAGAAAGATTCCCAAAAACATGGAGAAAGTTCCCAAAGCATGGAGAAAGATCCCAAAAACATGGAGAAAGTTCCCAAAACCATGGAGAAATTTCCCATGAAAAATCCTCCCTGAAATCCCAAAGAGGGGGAAACTGAAGCAGCCGAGATGAGGAGGCGAAGGGACATTCCAGGAGGGGGAGATCCCTGAGATCCAGGTCTGGAGCAGGACTGGGGATGTTGGAGCCATTCTGGAGCCACCTTGTGGTGCCCATCTGTCTGATCAGGGAGTGGACACCACTTGAACCAGTTCCAGGTCCTTCTAAACCAGTTCCAGGTGCTTTAAACCAGTTCCAGGTCCTTTAAACCACTTCCAGGTCCTTTCAAAGCAGTTCCAGCTTCTTCTAAGTCAGTTCTAAATTAGTTCTGGTTTCTTGTAAACCAGGCCCAGACTCATTAAAGTAGATCTTTAAATCACTTCCAGGTTTTTAAACCAGTTTCATATTCTTAAACCAGTTGCAGGTCCTTTAAACGAGTTTCAGGTCCTTTAAACCAGTTTCATGTTCTTTAACCTGTTCAGTCCCTTTAAATCCGTCTCTTGATCTTCAAACAAGTTCTGGGTCCTTCTAGACCAGCTCCAGGCCGGTCACGGTGGCATTTTCTGCTGTCGCACCATCTGCCTGTGAGGACAGACGGACACAAGCTCGGTTTGGGGTCCTGGGGGCTGATCCAGGATTTGGTTTGAGGGCCCTGGACCGCTCTGTGCCCGTCCCAGCTCCAGGGGTTCCATCTCCCAGCCCGGGCTCACCTGCTCTGGACGCTTGACCAGGGAATAAATGGTTGAGGGGGGTCCCCCCTCCTCTGGTTTGGCTTTAGTTCCATCAGGAACACGCTGGGGAAAGAGGATTTTAAATGTTTTAAAATTTAAAAAAAAAATTAAATTTTAAAAGCTGGAAAAAAGACCCCAAATCCAGAAACCCAAAAAAGAGCCGCCTCTGGAGGGGTTGCCCCAACCCAAGGCCAGGTTGGACCATCCTGGGACAGTGGGAAGCGTCCCCACCCACAAAATGGGACAATTTTAAACTCCTTCCCAACCCCAAACCCCCGATTTTTCTCTGATCCCTCCAAAACCGAGATTTTGGGTCTGGGCACGGAGTTTTGGGCAAGTTCAGGTGCCCTTGGGCCACCTCCAGCTGCGGCACTTCCCACCGGCAATTCCCAAAAGGAGCCAAGGGTTGTCCAGCCGTTCCTGGGGTGTCCCCACAGTGTCCCCAGGTGTCCCCACAGTGTCCCCAAGGTGTCCCCAACCCCAGACTCACCTGCTGGGAAGGTCCCACCTCGGCGTACACGGTCGTGTTGTCGTTCGTGGCCCCTGGAACTGGGGGAAAAAAGCAGGAATTTGGGGATTTGGGATGCAGGGAATTCCCCTGGATGCTCCTGGCCTGAGAATGAGGGAATACCAATCTCGGGAGTCCAGGCTTGGGTAAAACCCCGACCCCGAAGCCCCTCGGAGCTGCTGGAGGTGGGAATTGTTCATCGTCCCACCCTCCGTGGTGCCGCGGGGTCGGGATGAACTTCCAGCACCAAGGACAGGGAAAACCCGCCTGGTTTTGGTTTAAATCCCAAATTCCCGGCTGCTTTTTGGAGGACAAAATCCTTTTGTTTCTCCTTCATTGCTCATGGAACAGAGCGGGGAAAGGGGGGTTTAAATCCCTTAAAATCCCATTTTTGGGATAAATTTCCCATTGGAATTCCTGGGTGAGCAGGTGGGGATCGGGCACAGCTTGGACTCGATGGTCCTGGAGGGATTTTCCAACCTCAAGGATTCTGGAATTCTTGGCTGGACTGACCCTGAGTTGCCAAGTGGAATTCCTGACTTCTCCCCCTAAATGTCTCTTATTTTATTTTATTTTTCCCCAAATTCCCTCTTTTTGTTCATGATCCCACGGCTGCGCTCCCAGCTCCCCTTCGGTGGTCTGGGATGAAGTTTTCCAGCAAAAAATGGAAGGAAAATGGGATTTCAGGAATTTGGGATCATCCCCTGGGATCAGCCCCTCCCACTCCCCACCAGGACAGAGGGGTCGGGGTCCTTCGGCTCCGATCCCAAACCACGGCACCAGGGATGGTTCCCCTGATCCTAAATGCAATTCCCTGGTTATTCCCACCAGGAAAAAGGCAGGGAACTGCCCCAAAATCCCACCTGTGTCCTCAGAACTGGCCTGGGAGAGGCGGAATTTCGTCCAGCCTGGGGGAGATGCGACAGAATCAGAACCACAAATCTGCCCCAAATCAGCCCCAAATCCACCAAAAGGAGCCCCAAATCCACCCCAAATCCACCCCAAATCTGCCCCAAATCCGCCCCAAATCAGCCCCAAATCCACCCCATCCTGGCTCCATCCCACCTCCTGCTCCCCAGGGCTGCAGGGATGGTTTTCCATGCTCACCTTTGGATTTCCACAGGAACAAGAGGAAAATCAACAAAAGGACCACGATCAAAACCCCGACTATGAGCACGACCCCAGGCCTGACCCCGACCTGGCTGCTGGAGAGGGCGCCTGGAAAAGGGAGAGCATGCAGAAGATCTCAGGGGATCGGGATCAGCCCATCCCAACCTCAACATTTCCATCTCATCCCAACCCCAAATCCAACTTTCCCATGGCTCTCTGGGAATTGGGATCAGCCCATCCCAACCCCAACATTCCCGTGTTCCTCAGGGGATCGGGATCACCTCATCACAACCCCAAATCCCAGATTTTCCTGCTCTCAGGGATCAGGATCAGCCCATCGGGATCTGTCCCCAGCTCTCACCTGCGCAGAGCTCCCCGAGGTTGGTGACGATGATGTTCCTGCTGCTGACGGGGTTCCGTGCCGTGCAGGTCAGCGGCTCCAGCCCATCCTGGGATGATTCATTCACCAGCAGCACCACGAAGCTCCCGTCCATGTCCTGATCCCCCACCCTCCAGGTGTAGGAGACGTTCCCGAGGTCGGTGCCGGGCGCGGAGCAGCGCAGGGAGGAGCTGCAGCTCCCATCCGAGCAGTTCTGGGCCTCGCAGGTCACCATGGGCTGTGACAGCTCCCCTGCGGGCACAGGGGTGTCATAAACCTCTCTTTTAGTGTAAAAAACCCAAAACAGCACTAAAAGCATCCCCAAAACAGCACTAAAAGCACCCCCAAAACAGCACTGAAAGCACCCCCAAACAGCACTAACAGCACCCCCAAAACAGCACTAACAGCACCCCCAAAACAGCACTAACAGCACCTACTGAACACCTGCAGGGTGAAGGCGGATCTTTTTCCGTTGATTGTTACAGAGTAGGCCCCGGCATCCTCCATCCTCAGGTGGGAGATTTTGAGCGTGCGGCCTCTCTCAGAGACAGCAAAACGAGTTTCGAATTCTTCTTTATAAAACACGGGTTGAGGAGGATCCTCAAATTTCACAGTCACTATGGGTTCATTCTCAAAACTCCAGAGTGCTGGATTTGCATCTCTGTTGTGGCTCCGGAAGGTCACAGACTTGCCCAGGACCCCGATCACCTCCGTGGGGTCGCTGGCGCTCACTGGGGAGAGAAAACGGGGAGAGAACTTGAGATGGGGGTGAGATGGAGGTGAGGGGAATGTAGGATGAAGGTGGGATGGAGGTGGGATGAAGTTGGGGTGAAGGGCAGCTCCACCACAGCTTCTCCAGGCTGACCACCCGCTGTGGCCACAGGGAAGGGAACTTGGGAACTGTGGACTCGCTCCAACAGTTCCATGAACTTCTCATGTTGGGGGCACCAGAACTGGTGGGATCTGGCAATTCCAGACTGGATCTCACCATTCCAGTTTGGATCTCACCATTCCAGGTGGACTCTCACCATTCCAGCAATGAGAACCCTCCACCCTCCTTTGGATGCAGCCCAGGACAAGGTCCAGGATCCCTCTGGACCCAGCCCTTCCCTCCAGTGACCACACCATGCCCTTGGCTCACCAATTTAAGGAGGAAGGAGCTGTTTTTGTTATTTTCACAACTTCCCATTTCCAAAAACCGTGTCACCCCATTTATACCGGGAATGGAGTTCTCCTTCCCAGTTTTTCTAACAGGGAACTGATCCTGGCCCAGCCCCGAGGTCGGGCTCGGAATTTCTGTCTCCCTCAGCCTCAGCCACCCCTGGGACATGGACAACAGAGCCCGTGGAAGGAAAAAGCTGCACGGGGAGATAAACTCACAGGAATAACAAAACCACGGAATGGTTCACATGATAAACCCCCCTCAGAGCGGGGAAGGGCTGAACCTTGCCCAGTTTCCCTCTTTTCAGCCAAAAAACACCCCAAGATGAGACCCCCAAAAACAGGGAGGCAACGTGGAGAGGAGCAGGAGCTGAAGGCAGAGCAGGATGTCTGGAGAACATCTGGAGCAGAGGTTGGGCCAGAGATGGACACCAGAGAAGGGCACAGAGATGGGCACCAGAGATGGACACCAGAGATGGGCACCAGAGATGGACACCAGAGATGGACCCCAGAGATGAACACCACAGATGACACCAGAGATGGACACCCGAGATGGGCACCAGAAATGGACCCCAGAGATGACACTAGGGATGGACACCAGAGATGGACACCAGAGATGGACACCAGAGATGGACACCAGCCCTCCAGCAGGTTTCCATGGCAGCAGGTTTCCATGGCAAGCCTGGATCCCAACATTGGGCACAAATCCACCCCATGGAGCTGCTCTGGTGCTCCCAGCCATCCCTCTACCCCAAAAAACCCAAAAACCACCCCAAGATCTCCTTCCCAGGGGACCTGGTACTCACTGGTTTGGTGGAGGAGCATGAGGATGGCGAGATGAGGCATCCAAAACACGTCCATGGATGTCCGGAAACTGAGCGGATTTTGGGCCACCAGCGAGTAAAAATGCGTACCCCGAAGAGGAAGAGGAAGAGGAGGAGCGCCTCCTCTGTGTGGTTTTTCAGTCCTTGCTGTGGGGAGGGGCTGTGATAATAGTGACGTATCAAGGAGATGCAATTCACAGCCAAAAAATGCAAATTCACGGTGTTAAAAAATAAACCACTGTTTTCCATGGAAAGATGATGGTGGACCAAAAGTGTCACCTGGAACAAGGGGTGTCCCATCACGTGTGGGACAAATGGCTCAGGTGCTCCGTGGTTCCCTCAGCCTTGGCGATAAAGGAGCAGCTCCAGCCCCCTCTGTCCCCCCCTCCAAAAGCCACCCCAGGACACGGGACAATGACAATTTTGGGAAACATCTCTTCCCCAGTCAGGATTATTCAGGGAAGGTCACATGCAGACGGTCGTGGCGAAATTTTGGGGCGAGGGGGAAGTGAGCTGGAGCAGATTAAAAAATGTTCTAAAAATGTTCAAAAACATTCTTTAAAAATGGATTAAAAATCTTAAATAAAACTCTGGCTCCTCTGCCCCAGTGAGGAACTGGGAGCTGCTGACCCAGACTGGTCTGGGGTGGAAGGGACATTAAGGACAAGATATTGACGCTGGAAAGGGGATTTGGGGGCTGGAACCAGGAGGAATTTGGGGCGGGAACAAGGAGGATTTTTGGGGTTGGAAAGGGGATTTGGGGACTGGAACGAAGAGGGTTTAGGGGCAGGAACGAGGATTTTGGGATGGGAATGAAGAGGATTTTGGGGTGAGAACGAGGAGGATTTGGGGGTGGGAACCAGGAGGATTTGGGGGCAGGAACAACAAGGATTTTGGGGTGAGAACGAGGAGGATTTTTGGGGTTGGAATGAGGAGGATTTCGGGGTTGGAATGAGGTGGATTTGGGGGTTGAAAAGTGCATTTTGGGGTTGGACATTCCTCCCCAAACCTCCCGGCCCTGCTGCTGGGCTGCCAGAGCTGGGGACAGCGGAGCCACCGCGATGTCCCCAAGCGTCCCCGAAGCTCCCTGCAAAGGGAAAGCAAAACCCCCCAAAACACCCCAAAATTGCCCTCCCGGGGCAACACAAATCAGTTCCCTGCGAGCTTTGGGGCTGAGAGCGCCGCGCCCC
>JAWWEX010000108.1:7123763-7140789 GCA_035583215.1 Arremon brunneinucha
GACACAGAGATGGACACCAGAGATGGCCACCAGAGATGGGCACCGGAGATGGACACAGAGATGGACACCAGAGATGGCCACCAGAGATGGGCACCGGAGATGGACACAGAGATGGACACCAGAGATGGCCACCAGAGATGGGCACCGGAGATGGACACAGAGATGGACACCAGAGATGGACACAGAGATGGGAACCAGAGATGGACACCAGAGACGGACACCAGAGATGGGCACCAGAGATGGACACCAGAGATGGGCACCAGAGATGGACACAGAGATGGACACCAGAGATGGACACAGAGATGGACACCAGGGATGGGCACAGAGATGGCCACCAGCCCTCTACCAGCAGGAACTCCACGGATTCCAGGAGCTGGATTCCAACACTGGGCACAAATTGACCCTGTGGAGCTGCTCTGGTGCTCCCACACATCCCTGCTCTCCCCTGACCCCAAAAACCTCAAAACCACCCCAAAATCTCCTTCCCAGGGGACAAGGAGCACTCGACACTCACTGGTTTGGTGGAGCAGCATGAAGGTGACAAGATGAGAGATCCAAAACACGTCCATGGATGTCTGGAAACGGAGAGGATCTGAGGCACCAGCAGGCAAAAATTTGAGCCAGAAAGAGGAAGAAGTAGGAAAAAGTGCCCTTGTGGCTTTTCAGCATAGAGGTGGAGGGGAGGTGGCTTTGCATGTGGTTTGTGACGAAAATAAAACATCAAGGAGGGGTAATCCACGCTCACACGGAAATCTGAGGTGTTTAAAAGAAAACCACTCTGTTTTCAAGGAAAAAGGAGGAAACTCGAGGTGTTTAAAACAGAGCCCAACCCCGTTCCCGAGGAAGGATGAGGGTGGGACCAAGAGTGTCACCGTGGCCATGCGTGACAAATGGCTCAGGTGCTCCGTGGGGACCAGCCTGGACAGCGTTATCCCAGAGAATGTCATGGTGCCCATGGAATTGGTGGCCATGGACTGGGGCCTCCAGGGCATCCCTGAGGAGTGAGGCTGAGCCCAAATCCTGGAATGGTTTGGGTGGGAAGAGACCTCGAAGCTGATCCTGTGGGCAGGGACAGCTCCAAGCCCCGTCCAGCCTGGCCTTGGACACTCCCAGGGATGGAAAATCCATGGAACAACTTGAGTGAGGGAAAGATTGATCCGTAAAATCCCATCTAAAGCAGCCCATGGAATCCTGGAATGGTTTGGGACGGAAAGGAACCTGAAATCCCAAAAAATCCCACCCCAGCTCCATGGGCAGGGTCCTCCCCCTATCCCAGGTGGGTCCAGCCTGGCCTTGGACACTTCCAGGGGCGGGAAATTCATGGAATAACCTGGACCAGGGAAGGATTAATCCCTGAAATCCTGTCTAAAGCAGCCCATGGAATCCTGGATTGAATGGTTGGGATGGAATAGTTTGGGATGGAATAGTTTGGGATGGAAAGGAACCTGAAATCCCAAAAAATCCCACCCCAGCTCCACGGGCAGGGTCCTCCCCCTATCCCAGGTGGGTCCTGCCTGGCCTTGGACACTCCCAGGGATGGGGAATCCATGGGATCACCTGGGACCCTCACAGGGAACAATTCCGCCCCAAAACCCCACCCAAATTCCCCCCCTGTCCCCCTGACCCCATTCTCCCTTTTCTGGGGAAAATTCTTGGGAAAATTCTCCTTCCATTTTTCCTGAAGCCCCCCCAGGTCCTGCAAGGCCACAGTGAGGTCACCCCAGAACTTCCCCTCTCCAGCTGAACAGCGGAACTTTTTGGGGTTGGAAAGTGCACAGCCCCGTTTTCCCAGGATTTTGGGGCAGCTGGTGCTGACCCGGGGTCTTTTTCCCCCTAAAAGCAGCGATTTTGGGGTGTGGGGAACAGGGGAACTGCGGGATTGGGGAGATGGATCGCAGCTCCAGCCCCTCCTCATCCCAAAGGACGAGCGCGGACGCCTCCGTCGGGGCGCTCTGATTTATTCTAACGACCCTCATTTGCATATCGGCGTTAATTCGCAGCCCTCCAATCGCCGTTCCCGTCCCTCCCCTCTGGGTTTCGGCGTCACCGCAGCCAAGGCCACACCGGAGGGGACGGGGACAGCCCCGGGCCGGCCCCAAGTGGGTCAGGGCGCAGCGGGGGTCGCGGGGGTCCCTTTGTCCCCCTTTGTTCCCCTTTGTTCGCAGCCCCCCGCCCGTGGGAAGACGCCGAGGGCCGTTTGTCCCCAGCCAGGGGACAGCGAGGGTGACCCTGGGGAGAGCGACAAAGGCGCCGAGTGTGGCCGGGGTGGGGAGGGAGGGAAGAATCGGGGCTGGAATTGTGGAATTGTGGAATTCCGGCCCCTCCTCGGCGGCGTCGGGAGCGGAGACCCCAGGAAATCCCGCGGGGATGGGGGAGAATCCCCAGAGGGAGCTGGGGTCGAGCGTGCCTGGACATCCGATGGTCATTCGGTGGTCATCTGGTGTCCATCCAGTGGTCAGCCAGTGGTCAGCCAGTGGTCATCCAAGGGATTCCTTGGACACCTCCAGGGATGGGGATCCAGCCCTCCCTGAGCCCCTTCCGGTGCTTCCCAACCCTTTTTCCATGGAAAAACCATCCCAAATTTCCATCCCTGGCACGGCTCGAGGCCGTTCCCTCTTGTCCTGCCCCATTCCCTGGCATCAGATCCCAAATCTCCCTCTGGAAGATCCCAAATCCCCCTTGGCTGCCCCCAGGCTTTGGGGTCACTCTGGTCACTCACAGTGACCCTTGGGGTCAGCGTCCCGCTGGCCATTGGGTCATTGGGGTGGTCCTGGATGGATTTGGGGAGATTTGAGGCATTTTGGGGAGCCTGGGTAGATTTTAGGGTGATTTGATGGATTTGGGGGGATCTGGGTAGGTTTTGGAGGGGATTTGAGGGACTTTGAGGGGGTCCCAGGTGGTTTTTGTTGAGGATTTGACAGATTTGGGGGTGCTGGGTAGGTTTTCTGAGGATTTGAGGGGCTTTGGGGTCCCTGCGGTGGGGATTTGGGGGATCCATGGGGCGCTGTGTCCCTGTCAGTCTCAGGGGCCGTTTGTAACACCCTGATAACCTCAGGTCCCACCCCAAAATGTGGTTTTGGGCCCGGAAGAGGAACAGGAACCTCCATCACGCGGTTTCTCCGCCTGCCTTCAGAATCCCCCAGCGCCAGGTTTTGGGGAGTCTTGGGGGGTTCCAACCTTGGAGGTCCTTGGGGACCAGCTGCCCCGTGAGGGGGTCCCACCCTGAGGAGGGTCCCAACTCGAGGGGGTCCCACCCTGGGTGTGGCCGTGTCCCTCCCTCGGTGAGGTGACATTGGTGACAGAAAATGGCGCCGGCGCTGGAGCTGAACCTCCTCCTCTTCCTCCTCTTCTTCCTCCTCTCCCTCCTCTTCGCCACACCAGGTACGGGGCTGGATGAGGGTCTGGGGTGGGCACGTGGCTTTGGGGACATTTAAGGACCTTGTGGAGAACCCGTCCTGTCCCCACAAGATGCCACCACCGGGTCCCTCCAACGGGAGCCACCACACCCGGAGGGGATGGACTATCCCACATGGAGCCCCCCAAAAAATGGAAATTTTTGGGAATTTGTGGCGGAAAAATTCAAAATTCTGGTCCTGCCCCTCTACATGCAAAGGGCTCCAGAAAGGGCGGAGTTATTTCAATTTTATTTTTAACATTTGAGTTATTTCCGTTTGGAATGTGTCTGAAATTCCAAGTGGGATGAGACCTGGGGAAGGATGACTGACCCAACTCCACCATCCCCAATTTTTTTTGGCAGCCCGGGCACAAGAACCCCAACGCTTGGAGGTGACCGGAGCCGTGGGCGGGGTGGCATTTCTGAACCCCCAAATGCCCCAAAACCCCTCAGAATACTCCCAAATCTACTGGCGCTGGCAAAACCAGCTGAGGATCGCCAGCCGGAAGAGGGGAGAGAAGCCCAGGTACCCCCGGAGCCGCTTTGAGGGACGCCTGGAGCTCCTGGAGAACGGCACCCTCAGAATGAGCAACCTGAACCTCGAGGACAGCGGCGAGTTCCGGCTGTACCTGGAGGATGACACGGGCAGGGAGAGCGTCCAGAGGGTCCTGCTGAGGGTCTACGGTGAGTCTGGGGACAGGGAATTGTCCCTGAGCCCCACGGTTGTGTTGGGGATGTTGTGATGTCCTGGGGGTTGTCCCAGAGCATCCAGAGGGTCCTGCTGAGGGTCTACGGTGAGTGTGGGGACAGGGGATTGTCCCAGGGGGAGTTGGAGACATTGTGATGGCCTGGGCATTGTCCCAGAGCCCCACAGAGGGTTTGGGGATTGTCCCAGAGCTCCAGGAGGTCCAGCTGAGGGTCTACGGTGAGTGTGGAGACAGGGGATTGTCCCAGGGGGCTTGGGGGAGGTTGTGATGTCCTGGGCGTTGTCCCAGAGCCCCACGGAGGTCAAGCTGAGTGTCTACGGTGAGTTTGGGGACAGGGGATTGTCCCAGGGGGCGTTGGGGACGTTGTGATGGCCTGGGCATTATCTCAGAGCTCCAAGAGGACGTTCTGACATCCTGGGGGTTGTCCCAGAGGCCCAGGAGGGGGTCGGGGATGTTGTGACATCCTGGGGATTGTCCCACTGCCCCACAGGGACACTGTGAGACCCTGGGGTTGTCCAAGAGCCTCGTGGGGACATTGTGACTTCCTGCGGGTTGTCCCAGAGCCCCACGAGGGGTTTGGGGACATTGTGGTGTCCGGGGGGTTGTCCTACTGCCCCACAGGGACTTCGTGACTTCCTGGTTGTCCAAGAGCCTCATAGGGGCATCATGACTTCCTGGGGGTTGTCCCACAGCTCCAGGAGGACTTGGTGCCACCCTGGGCACTGTCCCACGGCTCCAGGAGGACTTGGTGCCACCCTGGTTGTCCAAGAACCTCATGAGGACAGTGTGACATCCTGGGCACTGTCCCAGAGCTCCATGGGAACTCTGTGCCACCCTGGGCACTGTCCCAGAGCTCCATGGGGACTCTGTGCCGCCCTGGCCTCTCCTGCAGACCTGGTCCCCAAGCCGCGCGTGATGGCCACCACCAACGGCGACCCCCAGGTGTGCAAAACCACCCTGAACTGCTCCGTGGCCCTCCAAGGGGTCACCTACGAGTGGATCCCGCCCCAGAAGGCCCTGATGAAGCAGGGCCCCGTCCTGGAGGTCTCCATCAACCCTGCAGTGGGAACCTACGTGTGCAAGGTCAGCAACCCCGTGTCCTCCAGCAACGCCTCGCTGACCTTGCAGCAGCCCTGCAGCTGGACAGGTACGGCCACGGCCGGACACGGCCCCGACCAGGGCTGGCCTGGCCTTTGGGGGGTCCCCAGAGGGCTTTGGGGGGGATCTGGGGACTTTCAGAGCGATCCCATGGAATTGTTGGGGTTGGGAAGGAGCTCCGAGGTCGTCGGTCCAATGTGGGGTTGACCCCTCATCCACAGGGATCTCCAGGGGTTCCTCAGACACCTCCAGGGGTGGACACCCCAAATCTTCCTGGGGCTGACCCCATCCAACGTGAGACTGACCCCTTCTGGCCATCCAGAGGGATCTCCAGGGGTTCCTCAGACGCCTCCAGGGATGGACAGCCCGAACCTCCCTGAGACCCATCCAAAGCCTTTTCTCCATTTCCAGGAGGGATTTCCCCAAATTTCCCACCCCAAGCCTCCCCTGGCACAGCTCGAGCCCATTCCTCTGTCCTGATTTTTGGATTCCACCCCAAAATTGACTCCACTGTGGTGTTGGATGATCCCTGAACCCGTAGACTCCAGAGGGACTACGGAGGTCCCAAAACCCTAAAAATGACCCCATGGGTCCCTGAACCCCAAAAATCGGTCTGTGAGGAGTCAGGGGGTCCCTGTGCCCCCCAGATGATCCCTGGGAGCAGATCCCAGTCCCAAGGTGGACCCCAGGGGTGGGGGATCCCTTTTCCCTCCTCCCGTGGGTTTGGGGTGGGATTTGGGACCATCATGGAGCTCCTGGATCCCTCCTGGGTTTGGGGAGGGATTTGGGGACCCTCCTGGAGCTCCTGGATCTCCTTCCAGATGAATCCTCCTCGTCCTCCACCTGCACCATGCCCAGCGCCCTGGTGGCCCTGGGACACCTCGTCCTCCTCTTCCTCCTGCTCGCCGTGGCTTGAGGACCCCGCCGGCGGCACCTCAGGTCACCTCCTCACCTTCCACCACCACGGGACCAAGATCTGGACCAAGATCCCGAAAACCGGGCACATGAGGGAACGGAATCAGCGGGATCGTTCAGTTTGGGGTTAATCTGGAAATCCTCCTCTTCCTCATCCCAAAATCTGTGGGGAGCCCTGATCTCAGCCCTTCCCAGGGTTCCCTGGGGTTTTTGGGTTCCTCCTTTTGTTGGGATGGCCTCTGGTGCTCGCTGCCAGGGAGGGCTTGGGGTCGGTTTTGGATTTCCCAAATGCTTCTTTGCACATTAAATTCCATCCTGGACACCACATTTTGTTTTATTTTATTTTAATTTCCCATTAACTTCCATCCCGGACACCATATTTTATTTTATTTTATTTTATTTTATTTTATTTTATTTTATTTTATTTTATTTTATTTTATTTTATTTTATTTTATAATTTCCCAATTAATTCCATCCTGGACACCACATCTTTGGGATTTTCTGGATTTTTCCCTGGGCTGGGACATCCCATGGCTCAGGGATCGGAGATGTTTCCCCCCAGCCCCATTTTTGGGGACAAATCCCTTCTTTTGCCCCCCAGAGGAGGATCTGGCTCCGGAGGGTGGGACACGGATCCAGCAGGGTGGGAAGAAACCTCGGGAATGACGGAGATGATCCCTCAGCCTCAAATAAAAAACCTGGAAAAGTTTGGGACAATTCCAACTCCACCAACCCAGCCCAGAAAAGGGGAAAATCGGGGATTTCACCTCCATAAATCCCAAAAAGTTCCACTTTGGGCAAAGATTCCCAAAGATTCCTTGGGATCATCCAACGGTCCATGGGGACCTCCTTGGAAAATTCCAGCCTCACCTGAGGAGCGTCTCAGGACAATTCCTGCTCCTTGGGTGATGATTTTAACACCAAAGTTGATTTTTCCAGTGATTTTCCCCCCTTGGAAATATTTTTTGGGGGTCTTGGTCCATTCCCGTGTGGAGATTTCTCGTTTTGACTCCATTTATAAAATCCAGCATGTCCAAAAAATCTCTGGAAATTAATAAATACTGATCCTGCTGCTGAGTTTCCAGCCAGAAAATTCCGGGATGAGTTGATGGGGAGAAGAACGGATTTAGGATCATTATTTCCACTTAAAAGATGTTTTTCCCACCATTTTTAGTTCTTTGTTCCCCAAAATGCTTCCTCAAAAGGAATTTTCCTCTGGATGATTTCACTTCATTAATTTTTCTCTGCCCGATGCCAGCCAAGCCCAGGTGTGGAAAATTGGGGTTTTTGGGGAGGATTTTTTGGCTTTTCTGGACCATTTCCAGGTTAAAAAATTTCCTTTTGGGACCTGGGGGTTGAACTGGTGGAAAAATCCATGGAGAAATCCAGCCTGGCCATGGGAATTTGTGCCTCTAAAAAACCCCCAAAAATCCTAAAATACCCCCAAAAATCCCAAAATATCCCCAAACACCCCAAAACCAACGACTTTGCCACCCCAAAATCCTTCCAAGCTCCCATTTCAGAAGTTTCCAGGACTCCACCGCTGTTTTTCCTGGATTAATTCATCCTGCGATTCCCCATCTGTATTTTTTCTGTAAAAGTCTGATTTTTGAGAAATGGTGGCTTTGGGTTTTTACCTATCAGGTGCTTTCTGAGCAAGGAAGGAGGAGGAGCCACGCAGGAGGGTTTTTTTGGGTGGTTTTGGGTTTTTTTTGTCATTGAAAAATCATTTCCCGGCAGCAAAACCTCTGGGAAAACTCCGAGCTGGGCGTCCCTGGAGAGCAGCGGGATGTGATCCAATCCTGGGATTGGGTTTGGGTTAAAATCCTGGAATTTTCATTCCTGGAGATGTCCAAGGAGCAGCAAGGTGGGAGTCAGTGACATCTTGGATTTTTGGATCCCGGAGCTCTTCTCCAGCCTCAGGGATCCTGGAATTCCCTCTCCATCCACACCCTGAAAATTGGGAAAAGTGGTGAAATTTGGAGAAAGAAAGAGGAAAAAACCTTGGATTTCAAAGCTCCGCCACCAAAACCAGTCAGGATTTTCCAGCAGCAGACCCATGATTGGATTTTCCCAGCCTTGCCCATCCATTCCACCAGGAAGGACCATCCCCATCCCCAAATGATCCCAAATCCACCCAAACCCACCCAGAATGAGGATTTGGCTTCTCCCAGGTGAGTTTTGGGGACCTCCTGTCCTTCTCCTCCTCCTGTGGATCCCACGGAGCTCCAAGCTGGGATTTTCCCGGGAAATTTGGAGATTTCTCACCTTTCTGGGTGGTCCCACCCCTGGAGGATGGAGCAGATTTTGGGATGCTCCGAGGAATTGCCCACATCCCTTAGTGGGATCGCTTTGGAGCTTCCACCTCTCCAGAGCTGGAAAAATCCATGAAATTCCTCCAAAACCGGATTTTTCCTCTTTTTTCAGAGCCGTTTGAGGACCCCTCAGCAGGATGATGGAATTCTGGCGGAAAAACCAAACCCATTCTCTGTTTCCTTCTGCTTTTTCCTCTTCCATCTCCGGGGAGCGGAGCACAACCTCCATGTTTTGAATAATTTCCGACCGAAGGGGATAAAAGGCAAAGGTTTGACTCGATTGGCCCCAAAAAACAGGAAATGAGAGGGCCGGGGGTGAAGCTCTTCCTGTCAGCACCTGCTCCGGGCCCCGGGGCCGCGGAGGCTCCGTGATCCCGGCATGGGCTCCGGGGCTTGGCTCCGGCTGCTCCTCACCCTCGTCGCTCTTGGGGGTATGTGGGGTTTCCTCACTGATTCTGGGGGGTTTGGGTGGTTTTTTGTGGATTTTGGGGGTTTTTGGGTGGATCTGAAGGGGTTTGGGACTTTGGGGTGGAGCTGCTCCAGGTGGGATGGGAGGAGTGTCCCTAAAAATCTCCCAGAGGGAGGAGGGGAATAAAATGTGATGGGAAAAAGTTCAGCAGGAAAAGTGAAGGATTTGGGTGAGTTTTAGCGGGGTTCTGAGAGCCCTGAGGGATTCATTCAGTGCTGGAGGGAGTTGGGATGTTCCAGAGGGAGATTCCCAGAGGGTTGGCTCAGATCCACGGGCCAGGAGATTCCCAAGGAATAAAATCATGGAATGGTTTGGGCTGGAAGGACCTTGAGGATCCCAACCCTTTGCCATTGGACAACGTCCATGGAAATGGGGCCAACCCCTGGTTTTGGGGGGTCTGGAGAGCCAAAACTCCCTCCAGGTTTCCAGCCAAAATTCCAGGTTCCACCAGTAGGAGGTCGTTTCCCTTTTCCTTTATTCTTCTTTTTTTCTTCCTTTTTTCTTCCTTTTTTCTTCCTTTTTTCTTCCTTTTTTCTCCCTTTTTTCTTCTGTTTTTCTTCCTTTCCTTTTTCCTTTCCTTTTGGGGCAAAAACCCACGGAAAAAAGACTTTGGGAAAAGTGGGGGTGGCACAATGGGGACCCTTCTCTGCTTTTGGGAGCTCCAGATTTGGCTCCTCCTCCTCCTCCTCCTCCTTCTTCTCCTCCTCTCACAATTTCCTACAAAAACAAAATTTGTTTGCCCAGAAATGAGGGAAAATCTGAGTCGAGGAAAATCCAAATCGAGGAAATTCTGAATCATTGGCTTGAAATAAAAAACAACAAAGGGAGTTTGGGGGAAAAATCCTCCCACAGGAATCCCGGGCTGTGGGAGATGAAACCCCTCATTTTTTTTCCAAAAAACCCCAACCTGGGACCGCCTCAGCCAGAAGGAAAATGTGGGATTTGTACCCGAGCCCGCTCCCAGGTGGCTGCAATTCCCAAAATTCCAGGATGTTTGAAGTTGGGAGTGAGATTTCTTTGGCTTTGGGGTCTCACCCTTGGATTTGGGGTTTCACCTTTGGATTTGGGGTCTCACCTTTAGATTTGGGGTCTCACCTTTGGATTTGGGGTCTTTCCCTTCAATTCGGGGTCTCACCTTTGGATTTGGAGCCTTTCCCTGGGATTTGGGGTGTGTCCCTTGGATTTAGTGTCTCTCCTTTAGATTTGGGGTCTCACCTTTAGATTTGAGGCCTCTCCTTTGGATTTGGGGTCTTTCCCTTTGGATTTGGGGTTTCAGCTTTGGATTTGGGGTCTCACCTTTGGATTTGGGGGTTTCTGTCTTGGATTTGGGGTCTCTCCCTTGGATTTGGGGTCTCTCCCTTGGTCCTGGAGGTTTCTCCCGTGGATCTGGGACCCTGTGTCTCCCCAGACCGGCTCCGGCTCCACCCCTGTCCCGATCCCGGAGGATTCCTCCGGAATTGGGATGGGGACGATCCCCGTGAGCCCCAACCCTTCTCCCTCCCCTCTTTCCAGGGATCGGCGCCTGGGTGACGCAGTTGGGGACTCTGGGGGAGCCGACGATCCTGCGGATCCCCTACAAGCTGTGGAAGCGCACCAAGGACTTCAGGGAAGCCTCCTGGAAGAAAATCACCGAGGAGCCGCTCAGGAAGAAACTCCTGCTGAAGATTTCGGGCGAGAACCACACGGCGTTCGAGCCGGAGCGGATGCGCTTAGGGGAGAACTTTTCCCTGAAAATCCTCAACACCAGCCGGGATGACGGGCGGCTCTACGAGTACAGCGTCTACCGGGGCTCGGAGGAGGAGGTCTGGCAGATCCAGCTGGAAGTGCTTGGTAAAAAAAATCCCCTGGGAATTGCCAGGATGGTGATCCCGGCCTCTTCCTGGATGTTCCAGACCTTTTCCTGGATGTTCCAGACCTTTCCAGGGTGTTCCAGGCTTTTCCTGGGTGTTCCAGGCTTTTCCTGGGTGTTCCAGACCTTTCCTGAGTGTTCCAGGCCTTTTCTGGATATTCCAGGCCTTTTCCTGGTTGATTCTGGCATTTTGGGAGCAGGTCTGGGAGGTGGGTGGTGGTCAGGGAGATGGGAAATCCTCACTTTGATGTCCAAAGAATCCTGGAATTTCCATTTCTCCTTTTCCCAGAGCTGGGGGTCAATCCCAGCTTTTTTGCCGGAACCTCCTGGCAAAAAAGCTGAGATTTTGTTGGACATTCCCAACCTTTTCCTGGAATTTCCTGCTGTTTTCCTGGATTTTTTCCTGGGTGTTCTCAGCCTTTTGGGAGCAGCTCTGGGATGAGGGAGGTGGAAACCACCGACCTCCAGTTCCAAATCCTGGCATTCCCATCTCTCCCCAGAGCCTGTGACCATTCCCAGCATCTGGATCCTGCACCAGGAATCCTCCAATGGGAGCTGCTCGCTGGAGCTGAGCTGCTCCTCAGAGCGGGGGGACGAGGTTTCCTACAGCTGGGACAGCGGGGACAGCAGGGACAGCTGGGACAGCCGTGACAATGGCACCGGGGCGCTCTGCCAGGCCAACGGCAGCGTCCTGAGGCTCCAGTTCCCGCTGCGGAGCGCGGCCTTCGGCTGCGTCTGCACCGCCCAAAACCGCGTCAGCTCCCGCAACGCCACCTTCGACGCCGCCCAGTGCGGATCCCTGCACGGGGGTAGGTCCTGGGATCGTGGAACTCTGGAATTCTGGGACTCTGGAATCCCAGAACCCCGGAACCCTAGAATCCCAGAATTCTGGAACCCCAGTACCCCAGAGTCCCAGAACACCAGAATACTGGAATCTTAGAACCCCAGAATCCAGGAACTCCAGAGCCCCAGAATCCTGGAATCACGGAATTCTGGAATTCCAGAAACCCAGAACCCCAGAATCCTGAAACCCCAGAATCCTGGAACCCCAGAATCTCAGAATTCTGGAACCCCAGAACCCCAGTACCCCCAGAATCCCAGAACTCCAGAACCCTGGAATTCCAGAGTTCCAGAATCCTGTAATCATGGAATCCTGGGATTCTGGAATCAGAGAATTCCCAAATCCTGGAATGCCAGAATCCCAGAATCCTGGAACTCCAGAACCCTGGAACCCCAGAATCTTGGGATCCCATAATCTCAGAACCCCAAAATCCCTGAACTCCTGAACCCCAGAATCCCTGAATCCCATGACCCCATAATCCTGGAATCCTGGAACCCCAGAACCCCAGAAACCTGGAACCCCGAACCCCAGAATCAGAGAATTTTGGAACCCCAGAATTCCAGAACCCCAGAATACCAGGGTGGTGGGGTGAGAAGGAAGCTCTGGAGATGTCCAGATGGTGGGAACTTGGTGGATTTGGGTGGAAATTTGAGATATTTGTGGGGGAATTTGAGAGATTTCTACGGATATTTGAGATATTTCTTTGGATTAATGGGATCCCCCTTCAGACAGGAGATTTTTACAGATATTGGAGATATTTCTTTGAACTTTCAAGATATTTCTGTCCCTCGAGCCCCCTTAAAGCCACCAGGGATATTTTAGGGTTTTTTCCGACCCCACGTCCAGGCCCCAGTGGGTTTTTAGCTCAAATAAGGCAAATGAAGAAAGCTCAGAGGCATTTCCTGCCCTTTGCTTCCTGTTCTGCAGCAAATCAGCCCCAAATCAGGTGACAGAGGTGACAAAATCAGCCTCCGAATCCGGTGACAAAGTGACCAAATTCAGGCCCAAAATTAGGGTGCAGCGGTGAGAAAAATCCGCCCCAAAGTCAGGGGAGAAAGTGATGGAAATCAGCCCCAAATCAGGTGACAGGTGACAAAAATCAGCCTCAAAATCAGGTGACAGAGGTGACAAAAATCAGCCTCAAAATCAGGTGACAGATGACAAAAATCAGGTGACAGAGGTGACAAAAGGCTCTGGGTGAGCCGGGGCCACCTCCCCTGTGTGTCCCCTCCTGTCCCAGGTGTCCCTGGGGTGAGGACAGAGCTCCTGGTGCCTCTGGTGGTGCTTGGCGTCATCGTCATCATCGTCATCGTGGTCATTGTCACCTTCAGGGCCACCCGCTCGGCCAAATGTGAGTTTGGGGGGTCCTGGAGAGGGTGGGGGCCCCCAAAATTCCAGAGTTTGGGAAAGAATTCCGAGGTCATCGAGCCCTGGCTGTGATTGGTCCCCTGTGGTCACCTGAGGGACAGGAGGTGGGACTGGGATTGCTGGGATCTCTGAGATTGCTGGGATCACTGGGATCACTGGGATTGCTGGGATCTCTGGGATCTCTGGGATTGCTGGGATTGCTGGAATTGCTGGGATTGCTGGGATTGCTGGCGTTGCTGGGATCTCTGGGATCACTGGGATTGCTGTGATCGCTGGGATTACTGGGATCTCTGGGATCTCTGGGATCACTGGGATCACTGGGATCACTGGATCGCTGGGATTGCTGGGATCTCTGGGATTGCTGGGATCGCTGGGATTGCTGGGATCTCTGAGATTCCTGGGATCTCTGGGATCACTGGGATCACTGGGATCACTGGGATCACTGGGATTGCTGGGATCACTGGGATCGCTGGGGTCACTGGGATCGCTGGGATCTCTGGGATTTCTGGGATCACTGGGATTGCTGGGGTCACTGGGATCCCCTCCCAGCTCTGCCCTGAGGGACCCAGGATCAGTTCCTGGCAGAGAAAATCCTGGAAGGAGAATTCCTGAGGGATCTGGAAGGGGCTCAGCCTGGAGAAAAGGGGGATCCAGGGGGGATTTGGGATCTACCAGGGGGGAATTTGCAATCTGATCCCAGGGAATGGAGCCAGAACAAGAGGGAACGGCCTCGAGCTCTGCCAGGGCTGGAAATTTGGGAAGATTCCTCCTGGAAAAGGGAAAAGGGCTTGGAAGGGGCTCAGGGATCTTCAAAGTATCCGAGGAATTCCTGGAGATTCCTCGGGATGACCAAGAGGGGACCGGACACCACTTGGACTCAGAGACCTTGGAATTCTTTTCCATCCTGGCTGATCCCGGGATTGTGTGACCCCTCTCACCCCCACAGGTGACCCAGAGCCCTCCCAGGTCACCCCAGACGCCTCCCAGGTCACTCCGGCCAGCGCCACCATCTACGCCCAGGTGCAGCGGGTGCAGGTGAGGGGGAAAATGGGGAAAAAGGGGAAAAATGGGGGAAAATGGGGAAAAATGGGGATAAGGGGGAAAAGGGTAAAAGAGAAGGAGAAAATAGGCAGAAAACGGTGAAGAAAAGGGAGAATAAAGCCGAGTGACACAACTTGCTGAGTCCCCAACATCCCACGGTGGCTTTGGGGACAAACTGGGGGATTTTCCCCCTTTTCTGAGCCCCGCTGGGCACAAGTCCATCAGGAAAAGGTCCAGCAGGACCAGGGTGACCCCGTGAGGACCCTCGTGTCACTGCCCACCCTTTGTCCCCTCCCTCAGAAGCCCAAAGGCACCGTCCCCAGCGCCACCCCTGTGTCCTGCACCACCATCTACGCCGCCGCCACCGGGCCACCCCCGACTCCCAATGGAGCCCCCCGGTCCCCAGCCGTGTCCCCAACCCCGCGGGGACGCCCCCCGCTGTCCCAGGTAAGGGGAACGTTCCCAAACCAACCCTGTGGGGCACCCCCGGCCCAGCCACCTCGCTGACTCCTTGGTGTCCCCATTTGGTGACCCATTTGTGTCCCCATTTTTGTCCCCTCCAAAGGAGCCCACGACGGTTTATGCCAGCGTGACCCATCCCGTGGCCTGAGCCTCCCTGGGGTCCGTTCCCGGCTGGAATCGCTGCTGATCCCATGGAATCCTTTGGGAATCCCAGGAAATCCTTCAGGGATCCCTGAGCAACTCCAGAGCCTCCCCGGGATCCATTCCCAGCTGGAATCGCCGCTGATCCTGGGGATCCTTTGGGGATCCTGGGGGATCCTTTGGGGATCCCTGAGCAACTCCAGACCCTCCCTGGGATCCATTCCTGGCTGGAATCGCCACTGATCCTGGGGATCCTTTGGGGATCCTGGGGGATCCTCTGGGGATCCCTGAGCACCCCCAGAGGAATGGAGCGGCGTGTCCGGTGTGGGACAGTCAAACAAGGGCTGGACACAGGGAAGGAATTCCAGGCTGCCCTTGGAGGAATTCCAGCGGGATCCTGAAGCCGTGGGAGAAGGGAGAGAGGCTCTGGATGCACCTGGGGCTGGGAATGATGGAGGTTCCGATGGGAATGGTCATTCCCAGACCCATGGAACCTGGAATGGTCATTCCCACACCTGTGGAACCAGAAATGGTCATTCCCAGACCCGTGGAACCTGGAATGGTCATTCCCACACCCGTGGAATCAGGAATGGTCATTCCCACACCCGTGGAACCAGGAATGGTCATTCCCACACCCATGGAACCTGGAATGGTCATTCCCACACCCGCAACATCAGGAAGGCCGTTGGGATTTGGACTCTGACCTCATCTCTGCGGAATTTCAGGATCTCATCCCCGTGGTCCTGAATTCCCAAGGGAATCCACAAGGACTTCAAAGAGCAAGAACGAGAAGTGGGTTTATTTCCTGAGCTCTGGAATCAGTTAAAAATCCCAAATCTGATGGATTTTGGCCCAAGGAATGAGGGATTTTGGTGACCCCTCTGTGGCAGGAGCCAGGTCCCACCAAACTTCCCCATTCCCATCCTTTCGCAACGATCCGAGGGATTTTATCATCCCAAAATGTCTCAGGGGTCTGCAGGTCCGAGCTCATGGATTGGGGTGGAGGGAAAGGAAAATAAACTTGAAATTTAAAAAATCCCTTGGAATTGGATTCTGGAGAGGATTCCCAGGCTGGACCTGGATTTGGGGGAAGAAAACCAAGGTGAGAATCGGGGGATTTCTCTCCCTCCCCGTGCCCGAGGTGTAATTCAGGCTCTAATCAGCCAATTAATTAATTAAACAGGTTTATTGTGCAGCTCAGCTGTATTTGGACCAATAAAAAAATAATAAAAAAAAAAGAATTCTCAAATTTCCAAACCCTAAAAATCCCACAGAATTCCCACCCCCACCCGTCCCGCCTGCCCAATCCCAAATCCATCCCTTCCAGAGTTTTCCATCCCCAAATCTCCGCTCTGAGGTGCAGCTGGGGGTTGAATCTTGGGGGAAAAACCCCGAACTTCTGGATATTTCTATTCCATGGATCCCGGTGGCCGTTGGAGTTTCCAGGAGAAGAATTCCATAGGGATGGGGATTCTGGAATTTTGGTGGCGCTGGTGGCTGGTGGGATTTGGGAAGCGCCTGTAACACCAGTTATCCTGTAAGGAAACGGGCGGGATTTGGGGCATTTTGGGGATTTTTTTATTCCAGAACTCCAAGATTTTGGAGTTCCAAGGGTCGGTTTGGGGTCAGACCCCCCACATTTGGGATCCTGCCCCCACATTCCGGACAAACCTTCCCGGGAATTCTCCCTCCACCAGCAGGAGAAGCCCACGAGGAGCAGGATCAGCCCCTCGGCCACGGCCACGACCACCGGTCTCCAGGGGCTGAAATTCCCTGGAATTACTGAGAAAGAATCCCAGAATCCTGGAACTGGGCTGGGATTTAAGGTCTCTTCCCACCCAAACTGTCCCAGGATTCCCTGAATCTCTAAAATTATAGTTTTGCCTTATATAGAATAAAAATTTTATAAATAATTATGGATTAAGGATATAAAAAGAAGTTTATATATATATATATATAATATATTTAATATATAAAACAAGTATATTTATATAGAAAAATGAGTATACATTACATATAAGAATAAGTATCCAGTATATATAAAAGTGTATTATATAAATACCTATTATATATATATTTTATAGATATTAATTTATATCTTTTAAGATATTAATAGATACAAATAATCTTTTATAGATATTAATACTATAGATATTTATATATATATATATAACTATAGATTTTACACAGAATGCATACAAAAATTATGTATGTGATATACAGAAGTTAAATTTAAAATTATAATATTTACATCTCCTTAAACGATTTTTTTTTTAATATTTTCCAAAATTTCCCCCATTTTTTCCCCATTTAAGGCCTGTAAACCCCGGCATGCTCAGCCCCGCCCCCGGTCCCACGGGGAGCTCACCTGGGCAGGTGAGGGCGGTGCGGGCCGCGCTCCACCCCGCGGGGTTGCTGACGTTGCA
>JAWWEX010000108.1:7158486-7170733 GCA_035583215.1 Arremon brunneinucha
CCATTTTCCCCCCGTTTGTTCCCAATTTCCCCCGTTTTTCCCCCAAATCCCAGTCAGTCCCTGCTGACCCCTGTCTCCCCAGGAGGAAGAGGATGAAGGCCGGCTGCAGCATCGTGGACAAGCCCGAGGGAGGAGGGGGTGAGCAGCTCCCAAAAAACCCCAAAAACCCCAATTCCTGCTGCTTTGCTGAGATGAAAACCCCAAAAATCCCAATTCCTGCTGCTTTGCTGGGATAAAAACCCCAAAAATCCCAATTCCTGCTGCTTTGCTGGGATAAAAACCCCATAAACCCCAAAAATCCCAAAAACCCCATTCCTGCTGCTTTTCTGGGATAAAAAACCCCATAAACCCCATAAATCCCATTCCTGCTGCTTCTCTGGGATAAAAACCCAATTCCTGCTACTATTCTGGGATAAAAATCCCAAAAATCCCATTTTCAACCCATTTCCCGGGATAAAAACCCCATAAATCCCATTTTTGCTCCTTTCCCAGATACAAATTCCCACTTTTGCCCTTTCCCAGATATAAATTCCCCACTTTTGCTCCTTTCCCAGATACAAATTCCCCATTTTTTGCTCCTTTCCCAGGATATAAATTCCCATTTTTGCCCTTTCCCAGATACAAATTCCCACTTTTGCTCTTTCCCAGATACAAATTCCCCATTTTCTGCTCCTTTCCCAGATACAAATTCCCATTTTTGCCCTTTCCCAGATACAAATATTCCCGGGAGTGCCGGTCCCGCCTCTCCCACCGTTCGAGGGCGGAGGTGCAGCCCTGGAAATTCAGATTTTTGATTATTCCTCCCTCCCTGGGCCGGCCCTGGGCTTGTTCCCTCCCGGGTTTGTGGGTGGCACTGGGAAAAAGGGGAATTTTCCCAAAAAAACTCCACCCCAAATCAGATTTTTCCCAAAAAAAAAAAAAACCCACCCCAAATCAGGTTTTTCCTAAAATAAACCAACCTCAAATCAGATTTTTCCCCCAAAAAAATCACCACACAAAATCAGTTTTTTCAAAAAAAAAGTCCCAACTCCAAATCAGGTTTTTCCAAAAAAAACCCCAACCCCAAATCACATTTTTCCCCCAAAAAAGTCACCACGCAAATCAGATTTTTCCCCAAAAAAAAAAACCAACCCCAAATCAGATTTTTCCTAAAATAAACCCCAACACCAAATCAGATTTTTCCCCAAAACAAATCACCACACAAAATCAGTTTTTTCCAAAAAAAACCCCAACCCCAAATCACATTTTTCCCCCAAAATAAACCCCACCCCAAATTAGGATTTTTTTTCTGCCTGAATTCCATCCCTGGGATTTTGCGTGGAATATTGAATGGAATCCCAGCCAAGTTTTACAATTTTGGGGTTTTTTAGTGGATTTTTTGATGGTTTTGGGTGGATTTTCCAAGGAAATGGGGCTGATATGAGTCAGAAGCGAGCAGCTGGATGTGAATCTGGAATTCCCTGCTCCCACACGGAATGCTGAATTCCACCCAAGTTTTACCATTTTTTGGTGGTTTTTCACGGGTTTTAGTGGGGTTTTTTTTTGTGGGATTTTTGGGTGGATTTTCCAAAGAAATGGGGCTGAAATGAGTCAGAAATCAGCAGCTGGGTGGGAATGTTGATCTCCCTGCTCCCACATGGAATATTGAACAGAATTCCAGGCACCAGTAATTAATGGAATCCCAGCTGAGTTTTACCAGTTTTGGGTGGTTTTCTGTGGTTTTTTGGGTGAATTTTCCAAGGAAATGGGGCTGAAATGAGTCAGAATTATGGGAAACCTGAATTTCCCTGCTCCCACACGGAATATTGAACAGAATTCCAGGCACCAGTAATTAATGGGATTCCAGCCAAATTTTACCCATTTTTGATGGGTTTTTAGTGGGTTTTTTGTAGGATTTTGGTGATTTTTGAGTGGATTTTCCAAGGAAATGGGACTGAAATGAATCAGAAGGATGTGAAACCTGGATCTCCTTGCTCCCACACAAAACATTGAACAGAACTCCAGGCACCAATAATTAATGCAATTCCAGCTGAGTTTTACCAATTTTTGGTGGTTTTTCACAGGTTTTATTGGGTTTTTTAGTGGTTTTTGGGTGTATTTTCCAAGGAATTGGGGCTCTAAGGAGTCAGAACTGAGCAGCTGGATGGGAATCTGGATCTCCCTGCTCCCAGACTGAATACTGAACAGAATTCCACCTCCCAAACCCCACCTCTTTTTCCCAAAATCGCATTTTTTTCCCCGTTTTTCTCATTTTTTCCCCGTTTTTTCCCCATTTCTCCCCCCCAAAGGCTACCACTTCCCCGAGTGGGCGTACAAGACGGAGTCCAGCCCGGGCTCGAGGCAGATCCAGCTGTGGCACTTCATCCTGGAGCTGCTGCAGAAGGAGGAGTTCCGGCACGTCATCGCCTGGCAGCAGGGCGAGTACGGCGAGTTCGTCATCAAGGACCCCGACGAGGTGGCGCGGCTCTGGGGGCGCCGCAAGTGCAAGCCCCAGATGAACTACGACAAGCTCAGCCGGGCCCTCAGGTAACCGAAATTCGGGTTTTTTCCCCTTTTTTTCCATGGAATTTTGGAATTTTTAGGTGGGCTATCAGGGTACTGTTGTCTTGTCCGTCGGGGTTTGGGGTGGTGGGATTGGCGCAGCTCTGGGGGCACCACAAGTGTGAGCCACAGATGAACTACGACAAGCTCAGCCGGGCCCTCAGGTCAGTGGAATTTGGGGCTTTTTCCTTCAAAATTCGGAATTTCGGGGAGTTTTGGGCTCATCTCTCAGGCTTTGGAGTGGTGGGGTTGGCCAGGTTCTGGATTTTGCTGTCCTGGCTCTGGGGGCGCCGCAAGTGCAAGCCCCAGATGAACTACGACAAGCTCAGCCAGGCCTTCCTGTTGGTGAAATTTGGGGTTTTTTATCTTTTATTTTTCATGGAATTTTAGGATTTTTAAGGGGGTGTCATGGTGGTGTCGGCTCGTCCCTCAGGGTTTGGGGTGGTGGGGTTGGCACAGCTCTGGGGGCACCAGAAATGCAAACCCCACATGAACTATGACAAGCTCAGCCAGGCCCTCAGGTTGGTGAAATTTGGGTGTTTTTCCTTCAAATTCTGGAATTTCGAGGCTTTTTGTGCTCATCTCTCAGTGTTTGGAGTGGTGGGATTGGCCCAGCTCTGGGTTTTGGTGCCGCGGCTCTGGGGGCACCCCACATGAACTACAATAAACTCAGTTGGGCCCTCAGTAATTAATGCAATTCCAGCCAAATTTTACCAGGTTTTGGTGTTTTTTTGTGGGGTTTTGGTGGTTTTTGGGTGGATTTTCTGAAGAAATGGGTCTGAAATGAGTCAGAATTTTGGGGTTTTAAGGTGGGGTGTCATGCTGGTACAGGCTCGTCTCTCAGGATTTGGGGTGGTGGGGTTGGGGTGGGGTTTAAGGTCCTTTTTCCACCCCAAAAACATTCCTGGATTCCATTCAAGGGGATTTTAGGGATAAATCTTTCCCTGGTCCTGGTTATTCCATGGATTTCCCATCCCTGGAGTGCCCAATTCCAGCTTGGAGCGACCTGGGAAGGTGGGAGCTGCCCCTGGCCCTGGATTTTTAAGGGTGTTTGAGCCCTTTCCAACCCAAACCATCCCAGAATTCCATATTTTGGTTTAAACAGGAAGTTAGGAATGAATCCCTCTGGAATTCTGTATTTTTAAGTATCTTTAAGCTCCATTCCAGCCCCAGCCATTCCAAAATGCCATATTTTGGTTTAAACAGGAAATTATGAAGGAATCCCTCAGGAATTAGGAAGGATTTCTGGATTTTTGAGCGCTTCAATAATTTATTTTCCTTTTTTTTTTTTTTTAATGTATTCCCAGATATTACTACAACAAGAGGATCCTGCACAAGACCAAGGGCAAAAGATTCACCTACAAATTCAACTTTAACAAGCTGGTGATGCCCAATTATCCCTTCATCAACATCCGGCCCAACGGTGAGCCCGGGGAATTTGGGAATTTGGGAATTCTGGGTGGAAATGAGGGGGGAAAAATCCCCCAAAAAAACCCCAGGAATGTGGAATTTGTTTTTTTCCACAGCCAGCCTGGATAAAAAGCCCAAAACCTGGGAGCAAATCCCAGCTGCAGTGGGGGATGTGGGCTCAGGGTTTATCTTTCCCCGGGGATTGTTGGGATTTGTGGGATAAGAGGATCAGCCTTGGGATGCAATCCCAGAGTGGCTCAGGTGAGTTTATGGGGCCTTGGACAAATCCACGGCTTTTTCTGTCTTCTCTCCCCCTTTTCCCGCTCCTTTTCAACCAAAAATTGCTCTTTTTTAACCCATTCCTGCCCCGGAGTTGGGAGGAATTCCATAGGGGTCGCAGCAGTCCTGGAGGAAACCAGGAATTCTGTGGATTTTGACTAAAATTAAAAACTTTTTCCCTGGAGGAGAGAGGATAACAAGGAAGAGTTTGGGAATGTAGCATAAATGTCCATTTTTTGCCCTAAAATACTTTTGCCAGGTTTATCCCAGAGTCAGCAGTGGTTTCCTTGGAAAAGTCTTTCCAAGGGGATTTTTGATGGAATTAAACCCCCTAAAAGCCAAATTCTTACAGCTGGGGGATTGTCCTGATCAGGCACGGTGGGAAAATGAATCCATAAAAACAGGAAATCCTTCTGGAAGTTGATATCCCAGAAATTCCAGACTTTTCTCCTCACAAAATCTCAATTTAGAGGAGCCAGGCCTGGCACACTGCGGTACAGGGCAAAGCCTGGAAAGCTGATCCAGCAGGGAAAAAAACAGGAAAAGTGGGGAAATTGGTGATTATTTAATCCATAAAGATAAACAACCCCCTCTGGAAGTCGTTATTCCCAGAAATTCCAAACTTTTCTCCTCACAAATTCTCAATTTAGGGAAGCTGGGCCTAGCACACTCTGCTGCAGGGCAAAGCCTGGAGCACCAATCCAGCAGGAAAAAAGAACATGAAAAAAAGCAGAAAAAGTGGGGAAATTGGTGATTATTTATTATATAAATTATTATATAAAGATAGAAAAACCCACTGAAAGTCAATATTCCCAGAATTCCAAACTTTTCCCCACAAAAAATCTCAATTTAGAGGGGCTGGGCCTAGCACGAGCTGCTCCAGGGGAATGGCTGGAAAGCCAATCCAGCAGGGAAAAAAACAGGAAAAAAGACAGGAAAAAGAGCAGGAAAAGGGGGGAAATTGGTGATTATTGAATCCGTAAAGATAGAAAACCCCTCAAGAAGTCAATATTCCCAGAAATTCCAAACTTTTCTCCACAAAAAATCTCAATTTAGAGGAGCTGGGCCTAGCACAAGCTGCTCCAAGGGAGAGCCTGGAGTACCAATCCAGCAGGAAAACGGGAAAATTGGTAATTATTGAATCCATAAAGATTAAAAAAACTGTCTGCAAGTCATTGTTCCCAAAAGTTCCAAATTTTTCTCCACAAAAATGTCCTGATTTGGAGGATCTGATCCAGCTCCAGGGTAGAGCCTGGAACACCAATCCAGCAGGGAAAAAGCAGGGAAAATAGGGATCAAAGCAGGTTGTGTGTGGGGAAAAAAGAGATTTTTCCAGGCTGGAGCCTCCGTCCGGCGCCTCTCTGGGGCCGCCTCCCCTCCCTGAGGGAATCTCCAAGGTTTTGTTTTTCCAAGGCTCCGGGAAGGCCAAAAAAAAAAAAAAAGGGAAAAATTCCTCCAGGTGTTGGTGTCTCCTTCACCTGTGTGGGCCCTGCTGGGGTTTGTTTTATTTTCTTTTTTTTTTTTAGAGGAGGGGAATGTCTTTTCCAAGCCAAGGCACGGGGGTGGGAAGATGTGTCTGGAGCTGTAATTCCGTAATTAACTGGGAGCAAACGAGTCCGGGCAGTTCCCAGCTCCCTCCTGTCCCTGGGGCGCTTGGAAAAAAAAGAATTTGGGAGAATTTGGAACGCTCTCGGTTAATCCCAGCCCTTTTCATTGCCAGCGGGGCGGGGATTGGGAGAGCAAAGCTGGAATTTGGGGGTTTTCTCCAGGATTGTCCCCTCCCTCACGGAGATTTGTGGTGGAAAGAGGAGGGATTTGGGTGGGAATTTGAGGGGTTTTTGTGGGAATTTGAGGGATTTTTGTGGATCTTTGAGATATTTCCATGGATTGATGGCATTCCCCCTCAGAGAAGTGGTTTCCATGGACATTGAAGATATTTCCGTGGATTTTTGAGATATTTTTATGGATACTGGAAGACATTTCCGTGGATTGCTGAGAACCCCTCTCAGATGAGACATTTCCATGGATATTTGAGCTTTTTCCGTGGATATTTCAGATATTTCCATGTATTGATGAGATCCCCTCTCAGATGAGATATTTCCATGGATATTTCAGATATTTCCATGGAATGAGTAGATCCTCCCTCAGAGAAGAGATTTCCGTGGATAACTGAGTTTTTCCCATGGATATTTCAGACATTTCCATGGATATTTCAGACATTTCCGTTTATTGATGAGATCCCCTCTCAGATAAGATATTTCCATGGATATTTCATACATTTCCATGGATATTTCAGACATTTCCATGGATTGAGTAGATTCCCCCTCAGAGAAGAGATTTCAGTGAATATTTGAGTTTTTCCCATGGATATTTCAGGCACTTCCATGGATATTTCAGACATTTCCATTTGTTGATGAGATCCCCTCTCAGATGAGATATTTCCATGGATATTTGAGTTTTTTCCATGGATATTTCAGACATTTCCATTTGTTGATGAGATCCCCTCTCAGATGAGATATTTCCATGGATATTGGATTTTTTTCCATGGATATTTCAGACATTTCCATGGACTGACAAGATCCCTTCTCAGATGAGATATTTCCATGGATATTTAAGATATTTCCATGGGTATTTCAGACATTTCCACGGACTGATGCCACCCTCCCTCAGGCGGACATTTCCAATACTCCCACACGTTCCCAACCCATCCCCACAAACTCCAGCCCCCTCATCCCCCACCCCCTCCCCTCCAAGACCGCACTCCCCTCACTCCCCAAACTCATTTTTCCCCTTTTCCCCCCCATTTTTCAGGCGTGGTTCCGCAGAGCGCCCCGCCCGTGCCCACGGCCTCCTCCCGGTTCCATTTCCCCCCCCTGGAGCCGCACTCTCCCACCGAGGAGGGCCCGGGCCGCTTCGCCGCGGCCTCGCTGCTGCCGCCGCACGCCGAGCCGGCGCTGCCGGACCCCGAGCGCAAAGCGGAGCCCGCCGAGCTGGAGGAGAGCGCCCCGGACTGGCGCCGGGACCTGCTGGCCCCGCCACACGCCGCCACGGCCGCGGCCGGGCCCAAGCGCAAGCCCGAGGTGGTGCTGCCGCTGTTCTCGCGGCCCGGCATGTTCCCCGAGCACCCTCACAGCCCCTTCGCCGTGTCGCCGCTGCCGGGCCGCCCCGGCGTGCTCAACGTGCCCATCTCGCCGGCGCTGTCGCTGACGCCCACGCTCTTCTCGTACAGCCCTTCGCCGGGGCTCAGCCCGTTCGCCGCCGCCGGCAGCAGCTGCTTCTCCTTCAACCCCGAGGAGATGAAGCACTACCTGCACTCGCAGGCCTGCTCCGTGTTCAACTACCACCTGAGCCCGCGGACTTTCCCCCGCTACCCGCTGGTGGTGCCGCCGCTGCAGTGCCCGGTGCCGCTGGAGGAGCAGCCGCAGTTCCCCATCAAGCTGCAGCCGCCGCCCGCCGGCCGCAAGAACCGCGAGCGGCTGGAGAGCCCTGAGGGCGGCACCACCAACAACAACAGCAGCAATGCCGAGCCGCCCCGCGTCAAGGTGGAGCCCGACAGGGAGGAGGAGCGGGAGGAGGAGAAGCCGGAGAAGCGGGAGGAAGAGCAGGAGGAGGAGGAAGAGGAGGAGAAGGCCGCGGTGTTCGCCCGCCCGGCCGCCCCGGCGTGGGTGCCCGTCCCGCCTCAGCCCGGCTCATCCGGAGAGGAGAACGTGGAGAAACAACCCCGGGATTGCCCCGGGGACGGCGCGGCGGGGCAGGAGAGGAGGGAGGACGCCCTGATGCCCCCCAAGCTGCGGCTGAAGCGGCGCTGGAACGGAGATTCCCGGCAGGAAATGCCCGAGGAGCCGCGGCCCAACGGGGTCTGGCACCTGCCCAAAGCCGTGGCCGCCGCCTCCGACACCTAATCCCGGCTGGAACAACAAAACAACGCCACAAAAAACAACAACAACAAAACCTTGGCAAACAAACACCCGGAGGAGAAATCCGTGTATTTATGTAGCAAGGTTGCAGAGCAGTTCGGGATAAGGGCGGGGAGGGGGGCGCGGGGCAGGGCCGGGGTTTTGGGGCAATTTTCGGGGGTGGGAGAAGGGAGGGGGGCGGGCAGCTTCGGCCTTTGTGTTGTTTCTGTTGTTGACTTGCAGGTGAAGACGCAGCAGCCGGAATTCCCGCAATTCCCGCTCGCTTTTCCCGGGAAAAGCCGGCTGGAGCTCCAGGACTGGCACGGAGGGATTCCAGCCTCGGGGCTTTTTGGGACACCGGGAATCTCCACATCCAGGGGGTGTTGGTTTTTGGGGGTTTTTTTTGGAATTTTAATTTTTTTTTACGGATGCGAGGTTTCCCCGGCCATCCAGGAGCTGGTTTGGTTCATTTTTTTGGGGTTTTTTTTCGTTTTTTTTGGGAAAAGGAGGAGCTTGGGAATTTTGCGTCGGGAATTTTGCACTGTCCACAGAGCGGGGTTTGGGGCGGGGGGAAGAGGATTCAGAAAAACTCGGAAAATCGGGATGGAGGCCGCGTCGTTCCCGGCGGATTTCCGGGGAAAATTCCCCTTTTCCCGCCTTCTTTTCTCTCTCTCGCAGAAGCCATGAGCAAAACTCTCCAAACTTTTTCAGGGAACGGGAATAACACAAAATTAACCGGATGCCTTTAATCCTAACGCATTAAAAATGTTGGGGTTTGGTTTTATTTTTTTTTTCCCTCCCTTTGGTTTTCGTGTGCCTGGAGCGGGAGTTTTGTTTTGCTTTCCCCGCTGTGGAACCCGTGTGGGTGGAATTTTTTGGGAATGCTTGGAAGGAGCGCTGGAATGATTGTGGTGAGTCCCGGGAACGCCGGAATTCCCGGCGCCATTCCCAGATTTTTTTGGACCCTCCCCCTTTCTCCCCGTTTGACTCATGCCTTAAAGAAGAAAAAAGAAAACACAAAAAAAGAAAAACAAAAACAAACCACGTTAGGACTTTTTCTGGGAATTTTTGGATCCGGGAGCGCTCGGGTTTGGCGGATGCTGCCCGGATTTTGGGGGCAGGTCCCGAATCTCGCCGTTCTGGCTCCGGATTGCGTTGCCAGCGGGACGAGGAGCCAGGGATTCCCAAGGATTCAGGAGCCAGGGATTCCCAGGGATTCGCTCTGGGAGCAGCAGCGCCGGGAATTCCCTGCTGGAAGGAGCAGAAACCCCGGGGGCGATTCCCAAAATCCCGACCCGGCCGGGTCCGGGAGCCTCGGAATGTGGAGCTCAAGGAGTTTGGGGTGGAAAACCCCTGGATTATCCCAAAAAAAAAAAACAAAAACCGCAAAATAACACAAAAACACGAACGCGGAGAGGGCGCGAGGAGGAACTCAGGAATTACACAGGAGGCCTTTCCCGGAATTCCCGCCGCCGATCCCAAATCCAAGTGCCGGAACCGTCGGGAAAAAAAGCAGAAACAAAAATGGGGGGAAAAACCCAGAATTTTCATATTTTCATATTTTCATTTCCCCCCCCTCCCCTTCCGATCCTTCGGGTTCGAGGAGAGATCCCAGGGAGGAGAAGGAGGAAAGTTGGAATTGTTGTGGCTTTAAAAAAACAAAAAAGGATTTTTTGGGATTGGGGGTTTTTTGGGAAGGGTGGGAACGTTGGGGTTTTTTGGTTTTTCCACAGCCATTGCACTGCAAAAAAAAAAAAAAAAAAAACAAAAATAAGGAGAAAAAAAAAGAAAATAAAATAAAAATAACTTGGGAGAGTTCAGGGAATTCCGGACTCAGGACGACGGATCCGGCGCCTCTCGGGAATTCCAGAATTCCCAACGGAGCCCGGGAGCAGGAAGAAAAAATAAAAATAAAAGCAGGAAGAGGAAGGAAAAACAAACAAAAAAAAAAAAGCAGGAAGAGGAGAAGGAAAACATGTTAAAAAAAACGGATTTAAAGGAAAAAAAAAAATAAATCAACCAGATCCAAATTTTATGGAGAAAAAAAAAATCGGAAGTTTCGAGGAAAAATTGCTCAAATTGCAGCGTGCCAAACGATTTAATAGAAAACAAACCCTCGGGAAGTTGGGAATGGTTGGAATTCTCTCCTGGATGAATTTGCCCCGGAGCATGATCCCGTTTTTTCCCAGCCGTTTTTGTTTTTGTTGGTAATTTCGCTTCTTTTCCGTAGCAAATCCGTAGGAAAAATGTAAAAAAAGGACAAAAAACAAAAAAAAAAGAGACTTTTTGATGGGACAGCCCCAAAAAGGGGGAATTTCTGGGGAGGAGTTTCCCAAAAAGGAGGAACAGGAGGAAAAATCCAACAGCATTAATGGGGTTGTCCCGGATTTTTTTATTTATTCCATAATTATGTTGAGGTTTTTTATTATTTTAAGCTGTTTTTTCCGTTGGTTTCTTTCCTTTTTTTCGCGTCTCCGCGTCCTGGTGGGATTGAAAAGAAAACCAGGAATTTTCTCTCGGTTGGAATCATCAAAAACCCGGAAAAACTTTGGATTTTCCGGGGAAAAACTTTGATTTTGGTTTTTTTTAGCGCTTTTTAAACCGGTATTTACGCTTTTCTTTGGGTTCCAAAAACCCCTTTTTCGAGGGATTTCGAGGGATTTGAACTCTCCCCGGTGGGAATCCGGCAGGAATCCATCGGGAAAATTGATGGAATTTGGGATGGGGAGCGTGGCTTTGTACATAGGGTGTAAAGTAGAGGGGCAAAAAAACAAAAAAAAAAAGACAAAAAATCCGAAATTTGTGCCTTTAAAAAAAATTCCGATTTCTATAAAAATCAGATTTAAAAAAAAGGGTTGCATATATATATTATATATATATATGATGGAGTGCTAGAGAAATTTATGGATAATATACATATTTTTTTCCAGGGGTATCCCATAGCTCCGTATTTTGTTATGGAAGTTGAAAAAAAAAAAAACGGAAAAAAGGAAAAAAAAAACAAACCTGAAAAATAAAAGTATTTTACCTCGAATTCAAAACGTTAAATAAAAACCTTTTAACAGAGAGGGCTCGCTGGATTCTTTGGGGGTTTTGGGGTTTTCCTGAGGGTTTTTGGAGTTTGGGGCTTTTGGGGTTTTCTGAGGGTTTTTGGAGTTTGGGGTTTTCTGAGGGTTTTTGGATTTTGGCTGTTTTGGGGTTTTTCTGAGGTTTTTTGGAGTTTGGGAGCCGAAATTTTGGGGAGCTCAGGGGTTCCCTGGATCACGAAAATTCCCGATTGGGGGTTCTGGCTGTGGGGTTTGGGGGTTTTTGGGTGTCCCCAAACCCTCACTGTCCCCATGGGTGTCCCCAAATCCACAGTGTCCCCATGTCCCCCGCACCCCAAGGTCACTCTGTGTCCCCTCACACCCCCACATCCACACTGTCCCTGTGTCCCCCTTTATCTCCCGCACCCCAAGGTCACCGTGTTCTCCTCACTGTCCCGAGTCCCCCACACTCCGAGGTCACTGTGCGTCCCCTCAAATCCACACTGTCCCCGTGTCCCCCTCACTGTCCCGTGTCCCTCACACCCCGAGATCACCATGTCCCTGTCACTGTCCCGTGTCCCCCGCACCCCGAGGTCACTCTGTGTCCCCTCACACCCCGAGGACACTGTGTCCCCTTCACTGTCCCCATTACCCCCTGCACCCCAAGGTCACTCTGAGTCCCCTCAAACCCACACTGTCCCTCTCTCCCCCGCACCCCGAGGTCACCGTGCTCCCCACATTGTCCCCTCTATCTCCCGCACCCCGAGGTCACCGTGTCCTCTCGCCGTCCCGTGTCCCCCGCACTGCCCGCTGTGTCCCCCCCGCTCCCCCGTGTCCCCCGCTCCCTCCCTCGCTCCGTGCCCGCCCGCTCCCCGCCGCCCCGCAGCCGCGGGCGCTGCCCCGCCGCGCCGGGCGCGGGGGGCCGGGCGAGCCCGGGGATTGGGAGCGGCCTCCAGGCCTCTCCCTCGGCCCGGCCCCCGCGGCGGGCAGGGCAGGGCGGCAGGGGGAGCCCCGCTCGGCCGGGCCGGCACCGAACCGCAGCCCGGCGGGTTCGCTCGGGGCCCCGCGGGGCTCGCTCGGGGCCCGCCGAGGCCG
>JAWWEX010000108.1:7175519-7192878 GCA_035583215.1 Arremon brunneinucha
GGCAGGGGGGGCCGGGGGGCCTGGGGGGGCCACAGAACCTGGGGGTCAGGGGTGGACAGTGGGATGGACAGTGACCACAAGGTCAGGGGTGGACAGTGACCACAGGGTCAGGGGTGGACAGTGACCATGAGGTCAGGGGTGGACAGTGACCATGGGATCAGGGTGGAAAGTGACCACGAGGGCAGGACTGGACAGTGACCATAGGGTCAGGGGTGGACAGTGACCATGGGGTCAGAAGTGGACAGTGACCATGGGGTCAGAAGTGGACAGTGACCACAGGGTCAGGATGGACAGTGACCATGAGGTCAGGGTGGGCAGTGACCCTGAGGCCCTGCAGGCCCTGGGACCGGGGGTTCCTCAGAGCCAAGGCCGGACTCCAGAGCCTCACTGCCTCCTCTCGCTGCTGTCTGTGTGCCCGTCTGTCTCTGTGTCTGTGTGTCCCCTGCCCCCTGTCTGTCCCTCTGTCTGTCCCCGTGTCCGTGTGTCAGGGCTGGTGCAGCGCTGCGTGATCATCCAGCGGGACCAGCATGGCTTCGGCTTCACCGTCAGCGGCGACCGCGTGGTGCTCGTGCAGTCCGTGCGGCCCGGTGGGTGCAGGGTGGACACTGGGGTGGACACGGGGATGGACACTGCTGGATACAGGGATGGACAGTGCTGGACACGGGGATGGACATGGCTGGACATGGGGATGGGCAGGGATGGACACTGCTGGGCATGGGGATGGACACGGGGATGGACACTGCTGGACATGGGGATGGACACGGCTGGACATGGGGATGGACACGGGGGTGGACATTGCTGGGCAGAGAGATGGACACGAGGGTGGATATGGGGGTGGACACTGCTGGACAGAGAGATGGACACGAGGGTGGATATGGGGGTGGACACTGCTGGACATGGGAGTGGACACTGCTGGGCATGGGGGTGGACACTGGGGTGGACAGGGATGGACACAGTGGAGACAGGAATGGGCAGGGATGGACATGGGGATGGACAGGGATGGACATGGGGATGGACACTGGGGTGGACATGGGGATGGACACAGGGATGGACATGGGGATGGACACAGGGATGGACACGGGGATGGACACGGGGTGGACACAGGGATGGACACGGGGATGGACACTGGGATGGACGCAGGGATGGACACTGCTGGGCATGGGGATGGACACGGGGATGGACACGGCTGGGCGTGGGGTGGACACTGGGGTGGATGCTGCTGGACGTGGGGGTGGACACGGGGATGGACACGGGGATGGACACAGGGATGGACACGGGGATGGACAGGCCGGACAATGCCCAGGGGTCCCCTCATGCATCCCCATCCTCAGCCTGGGGGAGAAAATGGGGGAGAAAATGGAGAAAAATGGGGGAGAAAAATGGCACAAAAATGGGGGAGAACTGTGGGGAAAATGTGGGAGAATGTGGGAGAAAAATGGGGGAGAAAATGGCAGGAAAACATGGGAGAAATGAGGTTTTCCTTGGGAAATGTCCCAGTTTTGGGGTGTTTTGGGTGGGGGAGCCCCCGTGGAAGGTTCCGGAATGGCTCTGGCCCTGCCCTGACCCTGCTGTGCGCAGGTGGGGCTGCCATGAGGGCCGGCGTGCAGGAGGGCGACCGCATCCTCAAGGTGGGCGCTCCCGGATCCCGGGAAATTCCCAATTCCCGGGAAATTCCCAATTCCCGGGGAAATTCCCATTTTCCAGCCCCTTTCCCACATTCCCGGGGGAAATTTCCATTTTCCCATCCCTTCCCCAAATTGCCGGGGTAAATTCCCATTTTCTCAGCCCTTTCCCACATTCCTGGGGAAATTCCCGTTTTCCCAGCCCTTTCCCACATTCCTGGGTAAATTCCCAGGTAAATTCCTGTTTCCCAGCCCTTTCCCAGCCCTTTCCCACATTCCCAGGGAAATTCCCCTTTTCCTGGTCCCCTTTTTCCACATTCTCGGGGATAGTCCCAGGGGAAATTCCCATTTTCCCAGCCCTTTCCCAAATTCCCGGGAGAAAATCCCATTTTCCCAGCCCTTTCTCACATTCCTGGGGTAAATTCCCGTTTTCCCAGCCCTTTCTCACATTCCTGGGGTAAATTCCCGTTTTCCCAGCCCTTTCCCACATTCCTGGGGGGTTTTTGGGTAAATTCCCATTTCCCAGCCCTTTCCCGGCCGTTGCAGGTGAACGGGACAATGGTGACCAACAGCTCCCACCTGGAGGTGGTGAAGTTGATCAAGTGTGAGTTCCTGGCCCAGCTGGAGGAGGGGGAGGATGTTTTCCATCCTTGGGGAATTCTGGAAGTGTTCCCAGCACCAGGCTTTCCCTGGAATTTTTTTCCCTGTGGATTTTCCCCGCAATCCCAGCTCACATTTCCTCCATCCCAGGCTTTCCCCGGAATTTTTTCCCTATGGATTTTCCCCGCAATCCCCTCTCACATTTCCTTTATCCCAGACTTTCCCTGGAATTTTTTTCCCTGTGGATTTTCCCCGCAGTCCCCGCTCACATTTCCTCCATCCCAGGCTTTCCCTGGAGTTTTTCCCGTGTTGATTTTCCCCGCAATTCCAGCTCACATTTCCTCCATCCCAGGCTTTCCCTGGAATTATTTCCCTGTGGATTTTCCCCGCAATCCCAGCTCACATTTCCTCCATCCCAGATTTTCCCCGGAGTTTTTTCCTGTTGATTTTCCCCACAATCCCCGCTCACATTTCCTCCATCCGTGACTTTCCCTGGAATTTTTTCCCTGCTGATTTTCCCCGCAATCCCAGCTCACATTTCCTCCATCCCAGACTTCCCCTGGATATTTTTTCCCTGCGGATTTTCCCCGCAGTCCCCGCTCACATTTCCCCGTTATCCCGGACACTCCCCCCGACACTCCCGTGTCCCGTTCCGTCCCCAGCCGGTGCCTACGTGGCGCTGACCCTGCTGGGGTCCCCGCCCGGATCCGCGGCACTCCCGGGGTCCCAGCCCGAGCCGGAGCCCTCGGGGGGTCCCCAGGGGCCCCCCCAGCGCATCACGGAGCCCCGGCCCCTGCAGGTGAGGCACGGACAGCGGGGATCCTGGAACTGCGGGGGGAACCGGGATAACGGGGGGGAAACCGGGATTCCCTCAAGTGGGATCCCAAAACTCACCCAGGAGACCCCAGAATTCCTTAAGGGGGTCCCAGCCTGCTCATACCCATTCCCATTATTCCCATTATTCCCATTTGTGCTCCTGTTCTCACTCTCATCATTGCCATTCCCATCGCCATTCCCATTATTCCTATTATTCCCATTATTCCCGCTATTCCCATTAATTCTGCTATTCCCCCCCATTCCCATTATCCCACCATTCCCATTATCCCATTCCCATCGTTTCCATCGTCCAATTTCCCCATTCCCACCATTCCCATGATCCCATTATTCTCATCATTCCCACTATTCCCATTATCCCATTCTTATTCCCATTATCCCATTCCCATCATTCCCATTCTCCCATTCCCACTTTTCCCATTATCCCATTATTCCCATTGTCCTGTTATTCCCGCTGTCATTCCCATTGTCATTCCCACTGTCATTCCCGTTGTCATTCCTGTTATTCCCACTATCATTCCCATTATTCCCGCTGTCATTCCCACTGCCATTCCCGTTATTCCCATTGTCATTCCCACTGTCATTCCCACTGTCATTCCCGCTGTCTTTCCCATTATTCCCATTGTTATTACCGCTGCCATTCCCGTTGTCATTCCCGTTATTCCCGTTGTCATTCCCATTATTCCCGCTGTCATTCCCGCTGCCATTCCCATTGTCATTCCCGCTGCCATTCCCGTTGACATTCCCGTTATTCCCATTGACATTCCCATCATTCCCACTGTCATTCCCATCGTCATTCCCGCTGTCATTCCTGTTATTCCCATTGTCATTCCCATTGTCATTCCCACTGTCATTCCCGCTGTCATTCCCGCTGCCATTCCCGCTGTCCCGCCCTGTGGCCCCGCAGGACCCCGAGGTGCAGAAGCACGCGGCGCAGATCCTGCGCAACATGCTGCGCCAGGAGGAGGCCGAGTTCCAGGTACTGCCCCTGCTTCCCCTTTTCCCAAAAACCCCGGGAAATCCCAGAAAAAAACCCAGACCACCGGGATATTTTGGGATTTTCCTGAGATTCTTTTTTTTTTTTCCGGGGTTTTTTTTTTTTTCATTTTCCGTGGTTTTTCCGGGTGATTTCACGTGTTTCCCTGGGAACACTGGCAGAACTCCCTGTCTGGTTTTGGGCTGGTTTTGGGCTGGTTTTGGGCTGATTTTGGTGTGAACCTTGCCAGAATTCCCAGTCTGTTTCTGGGCTGGTTTTGGGCTGGTTTTGTGCTGTTTCCCTGTGAGCCCTGTCAGAATTCCCTGTCTGTTTTTGGGGCTGGTTTTGGGCTGTTTCTGGGTTGGTTTTGGGCTGTTTCTGGGTTGGTTTTTGGGCTGTTTCTGGGTTGGTTTTGGGCTGTTTTCGGGCTGTTTTTCCCTGTGAGCACTGTCAGAATTCCCTGTTTGTTTTTGGGCTCGTTTCGTGCTGTTTCTCCATGATCCCTGCCGTAATTCCCTGTCTGTTTTTGGGCTGGTTTTGGGCTGTTTCTGGGCTGGTTTTGGGCTGTTTTCGGGCTGTTTTTGGGCTGGTTTTGTGCTGTTTCTCCGTGAACCCTGCTGTAATTCCCTGTCTGTTTTTGGGCTGTTTTCGGGCTGTTTTTGGGGCTGGTTTTGGGCTGTTTGTTTCTGGCCTGTTTTGCCTGTGAACCCTGCCGTAATTCCCTGTCTGGTTTTGGGCTGTTTTCGGGCTGGTTTTGGGCTGTTTTGTGGCTGTTTTTGGGGCTGGTTTTGGGCTGTTTTGGGGCTGTTTCTGGGCTGTTTTTGTGCTGTTTTTCCGTGGGAGCACTGTCAGAATTCCCTGTCTCTCCCCTCCGTGTCCCAGCGTTTCCAGGAGCTGCTGCAGCGGCAGCCGGGCGCGGGCGCGGCGCTGGAGGAGCAGCTGGAGGGGGCGCGGCGCCGGCTGAGCCAGCTGCAGCTCAAGGTGCTGCAGGAGACACGGGGAGCATCCCCGGTACGGAACGGGATGGGAAATACCCGGGAATGATCCGGGAATGGAGCTGGGAATGATCCGGGAATGATCCGGGAATGATCAGGAATGTGCAGGGGTGGGTCCGGCTGAGGCAGCTGCAGCTCAAGGTGCTGCAGGAGAGCAGGGGGACATCCCCGGTACGGAACGGGAATGTACAGGAAAATACACGGGAATGATCCGGGAAAATAACCGGGAATGATCGGGAATGTGCAGGGGTGGGTCCAGCTGAGGCAGCTGCAGCTCAAGGTGCTGCAGGAGACACGGAGGACATCCCAGGTACGGAACGGGATGGGAAATACCCGGGAATGACACGGGAATGGAGCTGGGAACGACACGGGAATGATCCGGGGATGGAGCTGGGAATGGATCTGGGAACGAGCCGGGGAAGGAATGTGGAAATATCCGGGAATGTATAGGAATGATACGGGAAAGATCCGGGAATCATCTGGGAAGCAGTGTGGGAGTTCTGGGAATAACTGTGAGAATGACTGTGGGAATGATCCGGGAATGGATCTGGGAATGTACAGGAATGGTCCAGGAAGGAATGTGGGAATGGCCTGGGAAAAAATCCGGGAGTGATCCTGGGAATGATCCAGGAACGATCCTGGAAGCAACGTGAGGATGATTCTGGGAGTGGTCCGGGAATGATCCTGGGAATGATCCAGGAAAAAATCCGGGAACAATCTGGGAATGATCCAGGGAAAAAATACAGGAATGAATATGGGAATTCTGGGAATGGTACTGGAAATGATTCTGGGAAGGAATGTGGGAATGATCTGGGAATGAACCTGGGAATAAATCCAGGAATGATCTGGGAATGATCCGGGAATGAATCTGGGAGTGGATCTGGGAATGAATCCAGAAATGATCCGGGAATCAATCCAGGGATGAATCTGGGAATAATCCTGGGAATGATCATGGGAATCGATCTGGGAATAAATCCAGGAATTCTGGGAATCAATCTGGGAATAATCCTGGGAATGATCCCGGTAATAAATCCAGGAAAGGATTCAGGAATGAATCCGGGAATCAATCCAGGAATGATCCCAGGAGTTCTGGGGGTCATCCCAGGAATAACCCCAGGGTTGGCCCGGAGCCCTTCCCGGTGTTTCCCGGGAATTCCGCTTTTCCCAAGAACCAGAACCGGGGATGGAGGGGGCTCGGTGGGGGCTGGGGCTCGGTGGGAACTTTTCCCTGATCCCTTTTTCCCCTTTTTCCCAGGATTTGGGCCCCTCCCGGCCCCTGGAGGGGTCCCCGCAGCTCCGGGGGCGCCTCCCCAGGGACCCCCAGGACGGGAGCGCGGGGCCCGAGGAGCGGGGCCCGGCCCTGACCGAGGTGAGGGGATCCCGGGGAAAACACGGGGAAAACACGGGAAAACTTCCGGGGAAAACATGGGAAAATCCGGGAAAAAATATGGGAAAAACCCGGGAAAAACCCGGGGAAAAATTCCAGGGAAAATTCCAGGGAAAATCTGGGGAAATTCCAGGGAAAATCCGGGGAAAATCCGGGAAAAAACTGCGGAAAATCTGGAAAAAAACTGGGAAAATCTGGGGAAAATTATGGGAAAAATCCGGAAAAAAACTGGGAAAAGGGCAGGGAAACTCCCAGGAAAAATCCGGGGAAAATTCTGGGAAAAACCCGGGGAAAACATGGGAAAAATCTGGGAAAAAATATGGGAAAAATCTGGGAAAAAACCCGGGAAAAATCCAGGAAAACCCGGGAAAAATTCCAGGGAAGATCTGGGAAAAAATATGGGAAAAACCTGGGAAAAATCCGTGAAAAAACCCGGGAAAAATCCGGGAAAAATTCCAGGGAAAATCTGGGGAAAATACAGGAAGAATCTGGGGAAAAATCCAGGAAAATTCCGGGAAAAACCTGGGAAAAGGGCGGGGAAAATCCCAGGAAAAATCCGGGGAAAATTCCGGGAAAAGTCCGGGGAAAACGTGGGAAAAATCTGGGAAAGAATACAGGGCAATTCTGGGAAAAACCCAGGAAAAATGTGGGAAAAAATAGAGGGGAATTCCAGGGAAAATCTGGGAAAAAACCTGGGAAGAATCCGGGAAAAACCTGGGGAAAATTCCAGGGAAAATCCAGGAAAAAGGGCAGGGAAGAGTTTGGGAAAATCCAGGAAAAGTTGGGGGGAAAACTGCAGGGAAAATTTGGGAAAAGAGAGAGGGGAAATTCCAGGGGAGGTTTGGGAAAAGCGTGGGGGGAAAATTCTGGGAAAATTTTGGGAGAAGGTGGTGGGGGAAATTAAGGGAAAAGTAAAGGAAAATTAAGGGAAAAGTAAGGGAAAAGTAAGGGAAAAAGGGGGGGAAAATTGAGGAAAAAGGGGGGAAATAATTCCAGGAAAAATGTGGTGAAAGGGGATGAAAATTCTGGGAAAAACTCCATGAAAAGTTTGGGAAAAGTGGGGAAAACTCCAGAAGAGATTGGAAAAACTCCCCCCAGGATTTGGGATTCCCCCGGGAGGGTTTTTGGGGTGCTGATCCCGAAATTCCCGTTGCCAGGTGTCCCGGAATTCCGGCTTCTCCCAGCCCGGCAGCCCCCGGAGCTCCCCCGTGCTCGGCTCCCGCCTCCCCTCGGACCCGGTGCGGCTGGAAAACCCCAAAAAACCCCAAAATATCCCCAAAATATGCCGGGAAAATCCGGGGATCCCCCCGGGGATCCCCCCGGAGCCGTTGCCGGAGCTGATCCCGGTTTGTGTGTGGGACAGGGAGCGGGGAGGCCCCAGATCATCGGGCCCGAGGAGGATTGTGAGCCCGGGAGCGGCAGCAGCGAGGTGAGGGTTCCTGAAATGTGGGAATTTGGGAATTTCTGGGGGGATTTCTGGGATTCCAGGTGGGATTTCTGGGATTTTGGGAACTCCAGGTGGGGTTTTGGAGGGGATTTTGGGGATTTTGGGCATTCCAGGGGGGATTTTCCAGGGGATTTTGGGAACTCCAGGTGGGATTTTGGAAGGGATTTTTGGCATTCCAAGGGGGATTTTTGGGATTTTGTGGAATCCAGGTGGGATTTTGGAGGAGTTTTTTGGGAACTCCAGGTGGGATTTTTGAGGGGATGTTTGGGATTTTGGGGATTCCAGGTGGGATTTTTGAGGGGATTTTTGGGAACTCCAGGTGGGATTTTCGGGATTCCTGGGGGGATTTTCAAGGGCATTTTGGCAATTCCGGGTGGGATTTTTGAAGGGATTTTGGGAATTCCAGGTGGGATTTTGGAAGGGATTTTTGGGATTCCAAGGGGGATTTTTGGGATTTTATGGGATTTTGGAGGGGTTTTTTGGGATTTTGGGGATTCCAGGTGGGATTTTTGAGGGGATTTTCGGGATTTTGGGAACTCCAGGTGGGATTTTTGTGGGGAGGGGATTTTTGGGATCCTGGCAGTTGCCACCTCTCCCTCTCTGTGTTCCCAGAGCGATTCCGTGTTCCAGGATTTGGGAATTCTCAAATCCCGCCCGGCCCACCTGGGGGTTTTCCTGAGGTTCCTCTTCTCCCAGGCCGATCCCACTCCTCTGGTAAGGAATTCCCAAAATTCCCGGGATTTCCTGGCCCCCGGGATCCCATTCCCAACCTCTGGCACCTTCCAGGGAGTTCCCATGGCTCCGGATGGAGCAGAATTCCCAGGATTTCCTCAAAATTCCTGGGATTTCCTGCTCTTGGGGTCCCAGAGATTCCAGGAATGTTCCTGGAAATAAAACCTGAGCAGAAATTCCAGGGATTTCCTCAAAATTCACAGGATTTCCTCAAAATTTCCTGGATTTCCTGACCCTTGGATCCCATTCCCAACCCCTGGCACCTCCCAGAGCTCCCAGGAATATTCCTGGGATCAGGAGGGCGCAGGAAATTCAGGGATTTCCTTAAAATTCCTGGGATTTCCTGACTTTGGGATCCCATTCTCAACCTCTGGCACCTCCCGGAATTTCCAGGAATATTCCTGGGAGCAGAAATTCTGGGATTTCTTCAAAATTCCTGGGATTTTCTGCTTCTGGGATCCCATTCCCAACCTCTGGCATCTCCCAGCGATTCCAGGAATATTCCTGGGATCAGGAGGGCGCAGGAAATTCAGGGATTTCCTTAAAATTCCTGGGATTTTTCTGACCCTTGGATCCCATTCCCAACCTCTGGCATCTCCCAGCAATTGCAGGAATATTCCTGGGACCGGGATGGTGCAGAAATTCAGGGATTTCCTCAAAATTCCTGGGATTTCCTGACTTTGGGATCCCATTCCCAACCTCTGGCACCTCCCAGAATTTCCAGGAATATTCCTGGGAGCAGAAATTCTGGGATTTCCTCAAAATTCCCGGGATTTCCTGACTTTGGGATCCCATTCCCAACCTCTGGTCCTTCCCAGGGCGTTCCCATGGCTCCGGATGGAGCGGAAATTCGGGGATTTCCCTCAGAATTCCGGGATTTCCTTCCCCCGGCATTCCCGGCATTCCGGCACTCGGAATTCCCTGGAATTCCCTGGAATTCCCGTTTTCCCCTCCCCAGCTGTTCCACCTGTGCTCCGAGGTTTGCTGCCAGCAGAGCCCCCGGGACGGGCGCGCCCTGGGCAGGGACATCTGGAACGTCTTCCTGGACAGGGCCGCGGTGAGACCGAATTCCAGGGAAATTCCAGGGAAATTCCAGGGATTTGGGGGCATTCAGAGGCATTTTGGGGGGATTCAAAGGGATTTGGGGGCATTCAGAGGCAGTTTGGGAGGATTTATAGGGATTTTGGGAGGATTCAAAGGGATTTTGGGAGGATTTTCCGGGGTTTTGAAGAGTTTCGGGGTGATGTTCTGGAAATCTGGGGAGGATTTTCGGGAATTTGGGGAGGATTTCCCAGGGTTTACGGAGGATTTTCCGGGATTTTGAGGAGAGTTTTGAGGGATTCCGGGAGGATTTCCCAGGATTTGGGGAGGGTTTTCGGGGATTTCGGAGGGTTTTAAGGAGTTTGGGGAGGATAAGGATTTTAGGGATTTTGGGAGGGTTTTGTGGGGTTTTTGGGACGGATTTTCAGGAATCGGGGATGGATTTCCCGGGATTTTCGGAGGATTTCCCGGGATTTTCGGAGGATTTCCCGGGATTTCGGGATGGATCTTTTCTTGGATTTTATGAAGGTTTTCCAGGATTTTGGGATGTGTTTTCCCAGATTTTGTGATGGCTTTCCCCAGGGTTTTGGGATGTATTTTCCTGTATTTTGGGAGTATTTCCCAGGATTTTGGGATGGATTTTCCCAGGATTTTGGGATGGATTTCCCAGATTTTTGGGATGCTTTTCCCAGGATTTTGGGATGGATTTTCCCAGGATTTTGTGATGATTTCCTAGATTTTGGGATGGATTTTCCCAGGATTTTGGGATGCTTTTCCCAGATTTCGGGAGTACTTCCTGGGATTTTGGGGTGCTTTTCCCAGGATTTTGGGATGGATTTCCCAGATTTTGGGATATATTTTCCCAGATTTTTGGATGGATTTTCTGAGATTTTGGAATGGATTTTCCCAGATTTTGGGATGGATTTGCCCAGGATTTTGGGATGCTTTTCCCAGATTTTTGGGATGGATTTTCCCAGGATTTTGGGACGCATTTCCCATATTTTGGGGTGCCTTTCCCTGTTTTGCAGCCCCTGCGTGTGAAGCTGCCGGAGCAGCTCCTGGCCGAGATCGGTGAGTTGGGAATTCCGGGAATTTCCCCCGGGGAAAAGCAGCCCTGGGCCGGGGTTGGGAATTCCCAAACTTCCCCGGGAGCCTCGGGAACGCTGGGAGTCAGCTCTGGGACGGGAGGAGCGCCCGGAGCGTCCCCGAAACCCCGGATTTTCCCAAAACCCCGGATTTTCCCAAAACCCCGGAATTTCCCGGAATTCCCAGAGCTGCGGCTGCGGAACGGGGACGAGCTGCGGCCGGCGCTGCTGGAGGCGCAGGAGTCGGTGATCCCGGAGATCCAGGAGCAGCTCCAGGACTACAGGTGGGAGGGAACCCCCAAATCCCGGGAAAAAACGGGAAAAATCCCCGTGAAAATCCCAATTCCGGGAATCCCGGGAGCTCCCCGTCCCGTTTTGGGGCAGAACCTCAGGAAAACCCCGGATTTTGGGGAGGTTTTGCGCCTCCCAGTCCCGTTTTTTGTTTCGCTTTTTCCCAGCAGAACCTGAGGAAAATCCCAAATTTGGGGAATTTCGGGAGCTCCCCATCCAATTTTTTTTGTTTTTCCCGTGGAAACCTCAGGAAAATCGGGAATTTCGGGACCTCCTGATCCTGGTTTTTTGGGAAATCTTAAACTTTGGTAATTCCAGGAGTTCCCAATCCCTTTTTTTGTTTGTTTTTCCCACAGAACCAAGTGGAAAATCCCAAATTTCAGGAATGTAGGAGTTAATAAACTGGTTTTTAGGAATTAATTTTCAGGAATCAATTCCAGGCCCTCCTTATCCTGTTGGTTTTGGCTTTTCCCACAGACCCAAGGGGAAAATTGGGAATTTCAGGAATTTAGGGAATTCCAGGCCTTCCCCATCTCATTTTTTAAGCTTTTCCCAGAGAGCCAAGCAGGAAATCCCGGGTTTTGGGAATGTTGGGAATCCCAGCCGTTCCCAATCCCATTTTTTTTTAGGTTTTCCTGGAGAACCAAGCAGGAAATCCCGGGTTTTGGGAATTGGGGAATTCCAGGAGTTTCTGATCCCATTTTTTTTTAGCTTTTCCCAGAGAACCAAACAGGAAATCCCCAATTTTGGGACATTTTGGGTGTCCCAATCCTTTTTTTTTTTAGCTTTTCTCGAAGAGCCGACGGGACATCCCAGACTTTGGGAATTTGGGAATCCCAGCCGTTCCCTATCCCATATTTTTTAACTTTTCCAGAGAACCAAGCAGGACATCCTGGATTTAGGGAATGTAGGGAATCCCAGCCGTTCCCAATCCCATTTTTTTTAGCTTTTCCTGGAGAATCAAGCGGGTCATCCCGAGTTTTGGGATTTTGGGAATTCCAGGCCCCCAATCCCATTTTTTTTTAGCTTTTCCCAGCGAGCCAAGTGGAAATTCCCAAATTTTGGGACTTTCTGGATGTCCCAGTCCTGGTTTTTTGGCTTTTCCCGGAGAGCCAAGCAGGAAATCCCGGATTTAGGGAATGTTGGGAATCCCAACCGTTCCCAATTCCATATTTTTTAGCTTTTCGTGGATAGCCAAGCAGGAAATCCCGGATTTAGGGAACATGGGGAATCCCAGCTGTTCCCAATCCCATTTTTTTTAGGTTTTCCCGGAGAACCAAGCGGGACATCCTGGATTTAGGGAACGTAGGGAATTCCAGGAGTTCCCAATCCCATATTTTTTAACTTTTCCAGAGAACCAAGCGGGACATGCCGGATTTAGGGATTTTGGGAATCCCAGCCGTTCCCAATCCCATATTTCCCCTCCCCTGTCCCCAGGACGAAGCGCACGCTGGGGCTGGGCAGCCTCTACGGGGAGAACGAGCTGCAGGAGCTGGAGCTGGGGAACGGCCCCCGGGAACCGCAGGAGTGCCGGGACAGGGAGCGGCAGCTGGCCGAGAGACAGCTGGGACACCTGGGGGACATCCTGTGAGTGCTGGGATTGATCTATGGGATCATTGGGATTGATCTATGGGATCATTGGGAATTCCTTATGGGATCATTGGGATCACTGGGAACTGCCATGGGATCATTGGGAACTGCTGTGGGATCATTGGGATCACTGGGACAGGGAGCGACAGCTGGGACACCTGGGGGACATCCTGTGAGTGCTGGGAATTCCTTATGGGATCACTGGGATTGATCTATGGGATCATTGGGATCATTGGGATTGATCATTGGGATCATTGGGAACCGCTATGGGAACCACGGGAATGCCGGGACAGGGAGAGGCAGCTGGGACACCTCGGGGACATCCTGTGAGTGTGTGGGATCATTGGGAATTCGGGATTGGGAATTCCCTATGGGATCATTGGGATCATTGGGAATTGCTGTGGGATCATTGGGATCCCTAGGAACTGCTGTGGGATCACTGGGATCATTGGGATCATGGGGACAGGGAGAGGCAACTGGGACACCTCGGGGACATCCTGTGAGGGTTTGGGATCATTGGGAATTTGGGATTGGGAATTCCTTATGGGATCATTGGGACAGGGAGAGGCAGCTGGGACACCTCGGGGACATCCTGTGAGCATTGGGATTGGGAATTTGGGATCATTGGGATCATTGGGAATTCCTGATGGGATCATTGGGATCACTGGGGCACCTCGGGGACATCCTCTGAGAGCTGGGATCGGGAATTTGGGATTGGGAATTCAATATGGGATCATTGGGAATTCCTGTGGGATCACTGGGACGGGGAGAGGCAGCTGGGGCACTTGGGGACATCCTGTGAGTGTGTGGGATTGGGAATTTGGGATTGGGAATTCCTGAAGGGATCACTGGGACCCAGGGAGAGACAGCTGGGACACCTCGGGGACATCCTGTGAGCATTGGGATTGGGAATTTGAGATCATTGGGACCATTGGGAATTCCTGATGGGATCATTGGGATCACTGGGACAGGGAGAGACAGCTGGGGCACCTCGGGGACGTCCTGTGAGGGTTTGGGGATTTGGGATCATTGGGAATTGCTGCGGGATCATTGGGATCACTGGGATGGGCACCTCGGGGATGTCATGCGAGGGTTGGGGAATTCCTGATGGGATCTTTGGGGATTCCTGATGGGAATCGCTGGGAATTCCCGTGGGAATTGGGATTGGCACCTCGGGGACATCCTGTGAGAGCTGGGAATTGGGAATTGGAGCTGGAGTGGGAATTTTGGGATTGGGAACGGGGATTTGGGATTGGGAGTGGAAGAATCCAAGCAATTCCTTTTCTCACAGCTCCAAGTACGAGGAGGAGCGGAGGTGAGCGGATCCAGCGGGAAAGACCCCGGGAATTCGGGATGTTCCCGATTTTCCCTGTGGAATCTTTTTCCCCCTTTTTCCCTTCCCTCTTTTCCCTGCCATTCCCAGTTTTCCCTGGGGATCCTTTCCCCGGAATTCCCAGTTTTCCCTGGGGATCTTTTCCCCAGAATTCCCAATTTTCCCCGGAATTCCCAATTTTCCCTGGGGATTCTTTCTCTGGAATTCCCAGTTTTCCCTGGGGATCCTTTCCCTGGGGATCCTCTCCCTGGAATTCCCAATTTTCCCCGGAATTCCCAATTTTCCCTGGGGATCCTTTCCCTGGAATTCCCAATTTTCCCTGGGGATTTCCCTTTCCCTGGAATTCCCGATTTTCCCTGGGGATCCTTTCCCCTGGAATTCCCAGTTTTCCCTGCCATTCCCAATTTTCCCTGGGGATTTTCCCTTTCCCCGGAATTCCCGATTTTCCCAGGGAATCCCTGCCCATCCCAGCCTCTGGAATTGTCTCTCGCAGCTCTCCCATGGCCTTCGCCCTCAGCACGTTCATGGCCCACGCCGGGATCCGGCCCCGGGAATTCCGGGAATCGCGGGAATCGCGGGAATCGCGGGAATCGCGGGAATGCCGCAACCCCGAGAAGCTCCCGGACAAGGACAAGTGGCTGCCCTTCTTCCCCAAGGCCAAAAAGGTGCGGACGGACGGCCCCGAACTCCCGGGAATCTTCACACAAATCCGGGGAAACTGACACCGGAACTCCGGGGGGTTTCGACCCAGATCCTGGGATTTGGGGTTGGGGGTGGGAATTTGGGATTTGGGATGGGAAATTCGGGATTTGGGATGGGAAATCTGGGATTTGGGATGGAAATTTAGGATGGGAATTCAGGACTTGGGATGGGAATTTGGGATTTAGGCTGGGAATTCAGGATTGGGGATGGGAATTCAGGATTTGGGATGGAAATTTGAGATTTAGGATGGGAATTTGGGATTTGGGATGAGAATTCGGGTTTTAGCGTGAGAATTTGGGATGGGAATTTCGGATTTAGGATGGAAGTTTGGGGTTTGGGATGAGAATTCGGAATTGAGAATGGAAGTTCAGGATTTGGGATGGGAATTCAGGATTAGGATGGGAATTCAGGATTTGGGACGGGGATTTGGGATTTGGGATGGGAATTTATGGTTTGGCATGGAAATTCAGGATTGAGGATGGGAAATTTGGGATTTGGGATGGGAATTCAGGGTTTAGGATGGGAATTTGTGATCTGGGATGGGAATTCAGGATTATGGGATGGGAATTCAGGATTTGGGATGGAAATTCAGGATTTGGGATGGGAAATTCGGGATTTAGGGTAGGAATTTGGGATTTGGGATGGGGATTTTGGGTTTGTGCCGGGAATTCCCGGGATCCCGAGCGATTCCAGGATTTTTTCCCAACAGAGCAGCAGCTCCAGGAAGGAGAAGGAGCAGAGGCAGAACCCGATCCTGAAATACATCGGGAAACCGCGGAGCTCCTCCCAGAGCAGTGAGTGAGCCCGCAACGGCGGGAAATACGGGGAAATCCGGGAAAAATCCGGGGAAATCTGGGGAAATCTGGGGAAAATCCAGGAAAATCCAGGAAAATCCTGGGAAACCGCGGAGCTCCTCCCAGAGCAGTGAGAGAGCCCGGAACAACGGGAAAATCCAGGAAAAATCCCAGGAAAAATCCTGGAAAATCCGGCGAAAAATCATGGGAAAAATCCATGAAAAATCCGGGGAAATCCGGGAAAACCTGGGAAAAAATCCGGGAAAATCCGGGAAAATCCAGGAAAAATCCTGGGAAAAATCCAGGAAAATTCCGGGGAAAATCTGGGAAAAATATAGAAAAATCCGGTAAAATTCTGGGAAAATCCAGGAAAAATCCCGGGAAAATCCGGGAACCGCCTGGCCCCGGCACACCTGGGATTCCTGGGAATTTTTTGGGATTTTATGGGGGTTTTCTTGGGATTTTACAGGGGTTTTCTTGAGTTTTTTTCTGGAATTTTCCTGGGATTTTCCCAGCATTTTCCTGGGAATTTCCTGGGATTTTATTGGGATTTTACAGGGGTTTTCTTGAGTTTTTTCTGGAATTTTGCAGGGATATTTTCCTGGGATTTTCTCAGCATTTTCCCTGGGATTTTCTTGGGAATATCCCAGGATTTTCTTGGGACTCTCCTTGGATTCTCCAGAGGTTTTCCTGGGATTTCCCTGGAATTCCAAGATCCCGGCCTCATTCCCGCATTCCCATCCCGTTGTTTTATTTTTCCGTTCCCATCCCATCAGCATTCCCGAATTCCCGGTGTTTTCCCCCGGGATTTTGGGAATTCTGACAGCTCCCTTTTGTTTTCCAGCATTTCATGTCCCCCTGTCCCCCACTGAAGGTAAAAATTCCCAATTTTTCGTTGCTTTTCCTTCATTTCTCTGTCATTGTTTTCCCTTGGTTTTGGGGTTTATTCCCATTTTCTCTTCCCTGGTGAAATTCCTGGGAGCTCCAGGATTTGGGGGGGTTGGGATTTGGGATCAGGGTTTGGGAATTTGGGATTTAGGAGGGAAATTGGGGGTTTGGGATGTAGGAAGGGAGTTCAGGGTTCAGGATGGGAAATTTGGGATTTAGGATCAGGTTTGGGATTTGGGATGGGAATTTAAGATGAGAAATTCAGGATTCGGGCTGGGAATTTCGTGATTTAGGATTGGGAATTTTGGGATTTAGGATGGGAAATTCAGAATTTAGGATCAGGAATTCGGGATTTGGGCTGGGAATTTTGAGATTTAGGATCAGGAATTCAGTATTTGGGCTGGGAGATTTGGGATTTAGGATCAGGAATTCAGGATTTGGGCTGGGAAATTTGGGATTTAGGATCAGGATTTCAGTATTTAGGATCAGGGATTTGGGATTCAGGATGGGAAATTGAGAATTTAAGATGGGAATTTTGGAATTTAGGATCAGGAATTCAGGATTTAGGATCAGGAATTCGGGATTCGGGCTGGGAATTGGGGATTTAGGCTGAGGAATTCAGTATTTAGGCTCAGGAATTTGGACTGGGAATTTTGGGATTTAGGATTGGGAAACTGAGGATTTAGGCTGGGAATTTGGAGATTCAGGATCAGGAATTCAGCATTTACGCTGGGAATTTTGGGATTTGGGCTGGAAAATTCAGGATTCGGGCTGGAAAATTCAGGATTCAGGCTGGGAATTTGGGATTTAGGCTCAGGAATTCAGCATTTGGGATCAGGAATTTGGGATTTAGGCAGGGAATTTGGGATTTAGGCTCAGGAATTCAGTATTTAGGATCAGGAATTCAGTATTTAGGATCAGTATTTGGGCTGGGAATTTGGGATTCAGGCTCAGGAATTCAGCATTTGGGATCAGGAATTTGGGATTCAGGCTCAGGAATTCAGCATTTGGGATCAGGAATTAGGGATTCAGGCTCAGGAAT
>JAWWEX010000108.1:7215400-7227080 GCA_035583215.1 Arremon brunneinucha
TTTTCCCCCTTTTTTCCCCCTTTTTTCCCCCTTTTTTCCAGCCTTTTCCTGTTTTTTTTGCAGCTTTTTTCCTTCTCTGTCCCAAAAAAAAGCTGGAAAAGTTTTTTTTAATGTTTTTCCCCCGTTTTCCGGGTGTTCCTGCTTTTTCCCATTTTTTCCACCTTGTTTTTCCTTTCCTTGACGTAAAAATTCCCTGGAAAAGTTGGAAAAGTGATAGTTTTTGTTTTTTTTTTTTTTAGGGATTTTTTTCCCCCTTTTCCAACCTTTTCCTTCTCGCACTCCTCTTTCCCTAAAATCCTCCCTGAAATCTGCTTTATTTGGAAATTGCTTTCCTCAAGGATTTTCCCTTTTCCTCCTCCTCCTCCCTCCCTGATGCCCCCGGAATGCCGGGATATTCCCGGTTTCTCATGGAATTCTCCCCTTTCCCAGTGAAGCCGTCCCCGTCCAAGAAGAGCCGCGGTGGCGGCGCCGCCGTGCCCAGGAGGAGCTGCCAGGGGGGGACCCCGGCCCCAAACCCGGCCCCGAACCCGGCCGGGGGCGACGCCAGGGCCCCCCCGGGCCCCGACGTGGACCCCGAGCAAGGTGGGAGCTCAAAAATCCCCGTTTGCGTCCCAAAAATCCCCGTTTGTGTCCCAAAAATCCCCGTTTGTGTCCCAAAAAATCCCCGTTTGTATCCCAAAAATCCCCGTTTGCATCCCAAAAATCCCCGTTTGCGTCCCAAAAAATCCCCGTTTGTATCCCAAAAATCCCCGTTTGCGTCCCAAAAATCCCCGTTTGCGTCCCACACACCCTTATTTGTATTCCAAAAAGTCCTCGATTGTGTCCCAAAAAAATCTCTGTTTGTATCCCAAAAAATCTCTGTTTGTGTTCCTAAAACCCCATTTGTGTCCCAAAAAGCCCCAACCCCATTCCCAGTTTCCTGACCCCAATCCTGATCCTGTTGCAGGTTCCCGATCCCGTTCCCGATCCCATTCCCAGTTTCCTCACCCCGTTCCCATTCCCATTGTAGGTTTCTGATCACAATCCCGTTCCCAGTTTCCTGATCCCATTCCCAGGTTCCCATTCCCAGGTTCCCATTCCCAGGTTCCCATTTCCAGGTTCCCAATCCCATTCCTGACCCCATTCCTGTTCCTGTTGCAGGTTCCCGATCCCATTCCCAGTTTCCTGTCCCCATTCCCATTCCTGACCCCTATCCTGTTCCCGTTGCAGTTTCCCAGTCTCATTCCCACATTCCCATTCCCGATTTCTGCCCCCATTCCCGTTCCCATTGCAATTTCCCAATCCCATTCCCAGTTTCTGCCCCCATTCCTGGGTTCCCAATCCCATTCCCAGTTTCCCATTCCCAGTATCCCAATCCCATTCCTGATCCTGTTTCTGTTCCTGTCGCCATTCCAGGCTCCCGTCCGGATCTCCTCCTGCTCTCGGTGCCGGGCTCGGGTGGGGCCGCGCTGGCTCCGTCCCTGTCCCTGTCCCCGTTCCCAGTGTCCCATTCCCAGTTCCCCGTTCCCAGTTCCCCATTCCCAGTTTCTGATTCCCAGTTCCCGTTCCCGTTCCAGGCTCCCGCCCGGACCTGCTCCCGCGCTCGGTGCCGGACGCCGCCGGGGCCACGCTGGCTCCGTCCCTGTCCCCGTTCCCAGTGTCCCATTCCCAGTGTCCCGTTCCCAGTGTCCCATTCCCAGTTCCCCGTTCCCAGTTCCCCATTCCCAGTTTCTGACCCCATTCCCGTTCCCGTTCCAGGCTCCCGCCCGGACCTGCTCCCGCGCTCGGTGCCGGACGCCGCCGGGGCCGCGCTGGCTCCGTCCCTGTCCCTGTCCCCGTCGCCGTCCCCGTCCCTGTCCAGCCCCTCCCTGGGCAGCGCCGGAGCCACCTCCCCCCCCAGCAGGTGGGATCCCACAGGGAAAGGGATTTGGGATTGGGAAAAGGGATTTGGGATCGGGAAAAGGGGTTTGGGATCGGGAAAAGGGGTTTGGGATTGGGAAAAGGGGTTTGGGGTTGGGAATGGGGGGTTTGGGATCGGGGAAAGGGGTTTGGGGTTGGGAAAAGAGGGGTTTGGGATTGGGAAAGGGGTTTGGGATCATTCCTGAGGGGATTGGGATCAGGGAAAAGGGGTTTGGGATCATTAGTGAGAGATTTGGGATCTTTCCTGAGGGGTTTGGGATTGGGAATGGGGGTTTGGGATTGGGGAAAGGGGTTTGGGATCAAGGAAAGGGGGTTTGGGATCATTCCTGAGAGATTTGGGATCGTTCCTGAGGGGTTTGGGATCGGGAAAAGGGGTTTGGGACCATTCCCGGGTTTTTGGGGCCGTTTCCCTGGAATGCCCCGTGGAAAATGGGGAATTCTCACGGCCGATCCCGAATCCCCGCAGGTCCGTGGGGGTTGAGGTGCACCCGGGCCCCGTTGCAGCTCCCGCAGCCTCCCTGCCCAGGTGAGCCCAGACGGGATTTTTTGGGATTTTATGGGATTTTCTCCGGGAATTCCCAGGGTCTGGAGCTCGCTGCTTTCCCAGATTTGGGATTTTGGGGTTTGGAGCTCGCTGCTTTCCCAAACCTCCAGGGGTTTTTGGGAAATTCCCAAATCCAGGGTGTTCCCGCTTCTCCTGCTCCCAGGGCTGGAATTCCTGTGGGATTCCCAGGAAATGTTAATGTTCTCTCCACCCACAAACTCCATGGAATTCCTGGGAGGAATTAACCTGGAATGTTCTCTCTCCATCCGTGGGATTTTCAGCTGCAATTCCCGGGTGTTCTCTTTATCCATGAACTCCATGGAGTTCCTGGGTGGAATTTCCACATTCTCCATGGGCAAACCTGCATTTTTCCGATGCTTTTCCAGTGGTTTTCCCAGGATTTCCTGGGAATTCCATGGGAGCAGCAGCAGGGGGTGGGGATTGAGGGCTGGCATTCCTTGGATTTCCCCCAGAATTCCCCAAAATTCCCGTTTTTCCCCTTTTTCCAGCGGATCCCCCGGGCCCTCCCTGCCCCTGGAGCTGGAGGAGCTGCCGGAGACCGAGATCAGCTTTGTGAGTGATTTCCGTGGAAAAAAAACGGGAATCCCCTGGGATTGGGGTGGGATTGGATCCTGGAATTTCCTGGGAATGCAGCGGGAGTGGCTCTGCCCTCGTTCCCGGGGCTCTGGGCAGCCCAGAATCCCTGGAATTGCCCCAAAAGGGGGAAAATCCCCCATTCCAGAGGGTCTGGAATGTCCCAAATGCCCCAAAATCCCTGGAATTGCCCCAAAAGGAGGAAAACCTCTCATTCCAGAGGGTCTGGAATGTCCCAGATCCCACCCGGAGCATTCCCAGATTCTCCCTCCTTTCCCAGGGTTGGGAATTTTCGGGACAAACCCCAAACACTCCCTGGGGAATATTCCCACTTTTCCCACTTTTCCCGGTTTTCCCTCATTCCCTGTTTGTTTTCTCTTCCCAGTGAACGGGCGCCGGTGGAATCCCAGCCAAGCCTCGGAATTCCGGAATTCCTGCTTTTCCCAGAGCTCCTGGAAAATCGGGAATGCCCCGGGAAAAATCGGGAATGCCCCGGAAAAAATCGGGAATGGCCCGAAAAAGTCAGGAATGTCCCTGGAAAATCGGGAATGTCCCGGAAAAAACCAGGAATGTCCCTGGAAAATTGGGAATGTCCCGAAAAAAATGGGGAACATCCCAAAAGAAATCGGGAATGGCCCAAAAAAAATCGGGAATTCCCTGGAAAATCGAGAATGTCGGGATCCCCCTGGAAGTCCCGGGAACGCCGGGGGTGGAAACCCCGGGAGCAGGGAGCTGAAATTCCCAGGAATTCCCGGATTTTGGGATGGGAAAAAGGGGAGAGAATTCCTGGAAAATTCCCGGCTGGAATCGGAGCCGCGCCGATTTTTTGGGGAATTTTTTTGGATTTTTAATCCTGATTTTTTTTTTGGAATTTCCATGGGATCCCATCCCGGTTTTCAGTCCCGGGGGAGTTCTTGGGATTGTTAATTAGAAATTATTAATTATTAATTTTTATTCAGGAATCAGGCTTTGCTCCGGGTTTTCCATGGGAAATCCCCTGGACAAGACGGAAAAAGGAGGAGAAATCATGGAAAAGCTCCTGGCTCTCCTTTTCCCAGCAGGAATTTTGGGAAGCTTTTCCCACAGTCTGGGAAGAGTTTTTGGGATTTTTTTGGGGAATTTTTGGGATTTTTTTCAGATTTTTTGGGGATTTTTTTGGAATTTTTGGGATTTTTTTTTAGGGAGTTTTTGGGATTTTGTGAATCCGAGCCCATCTCGGGATTTTCCCCTGGATTTTTTAAGGATTTCCCTCCAAAATCCCGGCTCAGATCCCACTTTTCCAATCCCCAAATCCCATTTTTTAACACCTCTGACAATCCCACAAAATTCCCAGAACAGATTTTGGGATGGGGGATAAAGCAAAAAACCCCAAACAAATCCAGAATGAGGAATCTCCCACCTGGATCCCAAAATCCCCAGAAATCCCAAAAATCCCCAAATTCCCGGAGCAGCCCCCGGGGCTGGAGCTGATTTTTGCTCCATCCCTGATTTTTTTTTATGGAAAAATCTCATTTTTCCCCAAACTCCCGCTTGGAAAAATCCCGTTTTTTATACAAACCCTGGAATTTCGAGCTTTTTGTGCCGAAAACCCCCGGAATGTGGAGCAGGGAGGGAATTCCATCCCTGCCTCTCCCTTTTCCCACGTTTTTTAAGGAAAAGCTGAATTTTCCTGCCCCAAAATCCCGGATTTCCCTTGGAACGGCCTTGGCCCAGCACAGGGAACTCGGGGACAATTCCGTGGATTTCCCCTTTTTCCTTGGAATGTTTGTCTATATTAGACAAAGTCCCTGCCAGCCCCCTTTTATTCCCATTTTTTATCGCATCAGGAGGGGAAATTTCCCCAGTTTTTTTCCCATTTTTTTCCTCAATTTTCCTCAATTTTTTCCCAATTTTCCCTTTTTTTTCCTCAGTTTTTTACCCTATTTTGCCCCAATTTTTCCCCGATTTTTCCCAATTTTTCCCATTTTTTTACCCAATTCCCCCCCCCCAGAACGGAATATTTATGAATATTTAAATATTTTTGGGATGATTCCCCTTTTTTCCTGGGAATTCTCCCCATCCAGAGGCTGGGGTTGGAATTTTTTGGGATTTTTTTTTGGTCGGGTTTTTATTTTTTTGGGAATTTTCCTCTTCCCAAAGGGGGGAAATCTGGGAATTGCGGGGGGAATTTTGCAGGAGGAAAAGAGGATTTGGCTCTTCCCGGGAATGGGAACGGAATCCTCCTGGAATTTGGGGCGGAATTCCTGGAATTCTCCTGGATTTGGAATGGAAACGTCTCTGGATCGGAGGGGAACCCACGGGGTTTTCATGGAATTTTCATGGACTTGGAACGGACTTTTCCTGCATTGGAGAATGGAATTCATGGAATTCTCATGGATTTGGGGACAGAATCTGTGGAATTCTCCTGGATTTGGGAAACGGAGTTTTCCTGGACTGTGGAATGGATTTCATGGAATTTTCCTGGATTCGGGACAGATTTAATGGAAATTCCCCTGGATTCAGGAATGGAATTCTCCTGGATTTGGGACGGAATCCATGGGACGGAATCTCTCCAAGTTTGGGAGAGACTTTTCCTGGGTTTGGGAAATGGAATTGTCCTGGATTCGGGATGGAATCTGTGGAAATTCTCCTGGATTTGGGACGGGAATTTTCCTGGATTTGGGACAGAATTAATGGAAATTCCCTGGATTTGGGAAATGGATTTCATGGACTTTTCCTGGGAATTTGGGGATGGAATCCGTGGAAATTCTCCTGGATTTGGGACGGAATCCATGGAATTTTCCTGGATTTGGGACAGAATTAATGGAAATTCCCTGGATTTGGGACGGACTTTTCCTGGGAATTTGGGGGTGGAATCCGTGGGTTTCCCCTGGAATTTTCTGGGGTTTTCTCCCCTGGAATTTTCTGGGGTTTTTTCCCCCCAGGAATTTCCCTGCATTCGGGAATTTGGATTTCATGGAATTTCCCCGGAATTTCCCCCGGGTTCGGGGATGGAATTTTCCTGGATTTGGGAATGGAGTTCCTGGAACTGCCGTGTCCAGCCTGGAGTTGTTTGTCACCCTCGGGTCCCCGCGTGGGGCCAGCTCTGCCCTGGGGACATTGGGGACATTGAGGGGACATTTGGGGGGATCCTGGGACACCCCTGGGGACACTGGAGGGACATCGAGGGGACATTTAGGGGCACTCCTGGGGTGGCCTTGGCTGGGGGGGACACTGGGGACAGCCCTGGGGACAAGGGGACATCTTGGGGGGGGACACAGGACATGGGGACAGCCCGGGGATGGCACAGGGGGACAGGAGACACCCCCAGGCTGTTCTCGGAACCCCTCGCAGACCCCGCGGGCGGTGGCGGTGGGAGGGACCCTTTGGGGACAATTCGGGACCTTTGGGGACAGAGATGTCCCCCGGCCACCTTGGCGCCCCGCCCAGAACTACAACTCCCAGCATGCTCCGCGCGGCGCCCCGCCTAGACGGGCCGCGCTGATTGGCGGCGGGGTCTGGACCAATCAGCGCGCGCGTTGTTGGGCGCTGTGGGGAGCGGGCCGGCGCTGAGGGGAGGAAGGAGCCAAGATGGTTCTGGAGAGCACCATGGTGTGGTGAGAGCGCCGGGACACCCCCAGAACACCCCGGGAACCTTCGGGCAAACCCTCGGGAACCCCCGGGCAACCTGCGGGCAACCCCCGGCGCGCCCGGCCGCTTTCCCTGAGTCATGGCGGGGGGGCGGAGCGGGCCGGGCCTGAGGGGAGACGGGGCTGAGGGGACAGGGGGGACATGAGGGGACAGGAAGGGACAGACAGGGACAGGAGAGACAGACAAGGGCAGGAGGAACAGGGGGTGAAAGGGAGACGGGGCTGAGGGGACGGGGGGGACATTAGGAGACAGGGCCTGAGGGGATGGGGGGCTGAGGGGACAGACATGGACAGGAGGGGACAGGGAGGGACATAAGGGGCTGAGGGGACAGGGGGGACAGAAGGGGACAGACAGGGACAGGGAGGGTCTGAGGCAGAGATTTTGTGGGTTGAGCTTCACCTGTTCCCCAAAAAAACCCCTGGATTTTGGGGGAATAAACGTCAGCAATTCCCCAAAAGTCCCAGATTTGGGGGGAGGAACATCAGCCATTCCAAAAAAATAGCAGAAAAGGAGATTTTGGGGAATGAACCTCGGCTACCCCAAAAAAATCAGGTCTTTGTGATAAACCTCCGCATTCCCATAAAAATGACATTTTAGACTGGAATAAACCTCATTTTTCCCCCCCAAAAACCCAGTCACCCCAGCAGAGGGAATTTCCCAGGATCCCCTTAACAGCATTCAGAGGTTTTTTGTTTTGGGAATTGCAGCATGGACAACAGCGAGTACATGCGGAATAAACCTCAATTTTCCCTAAAAAAATCTGATTTTAGGCAACTAAACCTAATTTTTCCCCCTAAAAACCCCAACCACCCCAGCACAGGGAATTTCCCGGGATCCCCTTGTAGCATTGCTGGGTTTTTTTGGGAATTTCAGCGTGGACAACAGCGAGTACATGCAGAATAAACCTCGATTTTCCAAAAAAAATCAGATTTTAAGCAGCTAAACCCCATTTTTCCCCCCAAAAACTCCAACCACCCAACAGAGGGAATTTCCTGGGATCCCCTTGTAACATTCCCGGTGTTTTTTGGGAATTCCAGCGTGGACAACAGCGAGTACATGCGGAACGGGGACTTCCTGCCGACGCGGCTGCAGGCGCAGCAGGACGCCGTCAACATCGTGTGCCACTCCAAGACCCGCAGCAACCCCGAGAACAACGTGGGGCTCATCACCCTGGCCAAGTGAGGGGCTCCCGGGATTCCCGGGGGCTGGGGGGGCCCGGGATCCGCGGGGGACGGGCTGGGAATGGCTGGGAAGGAGTGCTGGGAATGGCAGGGAACTGGGAGGGATTTTGGGCTCATTGCAGGTGGGAGCTTCGGGAATTCTTGGAGTGACTCATTCCCACTTGGAATGGGAGGGATCTGGGGATTTTGGGGGTGGGAACTTCAGGAGCTCCTGGAATGGCTCTGCCCACTTGGAATGGGATGGACCTGAGGAAATTTGGGGTGGGAAATTCAGGAATTCTTGGAGTGACTCATTTCCATTTGGAATGGGAGGGATTCTGGGGATTTTGGGGTCATTTCAGGTGGGAACTTCAGGAATTCTTGGAGTGGCTGTTCCCACTTGGAATGAGAAGGACCTGAGGATTTTTGGGGTGGGAACTTCAGGAATTCTTGGGACGGCTGTTCCTACTCAGGATGGGAGGGATTCTGGAGGCAGGGAAAGTTGGGAATTCAGGGAGAAGGAGCTGGGAACTGTTGGCAACCAGCTGGGAATGGCTTGTTCCCAGCTGGAATGGGAGGGATCTGGAAATGATTCTGGGGGTGGGAACTTCAGGAATTCTTGGAATGGCTCATTCCCACTTGGAATGGGAGGGATTCTGGGGATTTTGCAGGTGGGAACTTCAGGAATTCTTGGAATGGGATGGATTTGGGGATCCTGGAAGCTGGGGAAATCTGGGGATTCGGGGAATTTCCATCCAGATGCCCAAAGAATCCCCAGGAGTTGCTCCTGTAGCTGTGAGGTGCTGCCAGCCCTGGAGCCGAGCCCGGCCTGAATCCAGGAGGAATTCCCTGAATCCTGGGGGAATTCCCTGAATCCAGGGGGGATTTCCTGAATCCAGGGGGGATTTCCTGAATCCAGGGGAATTTCCTGAATCCAGGGGGGATTTCCTGAATCCAGGGGGATTTTACTGAATCCAGGGGGGATTCCCTGAATCCCGGGGGGATTTCCTGAGTCCCAAGGGGGCAGTTCCCTCCCAGCCTGAGTCCCGGGTGTAAGTCCCCTCCCGTTTCGCCCCGCTCCCGTTCCCCCCGCAGTAACTGCGAGGTGCTGACCACGCTGACCCCCGACACCGGGCGCATCCTGTCCAAGCTGCACACGGTGCAGCCCAAGGGCAAGATCACCTTCGGCACCGGCATCCGCGTGGCACACGTGAGTCCCGGGGCGTTCCCGGCAATTCCTGGGAATTCCGGACGCTCCCGAGGGCCTGGGTGGGGGAAATTCGGGGTTTCCTTGTGGTGGAAATGGTGGGGGAGGCTTTGAAGTGTAAATCCATGGGAATTTCAGAGAATTCCACCATAAATCCAGGGGAATTCCACAGAATTCCACCATAAATCCATGGGAATGCCACAGAAATTCACCATAAGTCCATGGGAATTCCACAGAAATCCACCATAAATCCATGGGAATTCCACAGAAATCCACAATAAATCCATGGCCATTTCATAGAAATCCACCATAAATCCATGGAAATTCCACAAAAATCCATGGGAATTTCACAGAATTCCACCATAAATCCATGGGAATGCCACAGAAATTCACCATAAATCCATGGGAATTCCACAGAAATCCACCATAAATCCATGGGAATTTCACAGAAATCTGTGGAAGTCCACCATAAATCCATGGGAATGCCACAGAAATTAACCATAAATCCATGGGAACTCCACAGAATTATACCATTAATGCATGGGAATTTCACAGAAATCCACCATAAACCCTTGGGAATTTCACAGAAATCCGTGGGAATTTCACAGAAATCCATGGGAATTTCACAGAAATCCACCATAAATCCTTGGGAATTTCACAGAAATCCTTGGGAATTTCACAGAAATCCATGGGAATTTCACAGAAATCCTTGGGAATTTCACAGAAATCCATGGGAATTTCACAGAAATCCACCATAAATCCTTGGGAATTTCACAGAAATCCTTGGGAATTTCACAGAAATCCATGGGAATTTCACAGAAATCTGTGGAACTCCACCATAAATCCATGGAAGTTTCACAGAAATCCACTATAAATCCCGGGATCTGGGGCGGGGGATCCCCATTTTCCCAGGAATGGGGTGGTGGTTCTCTGTTTTCCCGGGATCTGGGGCAGGGGGGGATCCCCGATTTCCCGGGAGCGGCCCCAGACCCGCGGTCTGTCTCTGGTGCAGCTGGCGCTGAAGCACCGGCAGGGCAAGAACCACAAGATGAGAATCATCGCCTTCGTGGGCAGCCCCGTGCACGACAGCGACAAGGACGTGAGTGCCGGGGGGAGCGACTCCGGGATCGGGGCTGGGATAACGGGATAACAACGGGAATAATCATGGGATAACAACGGGATTGGGGCCAGGATAACAACGGGAACGGTCACGGGATAACAACGGGAATAATCACGGGATCGCTGCAGGATCAGGGCTGGCATAACGGGATAACAACGGGAACAGTCACGGGATAACAATGGGAATGGTCACGGGAGAACAACGGGAATAATCATGGGATAACAACGGGATCGGGGCCGGGGTAACAGCGGGAACGGTCACGGGATCCGGACTGGGATAACAACAGGATAACAATGGGAATAATCGTGGGATCACTGTGGGATCAGGGCTAGGATAACGGGATAACAACGGGAACGGTCCCGGGATCAGGGCTGGGAACACGGGATGACAACGGGATAACAGTGGGAATAATCACGGGATCACTGCGGGATCAGAGCTAGGATAATGGGATAACAACAGGAATAATCATGGGATTGCTGCGGGATCGGGGCTGGGATCACAGGATAACAATGGGAATAATAATGGGATCATTGCAGGATTGGGGCTGGGATCACAGGATAACAAAGGGATTGGGGCTGGGACAACGGGGTAACAACGGGAATAATCCTGGGATCACTGCAGGATCTCTGTGGAATAACTGGATAACAGTGGGGTAACAATGGGATCACTGTAGGATCGGGTTTGGGGTAACAGGGTAACAACAGGCTAACAGTGGGATCAGAGCTGGGATCGGGGCTGGGATCACTGCGGGATAACAATGGGATCAGGGCTGGGATAATGGGGTAACAATGGGAATAATCACGGGATCACTGTGGGATCGGGGCTGGGATCACGGGATAACAACGGGATCAGCTCCCATAAAAGTCAGGGCTCAGCCCAAGATTGGTGGGATCACAAGTGTGGATCCCTGGGATGGATCCCTGGGATGGTCCCCACGGTGGATCCCTGGGATGGATCACTGTGGTGAATCCCTGAGCTGATCCCCACAGTGGATCCCTGGGATGGATCCCTGTGGTGAATCCCCATGCTGATCCCCGGGATGGATCCCTGGCATGGATCCCTTGGAGCTGGCAGCCGACTCAGGCCCAAGTCTGGAATGTCAGTGGGATGCGGGCGCTGGGCCAGGTCCCAGATCCCGCTGACCCCAGGGAATTGCTGCTCTCCCCACCCAGCTGGTGAAGCTGGCCAAGCGCCTGAAGAAGGAGAAGGTCAACGTGGACATCATCAACTTCGGGGAGGAGGTGAGAGCCCTGGGAATTGCCACGTTCCAGAGGGAATTCCGGGGCCTTTTCCAGCTCCGTGTTTGGGGCTGGGAAATCCTGGGAATGAGGTCAGTCCTTGAGGGTTTTCCCTGGATCCCAAACCCTCCCCAGCCCCGATTCCTGCTGGGAACCTGCTGACAGTCAGATTTGCCATTCCCAGAGCCCTCTCCTGGCACCGTAACCCCACAAACCCTAAATGCCTCCCCTAGACCCCCCAGTCCCCCACTCCCAGCCCCTCAGCATCCCCAGATCCCCCACTCGCAC
>JAWWEX010000108.1:7227090-7241473 GCA_035583215.1 Arremon brunneinucha
CCCCTTTCCATTCCCATGCCCATGCCCACCCCCAATCCCATTCCCAGAGCCCCAATCCCACTCGCACCCCTCACCACCCCAATCCCGTCCCAGGAGGCCAACACGGAGAAGCTGACGGCGTTCATCACGGCGCTCAACGGCAAGGACGGCAGCGGCTCCCACCTGGTGACGGTGCCCCCGGGGCCCAGCCTGGCCGACGCCCTCATCAGCTCCCCCATCCTGGCAGGCGAGGGCGGCGCCATGCTGGGCCTGGGCGCCTCCGACTTCGAGTTCGGGGTGGATCCCAGTGCAGACCCTGAGCTGGCTCTGGTAGGGACCCCAGAAACCCCAAAGATCCAATTCCCCAAATCCTGCTGGGCCTGGGCGCCTCCGACTTCGAGTTCGGGGTGGATCCGAGTGCAGATCCTGAGCTGGCTCTGGTAGGGACCCCAAAATCCCCAGGAATTGGAGAATTCCCAACGTCAAATTTCCAGTAAAACCCTGAATGCCCCCAGCACTGAACCCCAGGGCTCCCAGCCCCCTGCTGCCCCCATCCCCGGCTTTTCCCAGATCCCAGATCCGGATTTTGGGTTGTTTTGGGGTGTTTCTGCAGGCACTCTGGGTGTCCCATTTCCCAGATCCCAAGCCCTGTTTTGGGGTGTTTTGTCCCATTTCCCTGATCCCCAATCCAGGATTTTGGGGTGTTTTGTCCCAGATCCCCAGCCCTGTTTTGGGGTGCTTTGGGATGTTTCTGCAGGCGCTCTGGGACTCCCATTTCCCAGATGCCCAGCCGTGTTTTGGGGTATTTTGGGGTGTATCCCCAGCCCTGTTTTGGGCTGTCTTGTCCCATTTCCCAGATCCCAATCTGTGTTTTGTGTTGTTTTGGGGTGTGTTTGCAGGCCCTGCGCGTGTCCATGGAGGAGCAGCGGCAGCGGCAGGAGGAGGAGGCGCGCAGGGCGGCCGCGGCCTCGGCGGCGGAGGCCGGGATCGGAGCCACTGGGGGAGATGGTGAGGGGCTGGGATGGGAGTGATGGGAATGGGAGTGTTGGGATGGGATTGATGGGATGGGATTGATGGGATGGGATGGGAACGGGATTGGGAATGGGATGGATGGGATGTGATTAATGGAATGGAGTTGGGAATGGGATGGATGGGATTGGTGGGATGGGATTTGTGGGATGGGAACGGGATTGATGGGTTTGGGAATGGGGTTGGGAATGAGATTGATGAGATGGGACTTGTGGGATGGGAATGGGATTGATGGGATGGGGTTTGTGGGATAGGAGTGAGGGGATGGGACAGGAATGAGGAGGACTAAAAAGCAGGGCAGAGGGATGGGCTCAGACTGGACATTGGGGATTTTAACCCTTCCCTGGCCGAGTGGGGACGCCCATTCCCGGGACACCCCATGGGTTCCCGGAGTGCTCCATGGATTCCTGCACACCCCATGGATTCCTGGGCTGTCCCATGGATTCCTGGGGTGCTCCATGCATTCCTGGACACCCCATGCATTCCCGGGGTGCTCCGTGCATTCCTGGACGCCCCATGGATTCCCGCTCCCCCCCGTGTGCCCTGTGTGTGTGCAGAGTCGGACGAGGCCCTGCTCAAGATGACCATCGGGCAGCCGGACTTTGGCCGCGCGGGGCTGCCGGACCTGAGCTCCATGAGCGAGGAGGAGCAGATCGCCTACGCCATGCAGATGTCCCTGCAGGGCGCCGGTGTGTGGGGAAACCGGGGGGAAAACCTGGGGAAAACCTCGGGAAAAACCTGGGATAACCCTGGGACTGGGGCCTGGGGCTGCCCAGGATCAGCTCGGGGTTTGTTTGGCTTTGCAGAGTTTGCCCAGGCCGAGGCGGCCGAGGTGGACAGCGGGGCAGCCATGGACACCTCCGAGCCCGCCAAGGTGGGGAGTTCTGCAATTCCCAGCTCATTCTGGCACATCCCATCAATCCCATCAATCCCATCCCATCAATCCCATCCCATCAGTCCCAAAAATCCCATCCATCCCATCCCACCCACAGGACAGGGATGGGGTCACCCTCAAGGTTCTTCCATCCCATTCCAGACTCCCTGTCCCGCTTTCTTTGGGATTTTAGGGGCAAATCCCAGATCCTGCCCTGGTTATTCCATGGATTCCCCGTTCCACACTGCAGTAATGCCAATCCCTCTAGACCCATCAGGATCAGGACGATCCCGAATCCTCCAGGATGATCCCAAATCCCCTGGGCAGATCTCAGTTCTCCTGGGATGATCTCAAATCCCCCAGGACAATCCTGAATTCTCTGGGTTTTCCTGTGCATCTCGATGATCCCAAATCCCTCAGGCTGATCCCAAATCCACTGGGATGATCCCCCAGACTGATCCCAGATCCCCCAGGCCGATCCCAAATCCCCCAGGATGATCCTGCATTCCCTGGGTTTTCCTGTGGATCTGGATGATCCCAAATCCCCCAGGATGATCCCGATTCCCCCAGGCTGATCCACAATGCCCCGGGATGATCCCAAATCCCCAGGCCAATCCCCAATTCCCCAGGCTGACCCAAAATCCCCCCAGGCCAATCCCAAATCCCCCAGACTGATCCCAGATCCCCCGGGATGATCCCAAATCCCCCAGACCGATCCCAGTCCCCCAGGCAGATCCCAAATCCCTCAGGCTGACCCAAAATCCCCCAGACTGATCCCAATTCTCCCAAGCTGATCCCCAATCCTGTTCTTTGCTGTCAATTCCCGTCATTCCCGTTGCGTTCCCCGCAGGAGGAGGACGACTACGACGTGATGCAGGACCCCGAGTTCCTGCAGAGCGTGCTGGAGAACCTGCCCGGGGTGGACCCCAACAACGAGGCCATCCGCAACGCCATGGGCTCCCTGGCCTCGCAGGCGCACCGGGAGCAGAGCCGGGAGCAGCACCGGGATCGGGAACGGGATCGGGAGCAGCAGCACCGCGGGGACAGGAAGGACGAGGAGAAGAAATGAGAGAAACGAGCCCGGGAACGGCACCGGGACACCACAATGGGGGCGCTGGGGATTGCGGAAATAAATTGAATTAAAGGCATCTCTTGGGAATGGTGGAAATAAAGGAATTTTTTGGGAGTTCCAGGAATAGTTAAAGGAATTTTTTTTGGGGAGTTCCGGGAGTAACTAAAGGAGTTTCTTGGGAGTGGCGGGGATTTCTTGGGAATTGCAGGAATAATTAAAGGAATTTCTTGGGAATGGTGGCAGTGTCTTGGGGATTGTGGGAATGATAAAAGGAATTCCTTGGGAATTGCGGGAATGATTTTAAGGAGTGTCTTGGGAATGGACGTAAGTTATTGGGAACAGTGGTAATAATTAAAGCAGTTTGTTGGGAATAGCGGGGATTTCTTGGGAATGATTAAGGGGATTTCTTGGAAATAATTAAAGGAACTTTTTGGGAATGGAAATAATTTCTTGGGAATGGTGGCAATAATTAAAGGAGTGTCTTGGGAATGGTCGGGATTTATTGGGAATTGTGGGAATTATTAAAGGGATTTCTTGGGAATTCCTGGAATGAATAAAGGGATTTCTGGGGAGAATGAAAGGGATGCCCTGTGCTGGGGCTTCTGGGAGCGGAATTCCCCGGAATTCCCGGGAATTCGGGATTTGGGAATTCCCGCAGCGGCTCCCGGCATCCCCCGCGCGCTGTTTACCGTGAGGCTGAGGGCGGGGCTGCTGATTGGCAGTAGGATAGACCAATCAGGGAGCGGGAGAAGCGGATGTTGTCATTCTGGCGGCAAATAATATAGGGAAGAAGGCGGGGTTAAATATGAGTGGCAGCTCTGCGGACCAATGAGCGGCGACAATTGGCTTGGCGGGATTTTGGGCACTCCAGCCAATGGGAAGCGAGGAAACACAGGCGGCCTTGAGTGACAGTGCTAGCCACCAATGGCATCGCGCAACATGCGGACATGGGCGAGACCTTCCCTCAGAAGCCTCAGTGAGTGACAGCGCTGGCAGCGAATGGGAGTAGGACGTTGAGGCCATTTCGGGCCCGGCCTGGGCGGGTTCTGGTGCTGAGGGACGAATCCCGCGCTCAATAGGAGCCCCCGGCCGGGAGCCGCCGCCATGGACGGTCCCCGAGGCCAATGGCGGCCGGAACCCGCGCTTGATAAACAGCGCACTTTGACCAATGAAAAGCGAGATGAGGCGGGGGTTAATTGATAAACAGCGCTTTTAACCAATCGGCAGCGAGATGCGCCAGCGCTGGCAACCAATAGGAAGCGAGGATATCGCGGTGGGCGAGGTTTTGCGAGTTGAATGACACCTGCGCTTCCCAATCAACACGCCCGGCGTGGGGCGGGTCCCTCTTAGCCAATGGGGAGTGCGGACGGCCGCGTTCACCATTGAGTGACAGCGGTATCAACCAATCAAAATGTGGATTTTGACGAGTGACGGGCCGTGCAGCCAATGGGAAAGCGCGGTGAGGGCGGGAAGGCGCGTCGTGAGCGGCCGGCGGGGCGGGGGGGCCAAGCAGGAAGCGGCGGAGGGGAAGCGGCGCCGCTGAGGGGCCCGAGCGGGACCGGGATCGGAACCGGGATCGGGAATTGGGAACGGGAACCGGGATCGGGAACCGGGATCGGGACCGGCAGCGGCCGCGGGGAGCGCGCCCGCGCGGAGCTCCAGGTAGCGCGGCCGGAGGGGCGGGAGCGGCCTGAGGGGGTCAGGGCCTGAGGGGGGGCGCGGCCTGGGCGGGAAGCGCGGCCTGAGGGGCCCGGCCCCGAATCCCGGGATTGGGAGGGGGCAGCGTCGCCTCTTCCCTCGGAAATTCCCGGGATCCGGGGGGTCACGGTCACCCCCCCATTGCCGGGATCCTGGACGGTCACGGTCACTCCCTGCGGCAGAAAAATGCCGGGATTTGGGGGGGTCACGGTCAGCCCTTCACATCCCAAAAACCGCGATCTGGAGGGGCCATGGTCGCGTCTTCCCACATAAAAAATCCTGAGATTTGTGGGGATCAGGATCATCCCCCCCATTCTGGAATTCTGGGGGGTCGCGGTTAGTTCTTCCCCATCCCAAATCCTGGGATTGGCAGCGGTCACGGCCATCTCCTCCCGTCTGGAATATCGGGGAGTCTGGGGTCGGTGTGAGGAGTTTAGGGTGGGGAGTTTGAGAATGGGGAGTTTGGGGTGGGATTGGGGAGTTTGGGATGGGGAATTTGGGATGGGAATGGGGAGTTTGGGATGGAGAATTTGGGATAGGAATCGTGAGTTTGGGATGGGGAGTTTGGGGTGGGAATTGTGAGTTTGAGATGGAGAATTTGGGATAGGAATTGTGAATTTGGGATGGGGAGTTTGGGGTGGGAATGGAGAATTTGGGATAGGAATGGGGAGTTTGAGATGGGGAGTTTGGGATAGGAATGGGGAGATTGGGATGGGGAATTTGGGGTGGGAATTGTGAGTTTGGGGTGGGAATGGGGAATTTGGAATAGCAAGCTTGGGATGGGGATGGGGGCCTTGGGACCCCGGATATTTGGGAAAACCCCAAAATCCCACGGAATCCCCGCCCAGACCCCCGCAGCCCTTGTGGGAATCCCGATAAAACGGGGAATCCCGAGCAAATCGGGAATCCCGAGCAAATCGGGAATCCCGAGCCGTCCCGGCCCCTTTGGGATTTTCGGGATGCCGGGCTCGGGGCCGGGCAGCGGGGCCGGCAGATGGCCGGGAATTAATCCCCTCCAAATCCCGGGAATTTAATCCCGCACGGATCCCTCGGGACGGGGCCGCTGCGCCGGGATGGGGGCGGGAGCGGGGTGGGGAATTTGGGATGGGGAATTTGGGATGGGGAATTTGGGATGGGGATGGGGAATTTGGGATCGGGAATTTGGGATCGGGAGGGGGAATTTGGGATGAGGAATTTGGGATTGGGATGGGGAATTTGGGATGGGGAATTTGGGATCGGGATGGGGAGTTTGGGATCGGGATGGGGAGTTTGGGATCGGGATGGGGAATTTGGGATTGGGAATTTGGGATCAGGAATTTGGGATCGGGATGGGGGGGTTGGAATTGGGGATCTGGGGTTGGGATGGGGATTTAGGATTGGGAGTTTGGGATTTAGGATCGGGATGGGGAGTTTGGGATCGGGATGGGGAGTTTGGGATTAGGATTTGGGATCGGAATGGGGAGTTTGGGATCGGGATGAGGAGTTCGGGATCATTCTGGGAGCCGGGATTTGCCGCAGGTGGAATTTCGGGACGATCCCTCCCTGTTTGTGGCTGTCCCCGCCTCCTTTTCCCGAGCCGGGAAGGATTTCCCAAACCTGATCCCAGACAACTCCCCCGGGATTGCCCAGGCCATTCCCAAAAGGAATCTGGGATTGGGATCGGGATTGGGGTGGGGAAATCCGGGATCACCCCAGACATTCCCAGGGATTTGGTGTGAATGGGGAAGGACAAAGGGAGCAATTCCCCCCGGAAAACAATTCCCAGCTTTTCCAAAGGAGCCGTTCCCTGCCTGGGGAGGCTTTCCCCGGGATGAAAGGGCAGGAAAAAGGGGATTTGGGCAGGAAAAAGCCTCTCCCGAGGCACATTCCAGAGGGAAATGAATGGAATCCCACCTGCTGGGGCTTTCCAGGATCCAGCGGGAAACTGGGGCTGGAATTGGGGTTGGATCCCCGATTTCCCACCTCAAATCCAGCGGGAATCTGGGAAGGGGGAATTTTGGGATAAAGGGGGAGTTTTTGGGATGAGAGGGGATTTTTGGGATGGGAAGTGGATTTTGGGATAGGAAGGGGATTTTTGGGAGAAAAGGGGATTTTTGGAATGAAAGGGAGAGTTTTTGGGACAGGAAAGGCATTTTTGGGACAAAAGGGGGAGTTTTTGGAACAGACAGAAGGTGTTTGGGGTGGAAGGGGAATGGGGATGGAAAAGGCTGCGGGACACCAGGATTCCCTGGGGTTTTTGGGGATGGAAACCCGGGAATTCCCAAACTGCCCCCACCCTGAACCCCTTTCCCTGTAATTCCCAGCCATGGGGGACATGAAGACGCCGGATTTCGACGACCTGCTGGCTGCCTTCGACATCCCGGACATCGACGCCAACGAGGCGATCCAGTCGCACCAGGAGGAGCCCGAGGCGCACGGCAAGGCGCTGCCGGGGGAGCCGGGCCCCGCCGCCGCCGCGGCCGAGCCCGCGCTGCCGCACGCCGACATCTCGGCCGTCAGCGTCATCGTCAAGAACACCGTGTGCCCCGAGCAGGCCGAGCCCAAGGACGGGCACGGGCACGGGCTGGCGCCGCGGCTGCTGCAGAACGGCTTCGGCGCCGAGGGTGCCCGGCCCGCCGAGCCCGCGCCCAACGGCGACTGCTGGGCCAAGGAGAAGGCAGCCAAGGGGCTGGAGCTGTTCTCGCCCTTCAGCCCCGAGCCCGGCCAGGACGGCGCCAACCTCATCGACCGCGCCCGCGACAGCAAGGCCAAGGACAAGGCGCCGGCCTCGGCCCCCGGTGCCGGCTGCAAGGAGCCCCTGGGGGACGGCCCCGAGGGGCTGGAGCCGCCGTTCGCGGCGCCGTTCCGGGCTGGGGATGGAGCCCATCCTGTCCCCTGCATCAAGAAGGAGGAGTCGGACCCGGAGGAGGCTCCGGGCCGCGGCTGCAGCCCCAGGGGGCTGGCGCTGGATCACCTCAAGTCCGTCACTGTCCGGTACCCGGCCGGGGGCTCGCCCGCGGCGCCGTGGCCGGGAGCGGAGCCGGCGGCGCTGGACGGCGGCACCGGCACCGGGGCTGAGCTCAAGCGCTCGCCCGGGAGCCCCCGGGAGCCCTTCTCCTCGCCGGGAGCGCCCGTGCCGCCTTCCCCCAAGCAGCTCTCCTTGAAGGAGGAGCGGGAGGTGCTGGGGAAGGCCGTGGGCAGCCCCCCGAGCGTGTCCAGCGCCGAGGAGGAGGAGGAGGAGGAGGAAAGCACCAACTCGCCATCCTCCAGCTCCTCGCGGCCGCTCAAGGTGCGCATCAAAACCATCAAAACCTCCTGCGGCAGCATCACCAGGACGGTCACCAGGGTGTCCTCGGACTCGGAGCCGCCCTCCAGCGGAGTGCCCAGCGAGCAGAGCTCCCAGGAACCCCTGGAGGGTCCCGCTGGCGTCCCCACGGAGGCGGCCAAGGAGAAATCGGAGCTCTCGAGCCCCCCGAAGAGCACAGAGGGGCCCAAAATCGTCAGCGTGCAGCTGGGCAACGGCACCAAGCTGAAGGGCACCGTGCTGCCCGTGGCCACCATCCAGAGCGCCAGCAGCGCCATGCTCATCGCCGCCAGCGTGGCGCAGCAGAAATCCGTGGTGCTGCCCGCCAAGGCCGGCAAATCCGTGGCCAAGAACATCCTGAGCCTGGTGCCGCAGCCCCTGCCCAAGGGCGACGCCCGCGCCAACGGCGGCGCCAAGGCCAACGGCGGCGCCAAGGCCAACGTGGCCGGCACCGTCATCTCGCGCAGCCAGTCCAGCCTGGTGGAGGCCTTCAACAAGATCCTCAACAGCAAGAACCTGCTGCCCACCTACAAGCCCAACCTGAGCCCGCCGGCCGAGGCCAGCCTGGCGCTGCCGCCCTCGGGCTTCCGCTGCCTCGAGTGCGGCGACGCCTTCGCGCTGGAGAAGAGCCTGGCGCGGCACTACGACCGGCGCAGCATGCGCATCGAGGTCACCTGCAACCACTGCACCAAGCGCCTGGTGTTCTTCAACAAGTGCAGCCTGCTGCTGCACGCGCGCGAGCACAAGGACAAGGGGCTGGTGATGCAGTGCTCGCACCTGGTGATGCGCCCCATCGCCCTGGAGCAGATGATCGGGCAGCCCGACGTGACGGCGCTGGCGCCGCTGGCGCTGCCCGCCGCCAGGGTGGCGCAGGAGGGCGGCGCGGGGCCGGAGCTGCTGCCCGTGCTGCCCCTGGGCTCCGAGCCCGGCAGCTACAGCTGCTTCCGCTGCCTCGAGTGCAAGGAGCAGTGCAAGGACAAGGCCGGGCTGGCCGCGCACTTCCAGCAGGCCGGGACGGGCAGCGGCGGCAGCAGCAGCAGCACGGTGAGAGCGGGGCTGGGAGGGATGGGAGGGATGGGAGGGGGTGGGAGATGGCTCAGAGTGCTGGGAGGGCACTGGTGTTCCAAGGGTGATCCCAGGTGGAATTCCAAGGGTGGTACCGGGTGGAATTCCTGGGGTTCTGTGGGTGATCCCAGGTGGAATTCTTGGGGTTCTGTGGGTGATCCCAGGTGGAATTCTTGGGGTTCTGTGGGTGATCCCAGGTGGAATTCTTGGGGTTCCATGGATGATCCTGGTGTTTCAGGTGTGCTTGGCATGCCCCATGATCCTGGCCCTGAGGACTGGAATTCCGGGGGTTCCGAGGCTGATCCCAGCTGGAATTCCCAGTATGATCCTGGTGTTTTCCAGGTGTGCTCGGCGTGCCCCACGATCCCAGGTGGAATTCCCGGGTTCCATAGACTGTCCTGGTGTTTTCCAGGTGTGCTCGGCGTGCCCCATGATCCTGGCCAACCGCTGCAGCTTCAGCGCGCACCAGCGCATGCACCGCAGCCGCCCGCCCCACGTGTGCCCCGAGTGCGGGGGCAACTTCCTGCTGGCCAACTTCGAGTCGCACCTCAAGGAGTCCTGCCTGCACTTCTCCCGCAGGGTGGGATACAGGTACGGAGCCAGGGAACCCCGGGAATGCCGGGAATTCCATGGGGGGGGCACTGGGGAGGTGCAGAAATGGGGTTTGCCCATGGAATGAGGTGGGAATTTCCTGCTGGACAACTTGGAGTCCCAGCTCAAGGACTCCTCCCGCAGGGTGGGGTACAGGTGCAGAGGTGGGAATTACAGGAATCCCTGTTTGGGATCCTGCTTCCAGTTGGGAATTTTCCCTGAACTAGTTTGGATCCTGATCCTTGGTAGAATTTTCCCAGAACTGCTCTGGATCCCAGTTTCCATTGGGAATTTTCCCAGAACTGGTTTGGATCCCAGTTTCCACTGGAAATTCCCAAACCACTTTGGATCCCAGTTTCCATTGGGAATTCCCAGAACTGCTTTGGATCCCAGTCTCCATTGGGAATTTTCCCAGAACTGGTTTGTCATCCTGGTTCCAGTTGGAATTCCCAGAACCGCTCTGGATCCCAGTTTCCATTGGGAATTTTCCCTGAACCAGTTTGGGATCCCAGTCTCCGTTGGGAATTCCCAGAGCCCGTTTTCCCCTGGGGGTTCTCCAGGTGTCCCAGCTGCTCCGTGGTGTTCGGGGGCGTCAATTCCATCAAGTCCCACATCCAGAGCTCGCACTGCGAGGTTTTCCACAAGTGCCCCATCTGCCCCATGGCCTTCAAGTCCGCGCCCAGCGCCCACGCCCACGTGTACACGCAGCACCCCGGCTTCAGCAACCAGCAGTCCAAGTGAGTGCTCGCGGAATGCCCAAAATCCCCCAAAAGCCCCCAAAATTCCACAGACCCGCCCAGGGTCCCGGGGAGCGGCTCGGGTTCGTCCTGGAAAGGTTTGGGAATGAGAGGTTGGGATGGGAGATTTGGGAATAAGAGATTTAGATACGAGGTTTAGGAAGAAGAGATCAGGATGGGAGGTTTGGGAATAAGAGCTTGGGATGGGAGATTTTGGAATAAGAGGTTGGGTGGGAGTTTTGGGAATAAGAGGTTGGGATGGGAGAATTGGGAATGTTTTGATGTGGGAATAAGAGATTGGGGTGGGAGTTTTGGGAATGAGAGGTTGGGCTGGGAGGTTTGGGAATGAGAGGTTGGGATGGGAAATTTGGGAATGAGATTGGGATGGGAGATTTCAGAATAAGAGGTTTGGAAATAAGAGGTTGGGATGGAAGGTTTAGAAATAAGAGATTGGGCTGGGAGATTTGGGAATGAGAGCTTGGGGAGCGCAACTCCCACCTTCCTTTTTCCATCCCTTTTCCCCTGTTTTTTCCCTCTTCTTCCCTCCTTTTCCCCCTCCCTTTTCTGTCTGTTTTTTTCCCTCCTTTTTCTCTGTTTTCCCCCTCCTTTCCTATCCTTTTTCCTCCCTTTCTCCTCCCCTTTTCCTCCTTTATCCTTCCCTTTTTTCTCTCCTATTTCCTCCTTTTCCTTTCCCTTTTTCCTTCTCATTTCCACTCTTTTTCCTTCCCTCATTTCTCTCTTTCCCGTCTCCTTTTTCCTCCCTTTTTCTTTCCCTTTTCCTCCTTTATCCTTCCATTTTTTCTCTCCCATTCCCTCCTTTTCCTTTTTCCTCCCCTCATTTCTCTCTTTCCCCTCTTGTTCCCTTCCCTATTTTCTCTCTCATTCCCTCCTTTTCCCTTTTTCCTTCTCATTTCCCCTCCTTTTCCCCTCCCTCTCCGCTCTCCCCGGCGTGTCCCCCACCCCGTTTTTTCTCGTTTTCACCCGTTTTTTCCCCGTTTTTTCCCCCGTTTCTGCCCAGGATGATTTACAAGTGTGCCATGTGTGACACGGTGTTCACGCACAAGCCGCTGCTGTCGTCGCACTTTGATCAGCACCTGCTGCCCCAGCGCGTCAGCGTCTTCCGCTGCCCGCAGTGCCCGCTGCTCTTCGCGCAGAAACGCACCATGCTCGAGCACCTCAAGGTCAGGCACCGGTTCCACACAAAAATGGGGAGATTCCGGACAAAAATGGGGAAATTCCGGACAAAAATGGCGAAATTCCGGCCAAAAATGGCAAAATCCCGGCCAAAAGTGGCAAAATCCCAGCCAAAAATGGCGAAATTTCGGCCAGAAACGATGGAATTTTCCCCCAGATTGGGGGGAGTGGGACCCAGCCATGGTCTGGATCCCGGAGCATCTCAGGGTCAGGCTCCGTCCCAGATAGAATTCCAGCTGGGCATGGCAAAATTCCAGACGGAAATGGGGAAATTCCAGCCAGAGATGATGGGAATTTCCCCCAAATTGGGGAAAATGAGACTGGCTAGGGGGACCCAGCCATGCTCTGGGCACATCAAGGTCAGGCCCCAAATTCCGGGTGGGAATGGTGAAATTCCGGCCAGAAATGGGGAAATCTCAGCCAGAAATGATGGAAATTTCCCCCAAACTGGGGAAATGGGAGTGGGGAGGGGGATCTAGCCGTGCTCTGGATCCAGGAACGCACCGGGCTCGAGCACCTCAATTCTGGGTGGGAATGGTGAAATTCCAGATGGGAATGGTGAAATCCCGGCCAGAAATGGGGAAATCTCAGCCAGAAATGATGGAAATTTCCCCCAAACTGGGGAAATGGGAGTGGGGAGGGGGATCTAGCCGTGCTCTGGATCCAGGAACGCCCAGAGGTCCCTGAATGCCCGGTCTCTCTCTCTCTCCCCAGAACACGCACCAGCCGCAGCCGAGCCCGGACGAGCCCTCGCGGCGCTCGGGGCCGCTGCTGGCGCCCAAGGCGGAGCCGCCGGAGCCACCGCGGCGCTCGGGCTCGTCCTCGAGCTCCTCGGAGGAGGAGGAGGAGGAGGAGGAGGAGGAGGCGCCGAGCTCGCCCGAGGTGCGGCGGGCGCGGCGCGGGCGCTTCCCGCGGGCCCGGGCCGGCCCCAAGGCCAAGGGCAGCGGCTGGAGCTGCGGCCTCTGCCACTCGTGGTTCCCCGAGCGCGACGAGTACGTGGCGCACATGAAGAGGGAGCACGGCAAGGTGGGGATCCCGGGATTCCGGGGGGGGGGTTTGGGTCATTCTGGGCGGGATTGGAGGGAAATGGAGCTAAAACGGCTGAAGGGGGAATCCCGGCTACTGGAGCCTCATGGATCCCTCATGGATCCCCCTGGATCCTCCTGGATCCTCCTGGGGACTCCTGGAGCCTCCTGGATTATGGGAGTGGGAGGGTTTGGGAATGAGGATTGTTTTTGGGGTAACTCCTGATTGGATGAATGATCCCAGGCAGGATCTGGGGGAAAATGGATTTCCCACCTGCAGCTGGAATGGGAATCCCGGCTACTGGATCCTCCTGAATCCTCCTGGATGCTCCTGGATTATGGGAATGGGAGGGTTTGGGGATGAGGATTGTTTTTGGGGTAATTCCTGATTGGGTGAATGATCCCAGGCAGGATTTGAGGGAAAATTGAGTTCCTCTGGCTGGAGGGGGAATCCTGGATCCTCCTGGATCCTCCTGGATCCTGGGAATGGGGGGATTTGGGAATGGGAATCAGACTTTTGGGATAATTCCTGACTGGATGAACAATCCTAGGCAGGAGCAGGGATTGGAGGGAAAACTGAATTCCCACCTCCAGCTGGAATGGGAATCCCAGCTTTTGGATCCTCCTGGAAACCTCCTGGGTTTTTCCCTGTTTTTTCTGAGATCCTGAGCTGGGCTTTTGCCGGGTTTTTCTGGAATCCGTCCTGGGTTTTTCCTGGGTTTCCTGAGCGGGGTTTTTCCGGGATCCCTCCTGGGTTTGTCCCGTGTTTCCCCGGGATGCTGAGCTGTTTTTTCCCGGTTTCCCCGGGATCCTGAACGGGTTTTTCCCGGGTTTTTTGGGATCTCTCCTGGGTTTGTCCCCGTTTTTCCCGTGATCCTGATCATTTCTCCCCTCGCAGTCGGTGAAGAAGTTCCCGTGCCACCTGTGCGAGCGCTCCTTCTGCTCGGCCCCGAGCCTGCGGCGCCACGTCCGCGTCAACCACGAGGGCATCAAACGCGTCTACCCCTGCCGGTATGCCTGGGGTTCCTGGGGCTCTGGGGGGTTCCTGGGGTTCATGGGGGGTTCCTGGGGTTCCTGGAGTTCCTGGTGTTCCCAGGGTTCCTGGGATTCTGGGAGAGCGGGAATGCTGGGGCTGGGATGGCCAATTGGGAAAGGGAACTGGGAGGGACCGGGGAGGATTGAGGGGGTCAGGCAGGGAAAAGGGGGAACTCTCAAGGAACTGGGGTTTAATTCCCAGGGAAATCACGGATTAATTCCAAGGAAAATCAGGGTTTAATTCCCAAGGAATAAGGGTTTAATTCCCACGAAAATCAGTGTTTAATTCCCAGGGAAATCAGGGTTTAATTCTCAGGGGAAATCATGGTTTAATTCCCAAGGAATCACGGATTAATTCCCAGGAAAATCAGGGTTTAGTTCCCAGGGAATCAGGGATTAATTCCCAGGAAAAGCAGCATTTAATTTCCAAGGATTCAGGGATTAATTCCCAGGAAAATGAGTGTTTAACTCCCAAGGAATCAGGGTTTAATTCCCCAGGAATCAGGGATTAATTCTCAGGGAAATCAGAGTTTAATTCCCAGGGAATCAGACTTTAATTCCCAGGAAAATCAGGGATTAATTCCCAGGAAAATCGGGTTCTAATTCCCAGGGAATGAGGGTTTAATTCCCAGGAAAATCAGGGTTTAATTCCCCAGGAAAATCAGGGTTTAATTCCCAAGGAATGAGGGTTTTATTCCCAGGAAAATCAGGGTTTAGTTCCCCAGGAGAATCAGGGTTTAATTCCCCGGAGAATCAGGGTTTAATTCCCCGGAGAATCAGGGTTTAATTCCCCGGAGAATC
>JAWWEX010000108.1:7254754-7269329 GCA_035583215.1 Arremon brunneinucha
GTGGATTCCCGGGATTTGGGATCATGTGGATTCCCAGGATTTGGGATCATCCGGATTCCCGGGATTTGGGAGGATCCGGATTCCCGGGATTTGGGATCATGTGGATTCCCGGGATTTGGGATCATGTGGATTCCCAGGATTTGGGATCATCCGGATTCCCGGGATTTGGGAGGATCCAGATTCCCAGGATTTCGGATCATCCGGATTCCCGGGATTTGGGATCATCCAGATTCCCAGGATTTGGGGGGATCTGGATTCCCAGGATTTGGGGGGATCCGGATTCCCAGGATTTGGGATCATTCGGATTCCCAGGATTTGGGAGGATCCAGATTCCCAGGATTTGTGAGGAATGCCCAAATTGCCCCTCCCTCCCTGCTGTCCCAACCCAACAATCCCTCAGGGATTTGGGATTTCCCTGGGGATGCAGCAGCCCCCCCCTCCCCACACTGATCCCAAATTCCCACTCCACATTCCCACACTCGGGAATAACCCAGGGCTGATTTTGGGGATCCCCCGACCATGCTGGAAACGGCGCATGCAGAAAGCCACGGGAACGGGGGAGCAACGGAAAACACCGGGAAAATTTGGAATATCACGGAGCGAGAGGGAAGGATCGGGGAAAATCAGGGAGAGGAGGGCGGGGAGGGGCATTCCCGGCTGGGAACCCGCTGGGTTTGTAGTCCACGTCCAAAAAGTCCCTCGGGAATTCCGGGATAACGCTCGGCCGCCCTGCCCCAACACGGGATAAATATTCCAGAGGATCCCGAAATTCCTTCAGCTCTGCGTGGACTGAACCCGGTCCCTGCAAACCCGGGATATCCCATGGATTCCCGCGGAATTCCGGCGGCTCTGACATTCCTGCTCCTCCCATCCAGGCTTTCCGCGGGCGCTGTCCCCTCGGAACTCCAGGAAATGCTTCTCCCAGCGGAATTTCCCGAGGAATTCGGGAATCTGGGATCAACCCAGGGATCCCTCTGGATCAGCCCCGCCCCGGTCCAGGGCAGATCCTGGATTTTCCAGGATTTTCCAGGGATCCCAAAACGCTTCCCAAGGATCTTCTCCCAGCCTCAGGAACATTCCGGCAGTGCCAGGATCCATTCGGAGCCTCTGGAATTCTGGGTCCGGTGGGAACCTTGGAGATCTTGGATCTTCCACACCCACGGGGGCTGGGAAATTCCGTCGCATTCCAGAGGGAAAATTCCTCCTCACCCCATTCCAAAGGAGAATTTTCCTCTTCATCCCATCCCATTCCAGAGTGGAATTTTCCTCATCCCATTCCAAAGGGAAATTCCAGAGGGAATCTTCCTCTTCTTCATCCCAATCCAGAGGGGAATTCTCCTCTTCTTCCCATTCCAAAGGGAAATCCCAGAGGGAATTTTCCTCCTCATCCCAGCATTCCCAAGGATCCTTCCCACTCCAGCAGAACATTCCATAGGGAAGGAGGAATTATCCCTGTTTTCCGCTGATTCCCAAAAAAACCCTGGAGGGGAGGAGCCAATGGCTGGGCTGGGAGGAGCAGGAATGGGTGGAAATCAAGGAATTCCTGGAATTTTGGGCGGGAATTTGGGGCTTTGAGCTCATCCCAAGCATCCCATTATCCCCAAAAACAGTGGGATTTAGGATGAGCCCAGAATTTGGGATCAAATCCCGACAGAATTCCCAAATCCAGGCGTGGGATGGGAATGATCCCTGGGAATCCCCAGCAGGATCAGAGCTGGGTTGGAATCCAGGAATTCCCAGAAAAGCCCCCTCCCAAAAAAAAATCATGGAATTCTTCCCAGACTCCCCGTGCTGGAGGAAATCATGGACTACACATTCCCACCGGGAATCCTGGTGGGAAAAGATTCCAAAAAAAACAATGGAAAAAACAAACAGGAAAAGGGTTCATTCGGGAGAGAAAAATCAGGGAAAACGCCAGGATTCGATTGGAATTTTCATGGGAAAAAAGGAGGAATTGAGAGAATGGAATCGAGGAATGATTGGTGGGGGAAAAAAACATGGAGAAAAAAGCAAATCAATTCAATCCCATCCGGCCGAGAATTTCGGGAGCCAAATTCCAAGGGAAAACAAAAACAGCATTTCCTCTTCCACCTGCAGCAGAAAAGCAGGAAAAGCGGGAATTCCCTCATTCCCAGATGGATTTTGGTGGGAAAATGGGATTTCCCTGGATTTTATCCAACGGGAAGGGATTCTCCTGGAATTCCCACTCCGAGGAAACGATGCTGGGATTTTTTTGGGGTTTTTTTGGGAATATCTGGGCAATGTTGGGAAATTCCAGAGGGGTGGAATTGAGGAAATGCTGTGTCGGGAAGAGGGAGCCTCCGGAAAACGGGATCGGAACTTACGGGAGCCAGGGATTTATCCAGGCTTTCCGTACTCGAGGAGAATTCCTGGGAAAAGCAGGAAAAGGGGATGCGGGGCAGTTTTTTGGGGGGAACGTTTTCCACAGGGAAGAGGGGAAGGAGCAGGGAAAAGGGGGGAGAAAAAGCAGAGTTTAGCTCCAGGTGCACCTCCAGCAACTCCCACGTTGTTTTGGTCCCATCCTCTCGGAATCACCAGGAAAATTCCGGGAAGGAAAATCCCTCGGGCCTCAAGGGGGATGGGATCAAAGCGGAGCAGATCCGAGCGCTGGATTCCCGGGATTTTCCCGGATTTCCTCCTCTCCGGGAGCCCAGACGGACCAGGATGGATCCAGCTCCGAATTCCTGGGATTTCTGATCCCTTTTCCACCACCAAATCCACGTTTTTTTCCTTCCCTGGATTGCGGTTTATCCCGAATTTCAGCACATCAAACGAATCCCATGGAAATGATCCCGAAAGTTCCCAAAATCCCAATTTCTGAGGCCCTTTTTACCACGGAGAAATTCCTGATTTATCCCAAGTTTTCCGGCAATTCCCACATTCCCCTCCAAGCTCCATCCCAAGCAATTCCCATCCCAAATATCCCAAAATTCCAGCGCTTGGAGTCCCTCAATTCATTATTTTCTTCCTAAAAGGGATCCAATGGAACTTCATCCCGTAAAAACCAGGAATTTTGGAGCTAAAATTCCCAAAAATTCCCAAAAAAGGGGACAACCAGGTCTGGATCCCACGTGGGGGGAAAACTGATGGGAAATGACCCCAAAGTTCACCAGGGGAGGGAAAATTTGGGATGATTTTCCATCAATTTTCCCTTCCCTGATGAATTTCGGGATCATTTCCCATCAATTTTCCAAGGAATTCCTGGATTCCAGAGGGAGAAGCCCCCGGCGCTTCCAAGAACTCCGGGAATTTTGAGGGACAGTCGGGATCCAGGGCTGGAGCCTCCCTGGGTTTGTGCCTTCCCAGCTTTTTCGGGATCGTTTCCAGGAGTTTCCTCATCCATAATTTATGGAAAGGCTCCGGTTTCCGCCTCCTCCTTTTCCATATTAAAAATTCATCCCGGCGGGAACGGCCACGGATTTTTCCGGGGTGTTTTAATCCCGAATCCGGCCTGGAAAATTCCTTCCCCATCCTTCCTTCCTCTCACCCTCATCCCAATTCCCAGAGCCTGGAACAACCCTTGGCTCCTTCCAAGGGTTCCCAGCGGAATTCCCAGCGGAATCAAACCTTGGATTTCTGATCCAATTCCCAGGAATTCACAGGAATTCCCAGCCATTCCCAGCCATTCCCAGCTTCCCTGGGGTGCATTCCACCCCCTGGAGGATCCGTTTTTCCCGGATTTGGGAAGCGCCGTTCCCAAAATCTGCTTCCAGCACCAGCTCGGGGCTCCTTTCCCGTCTGGAATTCCCAGCTCATCCTGGGATCAGCCCTGGAGCACAACCCCAGTCCCAAAGGAGCTCTGGGATCCCAAGGAACAACCACGGGATCTTCCCAGTTCTCTGAGCCCTGGAGCACAACCCCAGTCCCAGAGGAGCTGTGGGATGAACCCCAAGGAACAACCACAGGATTTTCCCAACACACCAATCCTTGGAGCAGAGCCCCACAGAATTCCCTCAGGAACATCCCAGACTTTACCTCTCATTCCTCGCTCTCCACCTTGGGATGCCTGGCTGGCCCTCGGAGCACAACCACAACCCCAGAGGAGCTCTGGGATGAATCCCAAGGAACAACCATGGGATTTTCTCAACAAGCTCAATCCTTGCAGCTGAATCCAAACCCCACAGAATTCCCTCAGGAACACCCCAGCCCTCACCTCTGAGCTTGGGATGTCTGGCTGAGCCCTGCAGCTCAGTCTCAGCCCCAAAACGGCTTTTCCCTCAGAATTCCCTGAGGAACACCCCAGCTCTCACCTCCTCCTCGCTCTCCACCTTGGGATGTCTGGCTGAGCCTTGCAGCTCAGTCCCAGCCCCACAGAATTCCCTGAGGAACACCCCAGGCCTCATCTCTGACCAAGGGATGTCTGGCTGAGCCTTGCAGCTCAGTCCCAGTCCCTCAGAATTCCCTCAGGAACACCCCAGGCCTCATCTCCGACCTTGGGATGTCTGGCTGAGCCTTGCAGCTCGATCCCAGCCCCTCAGAATTCCCTGAGGAACACCCAGACCTCACCTCCTCCTCGCTCTCCACCTTGGGGTTGCTGGCCGTGCGCTTCAGGTTGCTGCTGAGGCTGATGGACACCGTGGCGTCCGACTTGGACCTCTGGTGAGTCCGTTTGGAGGGGGACAGCCCCGTGTCGGCCCCGGGCAGGGCGGCGCCCAGCTCCCTCCTCCTGCCCGCCGGCTTCAGCTCGTCGGAGAGGATGAGCCTGCGGAGCTTGGTGCCGCGCGAGTGGCGCTGCGTGGAGATGTGCATGTCCGACGAGTAGGCGCCCAGCAGCAGCGCGCACTGCAGCGAGAAGTCGATGCTCTGGCGGCAGCGGTGCACGATGTAGGGCTTGATGGCGTCGCCCACGTCCTCGTCCATGTGGATGTACATGTTGAGCAGCTGCGGCAGGTAGAAGTCCACCTCCTCGTGGCGGAAGCAGAAGAGGCGGTTGCCGATGTAGGCCTGCACGCCGGGCTCCTTGGAGTTGTACAGGTAGGAGATGGCCATGGAGATGTCGAAGAGCTTGGACTCGAAGAGGCGCAGCAGCCACGACTGCTTGGCCTGGTTCTGGTGGCGCCGCCGCGCCGTCCTGGCCGCGGCCGAGCCCTCCTCGTCCTCCTCCTCCTGGATGCGCGGCGCCTCGTCCAGGCAGCGCACGGGGCAGCTCTGCCCGTTGGGCACGGGCTGGCAGCCGTGCAGCTGCTGCACCTTCTGCAGCACCTCCTCGCACGCCCGCTGCGCCACCTCGGCGTCGATGAGCGCCAGCTCGCCCACGCCCTCCGTGATGACGCCCAGCGGGGAAGCGCCCGGCTCCGGGGGGCTCCTCGCGGCCGCCGGGTCGCCCATGGCGGAGCAGGGGCTGCGCGGCTCAGAGCTGGGGAAACACGGGGGGAAACGGGGGTTAAACTGGGGGAAAATGGGATTTGGGTGGGATCTAGGATGGGATTCAACAGGAGGAACAGAGTAGGGACTGCGCGGCTCAGAGCTGGGGAGAAATGGGGGGAAACGGGGAGAAAATGGGGTTAAACTGGGGAAAATGGGATTGGGGTGGGATTTGGGGTGGGATTCAAGAGAATGAGCAGTGGAGGGGCTGCAGGACTCAATGAGGGGGAAAAAAGGAAAAAAATTTGGATTAAATTGGGAAAAAAATGAGATTAAGGTTGGGAATCAAGAGGACAAGGAGAGGATGGCTCAAAATTGGGGGAAACTGGGAAAAAACAGGAAAAAATTGGATTAGGGATGGGATTCAAGGGGAGAAACCTGAGATACACCTGAAGGGAAGATGGACATTAATTTTTTCCCTGTTAATTCAAGGATTTTCCCCTGTTAATTTCAGATTTTTCCCTGCTATTTTAAGGATTATCTTTATCCTTTTATTTTTCCACCTCCCAAAGAAAGGAGGGAAAAAGCCCTCAGGAATTTTCCTTAAATATTCCAAGTGAGTCAAACCAAGGTCACCTCCCAGATACCACTTCTTCTTTTTTTTTTCCTCTTCTTTTCCTCTTTTTTTTCCCCACTTCTTCTCCAAGAAATTCCAGATGCCCAAATCCTGATCAAAGTCTGAGAGCTTGGCTCCGTTCCCCCATTCCCGGCACTCCAAATCCCACATTCCTGACATTTTTGTGGCTGTTAGATCCCCAAAACCCCATGAGAGACAGAAAAAATCCCTGACGCTCCCATTTCTCAATGAATCCCCAAAAAATGGGGGTGGAAATTTGAGATTTCACACTTCCCCACAACTCCCACCCCTGTTTTTCCACAAATCCCAGATTCTCCTCCTCTATCCCACTCCCAAATCCTGACATGGCTCCAACCCAAAAATTCCAGGGATCCCCTCCCTTCCCAACGCGCTCTGCTCATCCCAAAACAACGCATCCAAAGCTTTTCTTTTTTCCCAGAATCGCCTCAGGATTCCAAAGCCTGGAGCAATCCCACAGCCCTGGAACTCCCTCCTCCCATGGATCGCATTCCGTACACAAATCCCCACTTTTTGAGGTTTTCCAAGTTTTTGTTTTTCCCAAAGGTTGGGAAATAAACTGGGAAAAGGCAGTGGGGAAAAAAAGCAGGATAAAAAAATCAGGAATCCACATCCCCACCTGGATCCCAAGGGCGGCTCCCGGGCTGATCCCAGCCTGGACCCTGAACCGTGGGACCATAAATTACCCAGGAAATCTGGAGCAGGGATCGCCCAGGAAACCAGGAACAGAAATCTGGCAGGAAATTCAGGAGCACAGCCCTGAAATCCCACTCAGAATTCCAAATAATAAATCAGGGAATCAGCAGATCCACGGGATCCACACCAGGAACGACTCCAAAACCTCAGAAAACTCTTCCAGCACCGGGAAAATAAAAGCTGGAAAATCCCCTTTTCCACCCAGTTATATCCTCCCGGATTCCACGGAAGTGAAGGGAATAAAAAGGGAGGGATTAAACGCAATTATTTCTCATTATTCAACTTCCCACCAACTCCAGCCGAAGTTTTCCAGGGACAACATTCCCGAGGGGATGAGCGACCCCCGCCAATCCAAATTTTACGCAACCCATGGAATTTCAGAGGGGCTTTTGGGCAATTCCAACGCTCCCAGCGGCCGCAGATGGCCCCGGGAGCGATGAGGGGGGAAAGGCTGGCGAATCCCCCTGAGGAACAGCGGCTGGAAACGGCTCTGGAAGGGGAATTGCGCCACTACCCCCGCGGGGAGCGGGGCCCCGGCAGCGATTCCCTGGAACAGGGACGGGAAAAGGCTTCGGGAGAGGTACCTGGAGCGATCCCATCCCGCGAGGCTCCGCTCGGCCGGCCCGGCCCTGCGGCCGGCGCGGGCGGCTCATCCCGGGCACCGGCGGCGGCTGCTACGGGGAGAGAGAGGCGGAAAAACAGCCGGGATCAGCACCGAGCCCGAGCCCCGGCCGGGAAAAGGCCAAACCCGGCCCCGCTCCTGCGCCACGGAGCTGGCCGAGCAGCAGGAGGAGGAGGCGGAGGAGGAGAAGGCGAGGCCGGACGCGGCCGCGGAACAGCCGGGGGGACCGGGCTGAGGGGGCGGAGGAGGCCGCGGCGGGGCCGGCGGGGCCGGGCTCACCTCGGCGGAGCGGGGAGGAGTGGCGCGGCGGGGAGAGGCGCGGAGGGGCCGGGAGGGGCCGGTGGAGCGGCCGGAGCGGGGCCGGCCGGAGCGGAGCGGGGCCGGTGCAGCCTCGCCAGGCCCGGCCCGGCGCCGCCTCACGGGGCTGAGCGGCCACAGCGCCCCCTGGCGGGCCGGAGGCGCGGGAAAGGGGCGGGGTCTGCCGCCGGGGGCGTGGTTTGGGTATTTATATGAGCGTGGGGGCGTGGTTTAAGCACTAATATGGACAGTGGGGCGGGATCTGCGTCAGGAACAGGGGCGCGACTTACAGCGCCAGGGGGCGTGGTCGATACGTCGGATGCGGAAGAGAGCGCGGTTTATGTACATATATGGTTAAAGAGGCGTGGTCTCATGGTGTTTGGGGGCGTGGTCTCGGTATGGAACCGCCCAAGGCCCCCCGCGGGTTCCGCATTAACCAAAATCGGCGATTTCGGGGCAAAATCGCCTCGGGTGTCGCTGTCACCACCCGGGGGGGGTGGGACGGGTTGTCCCCCCCCTTGTCAGTGTCCTCTTCCACTGCGCCGTGTCCCCTTCCCGCTCCCTGTGTCCCCTTCCCAGTGCCAATGTCCCCTCCCCATTGCCAGTGTCCCCTTCCCAGTGCCAATGTCCCCTCCCCATTGCCAGTGTCCCCTTCCCAGTGCCAATGTCCCCTCCTCACTCCCAATGTCCCCTCCCCACTCCCCGTGTCCACTCCCCAGTGTCAGTGTCCCCTTCCCAGTGCCAGTGTCCCTCCCCGGTGCCAATGTCCCCTCCCCACTCCCCGTGTCCCCTCCCCGCTCCCCGTGTCCCCTTCCCAGTGCCAGTGTCCCCTCCCGGTGCGCGGGCTCACGGACACACAGCCGCACGGCAGTGACTGGTTTTTACTGGTTTTTACTGGTTTTTATTGGTGTGACGCAGGGGACCCCGTCCCTGTGCCCGCCCCCGTCTGTCCCTGCGTGTCCCCGAGGGGGGACCCGGCCCGGCTGTGACCGCGCTGTGCCAGGGCTGCCGGTGCCACCCTGGTGCCCGTCCTGCCATCCCTGATGACACTGACACGGACGGGAGGGACAGGCCTGTCCCCAGGGGTGGCACTGCCACTGCCAGGCCTGTCCCCAGGGGTGGCACTGCCCCTGCCAGGCCTATCCCCAGGGGTGGCACTGCCCCTGGACGGGCAGTCCCTGACAGGGATGGTGGCACTGCCACTGACCGGTGTGTCCACGATGGGGGGACTGCCAGTGACGTGCCTGCTGTCCCCAAGGGTGGCACTGTCCCTGGATGGGCACTCCCTGACAGGGATGGTGGCACTGCCACCCACTGACCCGGCCCCAACAGGGAGGGTGGCACCGTCACGGGATGGGCACTCCCTGATGGGGACAGTGGCACCGTCCCTGGATGGGCACTCTGTAATGGGGACGGTGGCACTGTCCCTGGACGGGCACTCCCTGACAGGGATGGTGGCACTGCCACAGGCCAGCATGTCCCCGAGGGGGAGGATGGCATGGCTGGGCACCCTGGACTCCACGATGGTGGCGGTGACCCTGGGGATGGAGTCCCCAACGAGGACGGTGGCACTGACGAACACGGGCGTGTCCACGATGGTGGCCGTGCCCCGGGACAGGCTGGCCCTGACGGGGACGGTGACACTGCCCAGGATCCTCCTGTCCACCACGGTGCCACTCAGGGTCACCAGCGCGTCCACGATGGCGGCGGTGCCCCGCGACGGGCAGTCCCTGACGGGGAAGGTGGCACTGCCAGTGCCCGCGCTGTCCCCAGCGGTGCCCCAGGCCCAGAAGGGGCTGTCACCCACAGGGACGGTGGCACTGCCGGTGACGGGCGTGTCCACGATGGTGGCAGTGCCCCTGGATAGGCTGTCCCTGACGGGGACAGTGGCACTGCCAGGGACCGGCCTGTCCCCAGGAGTGCCACTGCCCCTGGAGGGACAGTCCCTGCCAGGAGGGGTGCCACTGTCAGTGACCAGCCTGTCCCCAACGGTGCCACTGTCAGTGACCAGCCTGTCCCCAGTGGTGCCACTGGCAGTGACCAGCCTGTCCCCAGTGGTGCCACCACCACTGACCAGCCTGTCCCCAACGGTGCCACTGGCAGTGACCAGCCTGTCCCCAATGGTGCCACTGGTAGTGACCAGCCTGTCCCCAGCGGTGCCACCACCACTGACCGGCCTCTCCCCAATGGTGCCACTGGCAGTGAGCAGCCTGTCCCCAACGGGGACAGTGGCAGTGCCAGTGACCAGCCTGTCCTCAATGGTGCCACCACCACTGACCGGCCTGTCCCCAACAGGGACAGTGGCAGTGACCAGCCTGTCCCCAACAGGGACAGTGGCAGTGCCCCTGGATGGGCTGTCCCTGTCCCTGATGGGGACAGTGCCACTGCCAGAGACTGGCACGTCCCTGACCGTGCCACTGCCCCCAGCTGGGCTGTCCCTGGCAGGGACAGTGGCACTGCTCCTGCCCAGCCTGTCCCCAGGGTCAGGGACCCTGGGTGACCTGTCCCTCATGGAGACGGTGGCACTGTCCCTCATGGGCATGGTGGCACTGTCCCTGACCAGCCTGACCCCGCTGCCACTGGCCCTGGGTGACCTGTCCCTGATGGGGACACTGCCACTGCCCAGCCTGTCCCCAGCGGTGGCACTGCCCCTGCCCGGCCTGTCCCCGCTGCCATTGTCTCTGGGTGACCTGTCCCTGATGGGGACAGTGGCACTGCCCCTGCCTGGCCTGTCCCCACTGCCACTGTCTCTGGGTGACCTGTCCCTGACAGGGATGGTGACACTGCTCCTCACTGACCTGTCCCCAGTGGTGACACTGCTCCTCACTGGCCTGTCCCCAGGGGTGGCACTGCTCCTCACTGACCTGTCCCCAGGGGTGGCACTGCCCCTGCCCAGCCTGTCCCCAGGGGTGGCACTGCTCCTCACTGGCCTGTCCCCAACAGCAGTGGCCCTTGGTGAACTATCCCTGACAGCAACGGTGGCACTGCCAGACACTGGCTTGTCCCTGATAGGGACAGTGGCACTGCCCCTGGCTGTGCTGTCCCCAGTGGTGACACTGCCCCTGCCCAGCCTGTCCCCAGGGGTGGCAGTGCCAGGGACTGGCCTGTCCCCAGGGGTGGCAGTGCCCCTGGTGGCGCTATCCCTGACAGGGATGATGGCCCTGCCACTAACTGGCCTGTCCCCAATGTCACTGGTCCTGGATGAGCTGTCCTTAACAGGGATGGTGGCACTGCTCCTGACTGACCTGTCCCCGGTGGTGCCACTGGCTCTAGCTGACCTGTCCTTGACAGGGACAGTGGCACTGCCACTGTCTGAGCTGTCCCTGATGGGGACGGTGGCACTGCCCCTGCCTGGCCTGTCCTCGACAGGGACGGTGGCACTGCTCCTGCCTGGCCTGTCCCCACTGGTGGCACTGTCTCTGGGTGGCCTGTCCCTGACGAGGACACTGCCACTGCCCCTGCCTGGCCTGTCCCCAGTGGTGGCACTGCCAGGGATTGGCCTGTCCCCAGTGGTGGCACTGTCTCTGGGTGACCTGTCCCTGCCGGGGACACTGCCACTGCCCCTGCCTGGCCTGTCCCTGACAGGGACGGTGGCACTGCTCCGGCCTGGCCTGTCCCCAGCGGTGGCACTGCCTCTGCCCGGCCTGTCCCCACTGCCACTATCTCTGGGTGACCTGTCCCTGATGGGGACGGTGGCACTGCCCCTACCTGGCCTGTCCCCACTGCCACTGTCTCTGGCTGACCTGTCCCTGATGGGGACAGTGCCACTGCCCCTGCTCAGCCTGTCCCCAGCGGTGGCACTGCCCCTGCTCAGCCTGTCCCCAGCGGTGGCACTGCTCCTGGAGCTGTCCCTGACAGGAACGGTGGCACTGCCAGTCACCGGCCTGTCCCCAGTGCCACTGCCCCTTGGTGAGCTGTCCCTCCTAGGGACAGTGGCACTGCCACGGACTGGCTTGTCCCTGACAGGGATGGTGGCACTGCCACTGACCGGCCTGTCCCCAGTGGTGGCACTGCCCCTGGACGAGCTGTCCCTGACAGGGACGGTGGCACTGCCGCCAGCTGGGCTGTCCCTGCTGGGAATGGTGGCACTCCTGGTGACCGGCCTGTCCCCAACACTGCCACTGGCTCTGGGTGAGGTGTCGTTGACAGGGACGGTGGCACTGCCAGTGACAGGCTTGTCCCTGACAGGGACAGTGGCACCACTGACTGACCTGTCCCCAGTGGTGGCACTGCCCCTGGATGAGCTGTCCCTGACAGGGACGGTGGCACTGCCACCAGCTGGGCTGTCCCTGACAGGGACAGTGGCACTCCTGGTGACTGGCCTGTCCCCTGTGGTGGCACTGGCCCTGGGTGAGCTGTCCCTGACAGGGATGGTGGCACTGGCCCGGGATGAGCTGTCCCCAGGGGTGGCACTGCCCCTGGCCCGATTGTCCTTGACTGGTGTGGTGCCACTGCCACCAGCTGGGCTGTCCCTGACAGGGACAGTGGCACTCCTGGTGACCGGCCTGTCCCCAGTGGTGGCACTGGCCCTGGGTGAGCTGTCCTTGACAGGAACGGTGGCACTGCCACCAGCTGTGGGGACAGTGGCACTTCTAGTAACCGGCCTGTCCCCACTGGCACTGGCCCTGGGTGAGCTGTCCCTCCTAGGGACAGTGGCACTGCCAGTGACAGGCTTGTCCCTGATGGGGACAGTGTCACCACTGACTGGCCTGTCCCCACTGGTGGCACGGCCCCTGGATGGACTGGCCTTGACAGGGACGGTGGCACTGCCACCAGCTGGGCTGTCCCTGCTGGGAATGGTGGCACTCCTGGTGACCGGCCTGTCCCCAGCAGCGCCACTGGCCCTGGATGGGCTGTCCCTGACAGGGACAGTGGCACTGCTGGTGACAGGCCTGTCCTCCGTGGTGGCACTGCCAGTGACCGGCCTGTCCCTGACAGGGCTGGTGGCACTGCTGGTGACCGGCCTGTCCCCAGTGGTGGCACTGGCAGTGACAGGCCTGTCCCCAGTGTCACTGCCCTTGGGTGAGCTGTCCCTGACAGGGCTGGTGGCACTACTTGTGACTGGCCTGTCCGCAGTGTCACTGGCCATGGGTGAGCTGTCCTTGACAGGGACAGTGGCACTGCCAGTGATCGGCCTGTCCCCAGTGGTGGCACTGGCAGTGACAGGCCTGTCCCTGACAGGGCTGGTGGCACTGCCGGTGACTGGCCTGTCCCCAGTGGTGGCAATGCCAGTGACAGGCCTGTCCCCAGTGTCACTAACCCTGGCTGGGCTGTCCTCAGCAGGGCTGGTGGCACTGGCGGTGTCTGGCCCATCCCTAATAGGGACAGTGGCACTGGCAGTGACCGGCCTGTCCCCACTGTCACTGACTCTGGCTGGGCTGTCCCTGACAGGGCTGGTGGCACTCCTTGTGATGGGCCTGTCCCCAGTGTCACCAACCCTGGCTGGGCTGTCCTCAGCAGGGCTGGTGGCACTGGCAGTGACTGGCCTGTCCTCTGTGGTGGCCCTGCCAGTGAGTGGCCTGTCCCCAGTGTCACTGCCCTTGGGTGAGCTGTCCCCGACAGGGCTGGTGGCACTGCCAGTGTCTGGCCCATCCCTAATAGGGACAGTGGCACTGCCAGTGACCGGCCTGTCCCCAGTGGTGGCACTGCCAGTGACCGGCCTGTCCTCTGTGGTGGCACTGGCAGTGACAGGCCTGTCCCCAGTGCCACTGACCTTGGGTGAGCTGTCCCTGACAGGGCTGGTGACACTGCCAGTGACCAGCCTGTCCCCAGTGTCACTGGCCATGGCTGGGCTGTCTCTGACAGGGACAGTGGCACTGCCACCACCAGGAGAGCCACCACTGAGGGAGCTGGCACTGCCACTCACCAGGCTGTCCCCAAGGGGGACAGTGGCACTGACTGAGCTGTCACTAAGTGGGACGCTGGCACTGCCACTGACCAGGCTGTCCCCAAGGGGGACAGTGGCACTGACTGGGCTGTCCCCAAGGGGGACGCTGGCACTGCCACTCACCGGGCTGTGACCAAGGGGGACAGTGGCACTGACCGGGCTGTCCCCAAGGTGGGTGGTAGCACTTTCCCCAGCTGGGCTGTCACTAAGGGGGATGGTGGCACTGCCACCACCAGCAGAGCCATCACCAGGGATGCTGCCACTGACTGGGCTGTCCCCAGGGGGGACAGTGGCACTGCCACTGACCAGGTTGTCACTAAGGGGGATAGAGGCACTGCCTTTGACTGAGCTGTCACTAACGGGGACACTGGCACTGACACTGACCAGGCTGTCCCCAAGGGGAACAGCATCAGTGCCATTGACCGAGCTGTCACTAAGGGGGACGGTGGCACTGCCACTGCCTGGGCTGTCCCCAAGGGGGACAGTGGCACTGCCATTGACCGAGCTGTCACTAACAGGGACAGTGGCACTGACACTGACCAGGCTGTCACTAACGGGGACAGTGGCATTGCCATTGACTGGGCTGTCACTGAGTAGGACGCTGGCACTGACTGAGCTGTCACTAAGGGGGACAGTGGCACTGCCATTGACTGCGCTGTCAGTAACAGGGACAGTGGCACTGCCCCCAGCCAGGCTGTCCCCACTGGGGACAGTGGCACTGCCATTGACTGCGCTTTCCCCAGGGGGGACAATGGCACTGACACTGACCAGGCTGTCACTAACAGGGACAGTGGCATTGCCATTGACTGGGCTGTCACTGAGTAGGACGCTGGCACTGACTGAGCTGTCACTAAGGGGGACAGTGGCACTGCCATTGACCAGGCTGTCACTAAGGGTGGCAGTGGCACTGCCATTGTCCCCAAGGGGGACGGTGGCACTGCCACTGCCTGGGCTGTTCCCAATGGGAACAGCGGCACTGCCATTGACCAGGCTGTCACTAACAGGGACAGTGGCATTGCCATTGACCAGGCTGTCACTAAGGGTGGCAGTGGCACTGCCATTGTCCCCAAGGGGGACGGTGGCACTGCCACTG
>JAWWEX010000108.1:7282288-7293879 GCA_035583215.1 Arremon brunneinucha
GACCGCGGGAAGGGTCTGGGGAAATTCCCGGCGCTGCCTCTTTTCCCGGGGTTTGCTTCCAGCTGGGCATTTTATCCCCATTTGTCATCAATTTTCCCCCTATTTTTCTCGATTTTATATTTCTATTTTCCCCCTATTTTCTCCCTATTTTTTCTTCTATTTTATCTTTATTCTTCTCTATTTTCCCTCGATTTTATCCATATTTTACCACTATTTATCCCTACTTAATTTGTATTTTATTCCTATTCTATCCCCATTTTATCCCTACCTTATCTTTAGGCAACAAAAGAAGAGGGAAAAATGTCAGAAAATGACGTTTTTTTAACCATAATTGCCAAAAGTGCCCAAAAACCCTAAAAAAAGGGAATTTCAGCTGCCGGAAGGAGAATTTTATTGTGAGTTGTGATTTTTGATCAGAAATCTCAGAGATGATTTTTAAGAGAGGCTGCTCTGTGAGCAGATGAAGACCCAGGGACCCCAAATTCCCTAGGAAACAGAAAGGAGAGAGGAAAGGAGCGTGGAAAAAATGGGATAAATCCTGAATTTCCTGGGATCAAAGGCAGGTGGTGGAGGTGCAGTACCCACAATCCCAGATTCCCCGATATTCCCGGATTTCCCCGGCATTCCAGCGGGTTCACAGCCAGATGTCGGAGGTGCAGTCCCCCCCCGGGTAGCGCACCTCGTGCGCCAGGCAGGGCCCGCCCGGCTCCTTCCCAAAATCCAGCAGGAATTCGGGATTGACGGCCAGGCCCCCCCGCGCCGTGTCCACGTCCAGCTGCAGCAGCACCGAGCCCTCCCTGCAGCAATCGAACAAAAATAACAGGGGCTGCGACTAAAACCCAACTAATCATCAATTAATAACCCAAAATTCATCCCAAAATTCCCCATCAAAAACCCCCCTACATTTGGAATTACCAACCAATTAATACCAATTAATAACACATTATGAATCAATTATAAACCAATTAAAAACTGATTAGTTTAAATGCCATTGAACAATCAACTAATAATCAATTAATCAATCAATAGCCAATTAATAATCAGCAACCAATAAGAATCAACAACCAGTTATAAACCAATTAATGATCAATTAATAACCAATTAATAACTGATCAATAATCAGTAACTGATAATAACCAACAACTAACTGTTAACCAATTTTAACCAATTATTACTCAATAAATATCCAACCAATACCCAATAAATACCCAGCCAATACCCAATCAATACTCAACCAATACCCGGCCGATAGGCAGTTATTGATCGGGAGGGCTCACTTGAGCAGGCCGGGGTAGAACTGCCGGTCCAAGCGATACCCAATCAATACCCAATCAGTACCCAATCAATACCCAGCCAATACCCGGCCGATAGGCTGTTATTGATCATTATGTCTCACTTGAGCAGGCCGGGGTAGAACTGCCGGTCCCAGGCGCTGAACAGCGACGTGGTCACGTAGAGCCGGCGCCCGTCCAGGCTGAGCTGCAGCATCTGCGGCCCCCCCGGGATCCGCTTCCCCTGAATTGGGAAAAACCATCCAGGGCTTCGAAATCCCGGAGTCGGGAATGGCCAGGCCCCAGATTTGGGGAGAAAATGGAATTTTAGGGGAAAAACCATCCAGGGGCTCCGAAATCCCAGAGTTGGGAATGGCCAACCCCCAGCTTTGGGGAGAAATCTTTTCCCCCAAATTTCTTAATTCCACGATTTTTTTCTGAGGGAAAATTGGGATTTCTGGGATGAAACCCATCCCTGAGGAAGCAAAATCCAGGTGGGAACAACCTCAGGAGGGGTTATGGATGTTGGGAATTTCTAAAAATCCAGGAAGAATCGGGGAAAAAAATTTGGGAATCTTCACCTGGATCACGCACGGCTCTGGCTGATCCTGCAATTCCCGATCCTCCACTACGGTCACAGCTCCCCCTTTGGAGATGCTGCCTCCCAGAAAAACCTGGAAAACCGTTAAAATCCATGGAAAATCTGAATGAATCCCTTCAAAACCGTGGGAATTGGGTTTTTTGGGAATTTCCTCCTCACCTGCCCCACCAGTTTGGGATTTTTGGGGTCGGAGATGTCGTACTGCCGCACGTCCCCGTGCAGCCAGTTGCTGAAGTACAGGAATCTGTCGTCCAGGGAAATCAGGATATCCGTGATCAGCCCTTCCCGAGGAATTCCAGAGGAAAATCAGGGAATGGGAGCAGAGAGAATCCCCAAAATCCCCAAATTCCCGCGTGGAAACGCCAAAAAATGGGGTTGGGAAGGAGTTGGCGGGAACAAAATCAACCTTGGGAATTATTCCAGAATCCCTGAGGAAATCCAGACTCAAATTCCAAGGATTTTCCTGGAAAATCCCACCCCCAGCACAGAGCAAATCCCACTCCGGGGTTCCTTTGCTCATCCCAAAATTCTCCCTCAAAAAAACCCTCCAATATTTGGAATTTTTTGCCATTTAAGGATAGAATCCCGCCAAAATCCGCTCTTGATCCATGAGAAAATTCCCAAATTTCTCCCACTGACCTGGCATCTCCGGGAGGAGCCATCCTTGGACTTTCTTGCTGGGCACCTCAATCACCTTTTCCGCTTCCCATTTTCCTTCCTGAGAATGGAAAACATCGAATTAATTCCCAAAATTCATGGAATATCCACACCACCCCACAATCCCACGGCGATAAAACCTGAGATTTCCCTAAAACCCCTGGAATTCCATGTAAAAACTCCAAAAACCCTCATTATAACATGGGAAAAGCCCCAACTCCCAGCAGATATCCCCCAAATCTTGAGGACTCACAGTGTCCCTGTGGGAGCTGCGGATGTCCCCGCTGAGGGCAATGAAACCATGGAAAAAACCCAGGAATTCCATGGAAAATTCCCCATTATAGCATGGAAAAAGCCCCAATTCCCCGACGATTCCCCCCAAATCCCCGAGCTCACGGGGGTCCTGTAGAATCTCCGGATGTCCCCGCTGAGGGCACAGCCCACGAAGCCCTGGGCAGCGCTGGGATCGTGCAGGAATCGGATCTCCAGCGGGATGGAGCCCACGCCCAGGTCCAGCTCCTGCACCAGGCGCCGCTCACGCCAGTCCCACACGTTGATGTGCCGCCCGTAGTGCCCTGGAAAGGGGAGATATTCCCTAAATTCCTGGTTTTTATGGAGTAGTCAGCGGTTCGGAGTGAAACTGGGGGTAAAAGCGGGATTTAAAAAAAAATTGGGATTTTTCTAGGGGTTTTAGAAGTGGGAAATTGAATTTCTGAGGAGTTTTTAAGGTCAAAATTTGGATTTTTTGTTAAGAATTTGCACGCAAAAATTGGATTTTTTCAGAGTTTTGACTCTCAAAAATTGGATTTTTTATGACTTTCTGCTCTCAAAAATGGAATTTCCCAGATTTCCCACTGACCTTTCTCCACATCCTTGGGATTGAATCCCTGGCCCAGGACCTTGGGGACGCCCCACTCGGTGCTGAGCAGGACGTTGTGCCGGGGCTGGTACCAGAAGTCGTAGCCCAGATTTGGGACTTTTCCTCCCTTTTCCCAATTTCCTTTCACTTCAAAGGTTTCTCCATCCAGGAGGACGAAAGTGCCTGGGAAAAAATTCCCAAAAAAAGGAGTTTTGAGCGATTTATAGAGATTGAAATAATGCAATTTTTAAAAAACGACACATTATTATTATTATTATTATTATTATTATTATTGCTAATAAAAATACTTTCTAAAATTATTTCACATTATTTTATTATTGGTAATAAAAATAATTTCCTATGATTTTATATTTTCCTATAATAATTACTAAAATTATTTTGCTTTAAATAAAGCAAATTATTTATCTATAGCTACTTCCATTTTTAAATTAAATGAAACACAAAAGCAGTCTAGAAAATCAATGAAAAACCTGCAGGAATGTGCTAAAAATTCCAGGAAAATTCCATGGATTCCATGGATTTTGCAGGATACTGCATGGATATGAATCCCTGTGGATGTTTTTAAGGAATCTGGAGGAATTCCGAACCTTTTCCGTTGCCATCAGGATCCCCCAGGCAGCTGATGAGGATTTCCCCGGAGCCCAGGCAGTGGGAAGTGTGCGGGAACGCGGCGTTGGCCTTGCGGGCCAGCTCCTCGGCTTCCACCACCTGGAACGGGGGAAAATGGGGAAAATTCCAGGAAAAATGGGGAAAATTCCTCAGCTTCCACCACCTGGAATGGGGAACATTCTGGGAAAAATGGGGGAAGTTCTTGGAAATCAGATGGGGGGGGGGGAAATGGAGATTTGCGGGCAAAGGTTTGTGGGAATGTTTGAAGGGAAAAGGGGGAAAAATGGGAAAAAGAGAAAAAATGGGAAGAAAGGGAAAAATCAGGGAATAAATAAATCAGGGAATAAAGGAAGAAATTGGGATAAAAGGAGGAGAAAAGGGAAAAATAAATGGGAAAAAGCAGGGAAAAAGGGGGGAATTCCAAACCTTGTGGAGCCTGGGAGCCCTGGGATCGGTGGCCACGTCCACGACGTAGACGCGGGAGGAGACGAGGCTGGGCAGGATCAGGAACCGCCGGGATTTGCCGGGGTCCCCGTGGCAGCTGCTGCAGGCGTTCCAGCCTGAGTGGTGCAGCTCGTCCCCCACGTGCGGCATGGGCAGCCGGTGGATCACCTGTGGAACATCACATCACCTGTGGAACATCACCTGGGGAACATCACCTGGGGAACATCACCTGTGAAATATCCCCTGTGGAACACCACCTGTGGAACATCACTGTGAAACATCACCTGTGGAACATCACCTGTGAAACCACGGGGATCCAGCTCCAGATCCCCCTTCCCCGAATTCCAGCATTGCTGTCCCTGCCAGGGCCGGGAAGGACTTGGGAGCCCGAATCTTCCTGGATGTGGGATGCCAGGTTCTCCTGGATCTTCCCAGATTCCCCCAGATTTTCCCAGATTCCCCCGGATTTTTCCAGATTCAGGACCCCAGGTTCTCCTGGGTTTTCCCAGATCTGGGATCCCAGATTCCCGCGGATTTTTCCAGGTTCAGGATCCCAGGTTTTCCTGAATTTTTCCAGATTCAGGACCCCAGGCTCTCCTGAAGTTTCCCGGATTTGGGACCCCAGGTTCTCCCAGATTCCCCTGGATTTTCCCGGATTCAGGATCCCAGACTCCCCCGGATTTTCCCGGATTGGGGATCCCCCGGGCTCTCCCAGGCCCGTACCTGGCAGTACCGAGGGGATTTGGGATCCACGTCCACGGTGGCCAGGAAGTCGGGAATGCCGATCCCGGTGTTCCGGTAGATGCAGGGCAGGTACAGCAGCTGCTCCCGGGGCCCTGCGGGCACACCTGGGGCTCAGATCCCCAATTCCAGAGCTCCCAGCAATTCCAGCATTTGGGAATGCCCAATTCCAGCACTTGCCTTTCATGGCCTCCAGAGGGCTGGCATAGCCCGGCCCGCACGCTCCGCATTTTCCTGCTGGAAAAGGGCAAAATTCCATCACTTCCACATCCCAAAAATCCTGGGAATTTGGGGCCTTCCATTGGCTCCTCATTGGCAATTCCCCACTGCCATCTCCCAGCCTTAAATCCATGGAATTCCCCATTCCCAATCCCTCATTCCCAATTCCCAGCCTTAAATCCAAGGAATTCCCCATTCCCAATTCCTTATTCCCAGCTCCTCATTCCCAATTCCCAATTTTTGTGCCTTGGATTTGCTCATTCCAGGGGAAAAACCCTTTGGAATTTATCCCAATTTTGGGCTCCCTGAGTTGTCCCAAAGTGCCAGATTAGGAGGGATAAATTTGGGATTTTAGCAAGGGCTGGAAAAAAATGTGAGTTTCTGTGCAATTCCAGGGTTTAATATCAAAAATATTCCAAGTTCCAGGCAGGAAAATCCAGAGTAAATTTGGGAAAAATCAAATTCAAATTCAATTGAAAACAACAGAGAAGTCACTGGAAAAAATCCAGGAATTTCAGGAATCTTCTCCCAAAAAAACAAATTCCCAAGGGATTTAGGGAGTTCATTTTTCAGAACATTCCAGGATTTATTTCCTTCCATAATTCCCAATTTTTTGAGCTCCCAGATCACACCAGGCGTGTTAATCATTCCCAAAGTTATTTATTGACTTCCAAGAACCTGGACCCAAAAAAATTCCTCAAAAAATTCCACTTGGGAGAGAAAAAAATTCCAGGAAATTCAGGATATCTTTGGTTAGAATATTGATATTTTTTGGCTACACATTCCTGCTACAAATTCCTCATGTTTGGCTGGGTTTGATCCCAAAATTCCTCATATTTCCCCCCTGTTTTGAACTCCTGTTTCCCATGGAAACGGCTTGCAACTTTTTGGCCCCTCCCACTTTTCCCACAGAGCCAAAAGTCAAAGTTCCTGGAAATCCGAGTTTTTATCCTCACAAAACATAATCAGGAAAACTATCCTGGAAATCAAGGATTTATCCCCATAAATACGGAATACGTCAGGGAAAAGCTCAAATCTGATCTTTAAGGATTTTTCCGAGGGTTTTTCCTGTTCCCAAGCAGCAAATCCAGGAGTTTCTCGCAGGTTTTGGAAGTTTAGGAATTATAAATTCCCAATTAATTCGAGGGAAAATGGATTTTAATGAAGGAATTCGAGCTCTTAATTAAAACCCCGGGGGTTTTAGGGGATATTTAAATATTTAAATCCAGGGAAAAGCCGGACTTTCAACACCCCCCCCCCCCAACCCCGGGAAGCCAAAAGCAGCAAATCCCGGGATTTTGGTTTTTTTGGGATTGTTGGGGATTTTGGGATCTCTTACCCATCCTGAACGGGGCTGGAAATGGGAATTCCATGAGTTTCGTTGGATTTTTACGGAGAAACAGCCGGGAAAGGGTCGGAAACCCAGGGGGAAAGGGGAGGGCTGTGGGAGAGGAGGAGCCAAGGGGAGGATCCCGGGCACGGAAAAAACAAAATTCCGCCTTAAAACGCCAAAGGCAAACTTCCAAACTTCTCCCTCCGTGGAATTCCCGCTTTCCCCCCCGATTTTCTCATTTTTATTCCAAATTTTCCTGACTTTTTTTCCAGCCTGGAGAAGGAATTTGGGAATAGCGAAGGAGGGAGGAGTTTTGGTTCAAAACCTCGGGATTTTCGGAATGTTTCCCGGGAATTCTCTCCCAAGGGATTTCAGCAACTTTTAAAAATATTTTGTGGCTTTTCTGGGTGAAAAAAAAAAAATTCCTCTGGAGAATCAGGATTTCACTCCTAATTCCTGCTGGCGTTGTCCCTAATGAGAATTAATTTATTAATTAATGATTATTTATTTCTTTAGTATGGAATTTTTAAGGAATCTGCCCTTTTTTCCCCTCCTTCCAGGTAATGTTTATTTTGGAATTTCCAAAATATTTCCATTTTTTTACATCCCTGCTTTTTTTCACGAACCACCAGGAAAAGCAGAAAAAAAAAGGGATTCTTCTGCTATGAATAAAGATATTTAAATGATTATTTTGGGGTCGTTCCTTTATTATTGAAGATATTTAAATTCTTAATTATTTTTCCTTTTTTTTTTTTTGGCTGTTTTTCACGCAGTTTTTGGGCTGTTTTACCAACACCTGCCCCAGGTGGGAGATTTTGCCCTCAGCTGGACAACTTTGGCCTCAGGGGTAGAATTTGTGCCCTCAGCTGGACGATTTTGGCCTCAGGGGGAGCTTTATTGCCCTCAGGTGGAGAATTATTGCCCTCAGGTGGAGAATTTTGGCCTCAGGTGGAGAAGTGGAGCATTATTGCCCTCAGGTGGAGTTTTATTGCCCTCAGCTGGACAATTTTGCCCTCATGGGTAGAATTTCTGCCCTCAGGCGGACGATTTTGGCCTGAGGTGAGAGATTTCGGCCCCGAGCATCCCTCAGCTGTGAGGGCTGACCGCTGCTCACGGCCCGCCCGGCCCTGAGGGGCTCTCGGGCCGCTCACACCCCGCGCGGGACACCGGCCCGGGAGCAGCTCCGGCCGTTCTCCCGCCGCTCCCCAAGCGCTCAGCGCCTCAGAGCCGCCTCGGCCCCGCAGCAGCGGCGGATCCATGAGGGGGAGAGCCGCGAGGAGCGGGCGGGGGTCGCGACCCAGCGGCGCCATTTTCCCGCCCTTCCCCTTTCCTCCCTCAGCCGCCTCAGGCTCCGGCCCCGTGACGTCACCGCGCGCAGGCGGAAGTGACGTCACAGGTATCCCTCCGCCGGCCAGGTCCCCTTTTTGTGTGTGTGTTGTGTGTGTGGTGCGGCTGCGGGCGCCGCGCGCCTGTATCAGCCCGCCGGGCCCGACGACCTTTTTTTTCTTATCCCCCCCCTTTTCCGAGAGGGGTGAAGTGGAGGAGGGGGGGAAAAAAAACCCACACGCACGCCAAGCACGGAGCCGCCCCCTGGCAGAACGTACAGAGGGCGAGCAGAGCCAGGGATAATTCCTTCTTCTTCTTCATCACCATCTTCATCCTCCTCCTCCTCCTCAGCATCCCGCCAAGTGGGGGGTGGGGGGGCTCATGCCACCTGCCCCCGTGCCCTGCGGGTCGCCTCGCCCGGAGAGCGGCGGAGCCCCGTAGGAGCGAGCGGCGGCAGCGCTGAGGAAGGTGAGGCGGGGGGCGCGGGGAAGGGGGGGGGGGATGAAGGCGGCGGGGCCCCCGGGGGTGGCGGCGGTAGTGGGAGATGGACATGGCGGGGGGGATCGAAGACGGTGGAACCGGCTCGAACCGCCCGGGAATGGGGGAGAAGGAGGGAATGAAGGAGGGGGGGCGGCAGGGCCGGAGCGCGCCGTACACAAAGCGGTGGCGGGAGGAGGAGGAGGCGAAGAGCAGGAGGAGGAGGAGGAGAAGGAGGAGGGAGGGCTCGGGGTGCCGAGGAGGGGCCGGGGAGGAGCCGCGGCGGCTCCGGCGGCCGCTCCCGCCGGGCCCGGGCGGGCGCTGAGGGACGCGGAGGGATCCGCGCGCAGCCGTCACGGCCCGGGGGGCGCGGTGAAGCGGCCGCCCTCAGGGGAGGGGGGCGGTGGTGATGCGGCCCCGCTGCCGCTCCCTCCGCGCACCCCCTCCCGCCATACTGGGGGTCCACTCACGGTCCCATCACGGTCGCCCCCCGGTCGCCACCGCCGGGGTGAGGAAGGGGCGGTCGTGTCCGTCCTTTCCCCCGTCTCCCGGCGCTGCCGCCCCCTCCTCTCTTTGGCGGCGCTGCTTCGCTGGTGGGCGGCCATGTTGGGCACGGGGATTATTTTTCGCTCTCTTTCTTAGCCGCCACAATACGCTGAGGGTGTGCGGGGGGCTTTTCCCGGAGTTCTCGGGAGAAGCGGCCTTTTCCCGATTTTTAGGGGAGGCTAAGGAAAAGGGGAGGGTCTGGGATCAGCGGTTTGCAGGGTGAGACCACCCCCCCATCATCCTTGGCCTGCTGGTGCTTCACCTTCGCTGAGTGAGTGCCCCTGTCCAGCGCCGTGAGGGGAGGGAGCCCCTCGGCCGCAGGGATTGGGATCCCAGTCTTCTTCCTCGGGATTTGGGATTGGGATCCCAGTCTTCTTCCTCGGGATTTGGGATTGGGATCCCAGCCTTCTTCTTCGGGATTTGGGATTGGGATCCCAGTCTTCTTCCTCGGGATTTGGGATTGGGATCCCAGTCTTCTTCCTCGGGATTTGGGATTGGTGTTCCAGCCTTTTCCTGAGAGATCCAAGAGTGCCATCCCAGCCTTCTTCCTCAGGGATCTCACCTGTCTCTTCAGGGATTTGGGATTTCCATCCCATCCCTTTCCTCAGGGATTTGGGGTGGGTTTTCCAGCCTTGTCCTCAGGGATTTGGGATCACCATCCCACCCCTCTTCCCAGTTTTTGCTGTCACCCTCAGCAGCAGCTCCATCCCCTCGTCCCTCCCGGATCCAAGCAGGAAAAAATGGGAAAGCTCCTCATTTTCTCCCCTGCCCAAGCCGGGATCCCAGAACTCCTGGGAGAGGCTCAGGAATTCCCTCCCTCCAGCAGGATTTGGGATTCCATCCCCAAAACCCCCCGAGGCTGCTTCTCTGAAAATTCCCAGAGCTTGAGGTTTTGCTGGAATTCCCTGGGGCTGGGATGTGCCAGGGAGCTGGGGAGGGATGGGATCCTGCTTCCCAAAAACCCGATTTTATTGGGATTCACTGGATTTTGTTGGGATTCACCTGATCCCAGCGTGGGCAGAGGATGGGAGGGATCCCACCAGAAAAATTCCCAAAGATGCTGGAGAAAATAATAATAAAACAATTTTAAAAAATCAAAATAAAGGATTTTACAGGCTTTTAATGATTAATTAGCACAAGTTAAATCTGATTAATTAACGGGATTAGGTTTTTCCTGTTTTTTTTTTTTTTTTTAATGGATGGGAAGGTGAAGGGTGAAGTCCCAAAGGAAATTTGCATTTTGTTTCCCAAATTCCTCAAAATTCCCAGAATTTTCCCAATTCCAGGGTGCTTTAGGGCTGCTAATTAAACTGAATTAGTAATTATTATTAACATCTAATTTACATCTAATTTGGGTGTGTTATCCACTTCAAAGCCAAGGAAAACCAACCATTCCTGATATTTTTGGGATTATTTTTCCAGCTTCTCAAGGCCTGGAGATGAGGAATTTTTTGGGAAGAGGCAGGAGAGCATTCCAAGGTTCTGCCTGTGGGATAAGAGACAACAAAATCCCTTTTTTTTCACCCATTCCAGGAAAATTTTCCACTATTCCTCCCATCCCAGGCTGAAGCAATGGAGAGAATTCCCAGATTGGGAAGCTCTGGTTAATTTTTGTTTTTATCCCTGCAAATTTTTCCTTTGATCCCAAAATTCTTGGAATTCTCCTCCCAGTGCTTTTATTTTATTTTATTCTAATTTTAATTAAAAGCCCCCCAAACTGAAGCTCCTGCTGCCTATTCTAAGCTGGGAATTTTGGGATAACCAAAAATCCTTTGGGATTTTTTTAAATCTTAGGTTTTTTTCGATTTAAAATTTTTAAAACTATGAAATAACCTGGAATTCCTTAATGGAAGAGGAAGGAAAAAATTCCAATTTTTTGTCCAATCTAGGAATTTTCCACACATTTCCCTGGAAAAAAACCTCAGAAATAATCTGAAAATTTCTAGCTCCTTTGTTTTCCCTTGAAATTTTGGGATCTAAAACCAACCCAGACCCATCATTCCCATTCCTCCCCTTGGAAAAAAAATCCCTGCGAGTTTTCTAGTGCCGTTCCCTTTTTCCCCCCATTTTTCCAGGATGGCAGACACAGACCTTTTCATGGAATGTGAGGAGGAGGAGCTGGAGCCATGGCAGAAAATCAGCGACGTCATCGAGGACTCCGTGGTGGAGGATTACAATTCCATGGAAAAAAATCCCACAGGTCATTTCCCCCTTTTCCCACTTCATTTTCCCCAATTTTCCCCCTTTTCCAACTTCATTCTCTCCCTTTTTCCGCTGATGTTTCCCATTTCTCTCAGTGACTTTTTCATGTTTCCCACCGACTTTCCCCACTTACATTTCCCCTTTCCCCACGGATTTTTTCCCCCCATATTCCCATGAATCTTTTCATGGATTATCCCTTTCTTCCCACTTAATTTTGTCCCTTTTTCCTTCACTTATTTTTCCCCAATTTTCCCATGGATTTTCCCCCCTTTCCCCCTGTGTTTC
>JAWWEX010000108.1:7303070-7314660 GCA_035583215.1 Arremon brunneinucha
AACACCCCAAATATTTCACTTTTCCCACTCCCCCTTTCCTCCCCATCCCCAAACACCCCAAATATTTCACTTTTCCCGCTCCCCCTTTTTTCCCAATCCCCAAACACCCCAAATATTTCACTTTTCCACTCCCCCTTTTTTCCAGGCACACCCAGGACACGCCTCAGCCCCCTCCCTGCCAAACCCCATCCCCTCCTCCCCCTCCCAAGCCCCAAACGCCCCAAAAGCCCCAAAGCCCCCCTGAGAACCGCCCTCAGACCCCGAGCCCGCAGCCCCCCGAGGCCGCCCCCGCGCCGCAGCCGCCCGAGCCCCCGCAGCGGGAGCCCGAGCCGCCCCGCAAGGAGCCGCTGTCGGTGCGGAAGCTGCGCGTGGTGCTGTTCGCCCTGTGCTCCAGCCCCGAGCAGGCGGCGCGGCACTTCCGCAGCCCTCCGCGCCGCATCCGCCGCTGGCTGCGCCGCTGCCAGGCCCTGCAGGACGAGCGCCCCGAGCTGCCCGAGGGCAAATACCTCAGCCTGGAGGCCGAGGAGAAGCTGGCCGAGTGGGTGCTGACCCAGCGCGAGCAGCAGCTGCCCGTCAACGAGGAGACGCTCTTCCAGAAGGCCACCAAGATCGGCAGGGCCCTGGAGGGGGGCTTCCAGATCTCCTACGAGTGGGCCGTGAGGTTCATGCTGCGGCACCACCTCAGCACCCACACGCGCCGCGCCGTCGCCCACCCCCTGCCCAAGGAGATCCAGGGCAACGCCGGAGCCTTCATCGAGTTCGTGCAGCGCCAGATCCACGCGCAGGAGCTGCCGCCGGCCATGATCGCCGCCGTGGACGAGATCTCGCTGTTCCTGGACGCGGAGGTGCTGGGCAGCGACGAGCGCAAGGAGGGCGCGCTGCAGACCGTGGGCAACGGCGAGCCCTGGTGCGAGCTGGTGCTGACCCTGCTGGCCGACGGCGGCGTCCTCCCCGCCCTGGTCGTCTCCAGGGGCCGCCCGCCCTGTCCCGCCGCCCTGCCCAAATCCATCCTGCTGGAGTCCAAGGAGAGCGGCTGCGGCGACGACGAGATCATGGAGCTGTGGGCGGCCCGGGTGTGGAGGAAGCACACGGAGTGCCGAGGCGGCGCCTCCAAAGGGATGCTGGTGCTGGATTGCCACCGGACGCACCTGTCCGAGGAGGTGCTGGCCGTGCTCAGCGCGGCCGGGGCGCTGCCGGCCGTCATCCCCGCGGGGTGCAGCTCCCGCACCCAGCCCCTGGACGTGTGCGTCAAGAGATCCCTGAAAAATTTCCTCCACAAAAAATGGAGAGAGCGGGCGAGAGACCTGGCGGATTCCGACTCCTCCGCGCTGCTCCAGCTGCTGCTGGGGTGGCTGGGAGAAGCTTTGGAAGTGCTCGGGAATTGCCCGGAATTGATCCGGAAATCTTTCCTGGTGGCCAGCGTCCTGCCGGGGCCGGCCGGGGACTCGGGATCGCCGCGGCGCCACGGCGACGAGCAGGAGGAGCTGATCGCCGCCATGGAGGAGAGGCTGAAAATCGCCAAAACCCGGGAATCGTCCCCGGAATTCCCGGAGAACGACGACCCCGAGGCCGACCCCGAAATCCTGCACCGGCTCTTCGAGGGGGAGAGCGAGGCTGAGTCCTTCTACGGCTTCGAGGAGGCGGATTTGGAGCTGATGGAAATTTGAGAATTCCCGGAAAAAAAGGAAAAAAAATGAGACGGATTCATCCCAGAAATTCCTGGGTTTGGAGAGGCCGAGGAGCGCTGGGAGTGGAAGGTGTGTTCCCTGGTTTTGGGCCCGAAAATTGAAGGATATTCCAAGGTTTTGGCCGCAGAAATGGAAGGATATTCCCAGTTTCTGGCCCTCAAAACTTAAAGGATATTCCCTGTTTTTTGGAGATCCCAACGTATCCCAGAAATCAAAGGCTATTCCCAATTTTCCGCCCCAAAAATTGAAGGATATCCCCTATTTTTGGCCCCCAAAATTGAAGGAAATTCCTTGGTTTTTGCCCCAAGAATTAAAGGGTGTTCCCTGTTTTCAGAGAGCCAAACCCACCCCAGAAATTAAAGGATATTCCCATTTTTTAGCCCCAAAAACCCAAGCATATTCCCAAATTTTTGGCCCCAAAACAAAGGACATTCCCAGTTTTTGGAACAAAGAGATGAGATCCCAGTTCCCAGCGGATTTCTGGGATTTTTCCGGATTTGTCGTTTCCGCCAATTTTTTGGGAGGATTTTCGTGACTTTTTTTTTTTTTTTTTAAATTTGAAAAAAACTGGAAAAAAAAAAAACTTGGATTCACTGTGTTGGTATATTCTCTCTCGTGGGTGGATATTTTTTGGGAATTTTCTTTACCTCACTTGTACCATAATTCCTGGTTTTTAGCGGTGGGAATTTGACGTCGTTTGTGCCCAGGTTTTTTTCCAAGAAGACAAAAAGTCCCTGGATTTAACTCCCAAAAAATTTGGGGGAATTTTTCTTTCTTTTTTCCTTGACTTTTCTTTGGAATTTAACCCAGAAAATCCCTGTTTCTTACAGAAAATTCCTTCAGATTGGCTGCGGAGATTCAGTTGCTTTGGGGTTTTTTAATGGAAATTGGGAATTTGGATGGAATTTTGGTGGAATTTTAGGGAGTTTTGAGGGAATTTGGCTTGGGAATTGTGGAGCCACCATTCCACGCCAGCAGTTTTTGGGATTGGCGCTGCTTTTCCTGCCCAGAACTCAATTTTCCCAGTTTCTCCCCAAAAACTTCCCATTGGAGGGGCAGAAAACCCCAACTTCTCCTTGGATTTCCCCCTTTTGGATTGTTAATTATCAACTTTATTTAAAAAATAACCATCCTGGAAAACCGCACCTTCCTTAGGGTCGAAAAATCTGGGATTTGTGACTAAAACTGTGACGAAAAACCCGAAAAAATCAATGAAAAAAAAGATTTTGGGTTGATTTTTCACTGCCAGCTCTGATTTTTTACCGGAATTTGCATGTTTTTTGGGAAAATGTTTTTTTTTATTTTATTTTATTTTAAAAATTCTTGGAATTCCCAAATTCCAGAGGCACCTGGCACCTGTTTTTCCATAAGATTTGTGGAGGGTTTTTTTTTTGGGTCTTTTCCCGGAAGGAAAACAGGAAAAAAATTGAAAAAAATATTCAAAATAAATAAAATTTAAAAATAAAAAAAAAATATGGATCATCTTGGAATTGTACAGGAGTGGAAGATGTGGAATAAAAGCAGGGAAATGGATTTATAAATAAACAGTGTTTTTATTGTGGAAAAAATTCCTTCATTACCATGGGATTTGGGTGGAAAAATCCTGGATTTAATTAATTGTTTTTTTCCGTGGAGAATTCCTGGGTTCTTTTAAGGAAAAGTTGGGAAAATGCTGCCAGAGGAATTTTGGGAATGGGGAGGGGAAAAATTCCATTTTAATTGGATTTTTGTGGCCTCGAAATCCGTCCAGGTTTGGGATTTTGAGGAAAAATCCCATGGAATGCCCCAAAATCGTGGACAGGGTTTAGGGATTCCTGGGCTCCATCCCAGAAGGGCTTTTCCCACCTCAGAAATTCCACAATTTCGGTTAAAATTGGGATCTGGGGCCACAGCATCCACCCAGAATTCCAGAATTTCCTGAAATCTGCGTTTGCCAGGAGAATTCCCACAGTTTTTTGAGGATTCCCAAAGAACAAACACACAGATTGGTCTTAAATGATCGATTTTATTCCCAAAAAACGCCAGATTTGCCATTCCAGAGGGAAGGAAGGGATGGGATAAAAATGGGGATTTGACGAGGCCAGAGCAGCTCCTGGAGATCACTCGAAACCTCTGCAAAACAGAAAAAAAGGGGAAAAATGGGGAAAAAAGGGAAAAATGGGGGTTAGAGGGGCAGAAAAGACACCTGGATGTTCCTCAGGGAGCAGGAATTGTCACCCTGGAACACCTGGATGTCCCTCTGGAATTCCCAATCCCGCTGTATCCAGGTGGGAATTACCTGGATGTCCCCAGAACCCCCGGAATTCCAAATCCCGACATTCCAGGTGGGAATTACCTGACCACGTGGGCGATGTCCCAGTTGGCCTCCAGGGTCAGGGGTCCCTCCAGCTCCACGCCCTTCTCCGTCACCGTGGCGACCTCGTACTGTGGGAAAAGCCCGGAATTCCACAGTAAAAACCCTAGAATTCCCCTAATCCCCATCTGGAATTCCATGAGAAAAACCCCAAATTCCTCAATCCCCACCAGAATTCCACAGGAAAAACCCCGGAATTCCTCAGTCCCAGCCCCGGGATTCCGTGGCAAAAACCCTGGGATTAGGATGGGTTTGGGGTGGATCCCATGGATTTGGGGATGGATTTTGGGGTGAATTCCCAGGGTTTTGGGATGGACTTGGGATACAAACCCTATTAAAGGAGCGAGCGTCCCTGTAGTAGAGCACCCTCCGGCAGCGCTCCAGCGGCTCCCAGGATTGGGATGGGTTTGGGGTGGATCCCACGTAACCCACAGATTTTGGGATGGGTTTTGGGGTGGATTCCTGGGATACAAACCCTGTTGAAGGAGCGAGCGTCCCTGTAGTAGAGCACCTTCAGGCAGCGCTCCAGCAGCTCCCGCGCCTCCTCCCGCGTCGGGAGCCACTCCCGCTCCCGCTCCAGCTCCGCCCGCAGCAGCGGCTGCACACCGATTGGGAATAAAGGAAAAAAACAATTAAAATCAGATCAAAAAAATTAAAATATCAATTAAAAAATAAGGAGCTAAGAAAGAAAAAAAATCAATTAATAATTTAATGTTGAAGTAAAGACCCGAGTCCGGGCTCACCTGGGCCAGGTAAGCCCCGAATCCCGTGGCCAGCGACGGCGCCTCGTAGGCCACGCCCAGCATGTCCACATATCCCAGGAAACTGTGGAATAACGGGACAGTGAGAATACCCTGGGAATTCCCGGGAAGGAGGCGGGAATTCCCTTGGGGAAAGAGCAGGAAGCACCCCAGGAAAAAGGAATTGCCCTGGGAAGAAGGAGAAAGCCCCGGAGCTGCCAGCGCCGGGCTCCTCACCTCTCCCCGCCGTAGACGCCGGCGATGAGCACGGTGTTCCAGAGTGGGTTGATCTTGGAGCGCCGGTTGTACAGGACCCGCGTCAGCCACGAGTGCAGCGCCCGCGGGCTGTAGCTGTGCCCGTCCCCCAGCAGCTCCTCGTCGATCCTGAAATTCCAGGGAATTCCGGCCTTGGAGATCAGGGATTTGGGGACTGAAGAGCAGGGATTTGGGGATTGGAGCAGAGCAAAAAATGCCGCTGAATCCGGGGATGGAATGCCAGGAAATTCAGGGATTTGTGCTCAAGGAATTCCAAAGAATTCAGGGATTTTGTGCCCAAGGAATTCAGAGGAATTCATGGATTTGTGTTCAAGGAATTCTGGGATTGGTGCTCAAGGAATTCCAGGATTGGAGCAGCGGAATTCTGGGGATTGGCGCACAGAAAAGACTGGGGATGGGAAATTCCCATATTCCCCTGGAATTCTGGGGTGGGGACTTTGCAGGAATCAGTCATGGATTTGGAGATGGGAAATTCCCAAATCCCTGGGAATCAGCTGGGGATTGTGAGATGGGGAATCTCGGAATTCCCAAGGCATTTTGGGCTGGGAATTCCCGGGAATCGATCTGGGATTTTGGGATGGGGAATCCCCAAATTCCCGGGAATCTTACACCATCTGCTCCAGGAGCTGCCGCAGGTGCTGGAAATCCGCCAGGTCCCCGGAGGCTCCGAGCACGGTGGAGTCGTTGACCTTGAGGAGCCGGGAGATGCCCCGGAACCGTGCCAGGGATCCGAAGGATCCCACCGTGTCTGCGGCCAGCATCACCCCCCCGGAGAACTTCAGCCCCAGCACCGACGTCCCGGTCACCATCGGGCTCCTGGCACACCGAGATCGGGGTCACACCAGTGTGAGTCCCAGTCACACTGCTCTGGGTCCCAGTTACACCAATCTGGGTCTCAGTTACACCGCTCTGGGTCCCAGTCACTCCAGTGTGGGTCCCAGTTTCTCTGTTCTGCGCCCCCGGAGTCTTCCCGGCATTCCCGGATTTTCCGCCCCTTCCCTTTCTCCCTCCCCAGTACCGCCCAGTTCTGCTCCCAGTTCGCCCCCCCAGCCCTCAGAGACCCTCCCCAAATGCCCCCATTTCCCCTCCCCCTCCCCAAATCCCCTGAGTCTCCCCATTTTCCTGCCCCCTGACGGACCCCCCCCAGTCTCCCCAGTTCCCCCCCAGTTCCTCCCCCCATCTCCCCCGGGACCCCCTCATCCCCCTCAGGACCCCCCACAGGACCCCCCCATCCCCCCCAACCCCCGCAGCCCATCCCGCGTCCCCCCTGCCCTCACAGCGTGCGGCCGGCGGGCAGCGCGGCGGGCCCGGTGCCGGTGCCCCGGGGGGCGATGTCGGTGTGTCCCAGAGCCCGGGGGATGTACGTTTGTCCCGGGGCCGGGCCCCCGGCCCAGAACGGCGGCGGCGCTGCCCCGACCTCCATCTTAGTCACGCCGCAATTGCGCCTGCGCCAAGGAAACGCGGCCTCTTCCCGCCGCCGTAGAGTGGGCGTGGCTTCGCAGCCATCTTGAACGTGGCGAAAACACCGGCCGGTTCCCTCCTCAAGATGGCGGCACCACCACGCGACGCAGCACCGGTGCGGTGATGGGCGGGGTTTGTCGTACGGGGCCGCGCCTATTGGGCGGGGTTTGTGGTTGCGCTGGCCAATCAGTGGCGAGGGGCGGGGCCTGAGCGAAGGTAACAGGTTGCGGTGGCTGCGGCGGGAGCGGGCGGTGAGTGGGGGGGGGGGGACACCGGCAAACGGGGCCTGGGGACACCGGACACGGACTGGGGACACCGGGCAGGGGCTGGGGACACCGCACACGGCCTGGTGACACCGGACAGGGCTGTGGGAACATCGCAGAGGGATCTCGGGACATCGCACAGGGGCTGGGGACATCGGACAGGGGTGTGGGGACACCGGACAGGGGCCGGTGGCACGGGAGGGCGTCCTGCCCCCTGGGCGGGGGGCTTGGCGACACCGGACAGAGCGCTGGGGACACCCGGCAGGGCGCTGGTGGCACGAGAGGGGGGGCTGGTGGCACGGGACAGGTCGCCGGTGACACCGGAGAGGGCGCTGGTGGCACCGGACAGGGTCTTGTCCCACCGGACAGGGCGCTGGTGACACCGGAGGAGGCGCCGGTGACACCGGAGGAGGTGCCGGTGACACCGGAGACGCTCGTGGAGGCACGGGAGAGGGCACTGGTGGCACCGGGAGGGGACCTGGGGACGCACAGAGGGCGTTGGTGGCACGGGACAGGGTCCGGGTGACACGCAGAGGGGCCTGGGGACACTGGAGGGGGTCCTGTGGACACGGGACAGGGTCCGGGTGACACGCAGAGGGGCCTGGGGACACGGGGCAGGGTCCCGCTGTCCCTTTGTGGGGTCCTATCCCCAAGGAAGGGATCCTGGTGTCCTTTAATGGGGTCCTGCCCTATGGGAAGGGGTTCCAGTGTCCCTTTTTGGGTCCTGCTGTCCCTCTGTGGGGTCCCAGTGTCCCTCTATGGGGACCCGGTGTCCCTTTATGGGGTCCTGCTGTCCCTTTATGGGGTCCTGCTGTCCCTTTTGGGGTCCTGCTGTCCCTTTATGGGGTCCCGGTGTCCCTCTATGGGGTCCCAGTGTCCCTTTACGGGGTCCCGGTGTCCCTTTTTGGGGTCCCAGTGTCCCTTTTTGGGGTCCTGTCCTGTGGGATCCCCTCAGAAAACCCTTCCCAACCTTTCAGGGCAGCGCAACTTCCGCCTTTTATCCCTTCAATATTTTGGGAAAAATCCAGGGGGATTTTTGGAGCCTCTTCCCAAATCCAGAGGATCCCAAATCCAAGGGATCCCCAATCCAAGGGATCCCAAATCCAGGGGTTTTGTTCCTTTTTGTTCCGGGTTTTTGGGATCGCTCCGGGCATTCCCAGACTGGTCAGACCGGTTTGGGATCATCGGAATTCCCTTTCCCTGGGCAGGATTTGGGGTTTCACCTTTTCCCTGCGGCTTTTTGGGGCCAGGGAGGGAATTCCCGGGGGGAATGTGTGGGATGGAACTCGGGGCGAATTCCTCGGGGCGGGAATTTCGGGGTGAAATCCGGGATGGAATTCAGGGCAAGCCCAGAGTGACCCCAAACCCCGCAGGGATTTTGGTGTCCAGGGAATGGGATCGTTCCTGGTTATTCCGAGGGTATGGGATCATTCTTGGCTATCCTGAGGAATGGGATCATTCCTGGTTATCCTAAGGAGTGGGATCATTCCTGGTTATTCCGAGGGTATGGGATCATTCCTGGTTATCCTGAGGAAAGGGTTCATTCCCGGTAATTCCAAAGGAACGGGATCATTCCCAGTTCTCCCAAAGGAACGGGATCATTCCCGAGGGAATGGGATCATTGCCAGTTATCCCAAAGGAACGGGATCATTCCCGAGGGAACGGGATCATTCCCAGTTATCCCAAAGGAACGGGATCATTCCCTGTTATTCCGAGGGGATGGGATCGTTCCCGGTTATCCCAAAGGAACGCGATCATTCCCGGTTATCCCAAAGGAATGCGATCATTCCCGGCTATCCTGAGGCTTTTCCGCTTTTCTGTGCTCGGGAATTTTATCCCGCGGGCTCTGGTTCCAAGGGCTCGATTTCCCTGGAAACCGACACCCGATCCCGCGCTGGGAGCGGGGTCGGGATTGCCCCGGGGTTTCCCAGGATTTGGGGGCGATGATTCCCAGGATTTGGGGTCGACGGTTGACCTGGGAGCTCTGCCCAGGGCTGGGCTGGAATTCGGCTCCGCAGGGAGCCCCGGGAGCAGCTCCTGGGGGATGATCCCAATCCCGAACATTCCTGATCCCAAATGTCCCCATCCCAAATGGAAATCCCTCTCCCAAGCCTTTTTCTAGGGGAAAGATCCCATGCCTGACCCTTTTTCCGGGTGAAAATTCCCATTTTTCCAGCTGTAATTCCCTCTCCCCCCTCGATCTCCGCCCCTGCCCCGTTTCGGGTTCCCAGGAAAACGGGAAAAACTGGAAAATCCGGAAAAGCCGCTCCCGGTTTTTGGGCGCGGCTCCAAATCCCCGGACTTCGGCCCCAAACAACGCCCGGGGGAGGAGCCGAGGGTGGAATTTTGGGAGAGATCAAAAAAAAATCCCCCTGGAGGCAAAAAAACCCTGGGATGGTTTGGGATAATTAATTTGGGATGGTTTGGGATAATTTTGGATAATTAATTTGGAATAATTTGGGATAATTTGAGATAATTTATGATCATTTAGGATCATTTGGGATAATTCATTTGGGATCATTTGGGATAATTCAGGAATTCTTTGGGATTATTTGGAACTCAGTTTGGGCCCCAGGGACTTGGGAATGGGGCAGAATTTTGGGAAAACAAAGCAGAATTTTGGGAAAACCTCTCTGGGGCCATTCTAAGTATTGGGAAGATCCCAACCCAGCAATTTTGGGAATATTTTGGGAAAATTTGGGATTTTTTTCCTTCCTTTCCCACCCTTGACCAGCTGGATTTTTCCCTCCCTTTCTCCATTCTCAAAATCCCAAATTCCCTTTTCCTCTTTCAGGAAGAGGGAAAAAAACCCTGGAAAAGGAACTCCAGTTTTGTTTTTTTTTTTTTCCCAGATTTTCCGGCCACTCTGGGAATTACAAAACGGCTTTTTCTGGGTCGGAGCCACAAAGGCTCTTTGTGCTTCCCTGGATCCCGGCCAGCCAGAAAATTCCCAAAATTCCGCCCTTCCAAAGGGGCCGGGATGGCCCCTCCTGATTTTTCCCGACCCCATCCCCAGGGAAAACTCCCATTTCTGGGGGTTTTTAGGCCCTAAATTCCCTTTTCTGCTTTTTTCCCCCCCTGGTTTTCCAGTGAAATCACCAAAATTCTGGTTTTTCTCAGCCCCAAAATTTGCATTTTCCTGCTTTTTCCCCATTTTTTCAGGCCCAAAATTCCCTTTTCCCATTTTCTTTCCTTTCAGTTTTCCAGTGAAATCCTGGAAATCCTGGGAGAGCAAAGGAGCAATTCCTGCCCCAGATTTCCTCATTTCGGGAATATCCGATCCTCTCCCGAATTTCTGGAAAATCCAAATCCTCTCCCAGTTTTCCGACCCTCCCCCGTTCCCGGTTTTTCCGGAGCCATCTGGGAACATTCCCAGCCCCCTCCCCCCCCCATGGATTCTCCACCTGCTCCAGGATGGAGCTGGAATGGATCCATGGTTGGGGATGGATCCAGGGATTTGGGATGGATCCAAAGGTTGGGGATGGATTCGGGAATTTGGGATGGATCCAAAGGTTGGGGATGGATTCGGGAATTTGGGATGGATCCCAGGCTTGGGGATGGATCCTGGGATCTGGGAAGGATCCAAGGGTTTGTGATGGATCCCAGCCCTTCCCGGTGATCCTGACCCCTCCTGGCCTTTCCAAAGGTCTTCCCTGGATCCCGGAATTCCCATCGGGATCGCTCCCGGCCCCGCCCCGGCCCCGCCCCCGCTGCCCTTTGGCCACCTGGAAAAATTGCCGATTTTCCGCCGGCGCTGCTCCCTGCTCAGGTCGGTTCCTGGATTTCCTAGATTTCCTGGATCCCGGGGGTTTGGGAATTGGGGGGTTCCACTCCCGGGATCCATCCCCTGAAATTCCAGGGATTTTGAGATTCCTGGGATTTGTGGTGATACCGAAGGGACGGCAGGATTTGGGGATTTGGGGGTTCGGGAATTTAGGGACTCGGGAATTTGGGGATTTAGGGATTCGGGAATTCCGCTCCCAGGATCCTTCCCTTGCCATTTCAGGGATTTGTGGGGATTCCGGAGGGGAAGCAGGATTTGGCCCGGGATCCTTTTCCCCACTCCCATCCCACGCTCAACTCAGTCCCTTTGGGTATTTTTGGGATTCTCCTGAGACTTCAGACCCATCCTGGCATCCCCAAAATCCCCCAAATCCCAACAAACATCCCCCAAATCCCAACAAACATCCCCAAATCCTTAACAAACATCCCAAAATCCCAACAAACATCCCAAAATCCCAACAAACATCCCAAAATCCCCTTCCCCCTCTCATTCCGCAGCTCCTCGCGTCATTCCCGCGAAAAAAACTCCCGAATTTGGGGTAGAATCGCGGCTTTTCCAACCCGAAATTTCCGATTTTTTTCCCAGCCGCGGCTGCCCCCGGGAAAAAATCCCGGGATTTGGGGCCGATTCGGGGCGGGCTCGCGGCTTCTCCGTCCCAAAATTCCCGATTTTTTTTCCCGGGGCTTCCAGAGGATTTCTGGGATCGAGGGCGGGGGGAGGTTCCGTCCTCGCGCTGCTCCCAAAATGCCACCGCTCGTCCGAAAAACCGGGAAAAAACTGGGGAAAAACCCGGGAACATCAGGGGAAACGGGAAAAAAGGCGGGAGGGAAAGGGGAAGACAAGTGAATAAAGGGGGAAAATGGGGAACGCCGAGGAAAAAATAGGGAAATCGGAGAAAAAACAGGAAAAAATGGGGAGAAAAGGGGGAAAAAGGGGGAAAGCGGATAAAAAATGGGGAAAACCGGGAAAATTGGAAAAAATGGGGAAAAGACGGAAACCTGAAATACAATGTGGAAAACTGGGAA